>VXAV01006606.1:167921-179251 GCA_013399715.1 Alectura lathami
GATCAGGTGTCTGTCTGCTGCAGAAGATACAATTTACTCCACAAAGTGGAAGAAGACAGAATTTGGATGAAAAAGGACTTCCAGTAAGTAGCCTTTTCCCTCATAACAAAGCATTTTGGCTTGGCAAAGGAAATGCAAATGTAAAACAAACCATTGGGGCCAGATTTTGAAAAGTGTGCTTACTCAACACGTCTGAAGCAGAGAATGCAAACGCGTTAGTATTCTACATGGAACGGCAGCAGCAAAGAGCAAATTTATTTTCTCTNCTTGTTTACTGCGTAAGCAAGCCCTTGGTGGCTGAGTTCTGTTTCTGAAGCAGCAGCAAGGGGGTAAGCTCCATTATACGTTGTCTTTGGCACTGGGGCTTCCCCTTGTAAAGTTTTGCTTTCCTGCCACAGCTCATCACCTTTGCACCTGTGCTCAAACACTTCTTTGTGGGACTGCTGCCCAGAACATCAATATTCAGGTTGAAAAAATCAGTTTTCTTGTTCACAAGTTGGTTATCCTTCGGTGAAAGCAGTCCCTTAGAGCAGTCAGCCCGACACAGCAGTACGAGGGCAGGAACACGTAGGCAGGAACTTTCCATACTGAGAATGAAAACATATCACAGAGCTACGCCCAGAGAGCAGGAGAGGAAGGGAGAGCTGCAGGCTCTGAGAGCTCTGTGGAAACAGCGCAGCTAAGCAGAAAAAATAATGAAGGCCAAATACTGTGATTAATCAGTGAATTTGGAGCTCCAAAGGAAGTGGCACTGTCCCCATGATTAAGTAAACATGATAAATATGAATTTCACTTTGAAGTATCAGCATAGATGTAGTTACAATCCCCAAAAGACGTTTCTTGGAATCTAACTTGTGGAGGTCTTTCATCATAGACAAACGCTGACTTCTAAAGTAGGTGCTTGGTTTTGTGGCAGTCACATCTTCAGTGTCTGCAAGGTTTTGGGAATTATTTTTGACTTTTAAGGGATGAATAATGCAACTGAAAAACCTGAACAACGTTTTATGTAAGGTCAAAGTTGTTCCCCTCCCCACTACAGGGTAATGGGACAAGAGTGGTAATTCACGCATGGATGGAAATTCATCCTGTCTCCCAATTTCCCTCACTTGTCTTAGTCACACTTCCATTTTTGCCCCTAAAACTGTGCTGGAAAGATCAAACTGAAAAACATACATACCCTGTGGTCCTGGCAAGCAGCCTGCACAGATTGACAACAATACAGAGTTTTCTACCAGAATACATCTCCTGTTTCTTCATCTCTGTTCCATCAACGGTCAGAGAGGCTACGGAGCTAGACAGCCCTTTGGTCTCACTCATTATGGACAATTTATACTAATGAAAATGTGTCAGAGCCTGAACCCAGCTCTCACTCACAGCAGTACGTAGGGACCAATGCTTATCAGGCGAAATACCAGGTTAGATTAATTGCTAGATAGAACAGCAGCTGGTATACATTCCAGATCACCAGATCACACCTTGGATGAGCTGAACCAACAACCTCAGCGCCTTGTACTTCTCATTTTTAGGAACTACGAAAGCACTGGTTTCCTGACTCCTATAAAGATGAAACATTTCTTTTTAATTTAACACAAGGCTGAACCTCAATCATTAAAGAAATGATTACAAACTAAACAGTAATGCTTGCTTAAATGCATGTGATTTGATTATGTGCTATTTGCACACACAATAAAATTCAAACCAGTACTGCATGAGCTTAGCACTTTCAAAAAGCCAATTCCAAACAGCCCGTGGATTCAAAAACATGCCAATAATGGGAACTCATTTAACAGCTTTCCTTCTTGGTCCACCAAAAGTCGCAAGCCAACAATCAAGAAAAAATCCTAAGCATCTGCAATTTCTACAGGAAGTTTAATTCACAGCAGATTGAAGCAGCCTATACAGTATATTTCTTACAGGCAAAAAAAAAAAAAAAGAATGCATAAAATGAACAGTTACAAAAAATGTAAGGGTATTAAAAGCTGCAAGTAAATCTGAAGACACCATTTGCCAAAAACTGGCACAAAGGGAAAAAAAAAAAAAAAAGAAACTGTGCTCTGATTTACAGATAGGATGATATTTTAATGCATATAAAGGACTGAACAAACCATCAATTACTACTGCATTAGCAGATGAAAACAACAGACTTCTAAAGAATAATGCAAAAAAAAAATTTTAAAAAAGGAACATGTCCCCTAATTACTTCTACTATATAAAGAAAAAAAAGGTCACATGCATTCAAAACAGTAAGGAAATGTTTTTCAGCAAAACAGAACCATTACAGAACTGCCAACAAGGGCAGGCAGTTACGAGGCAGACCTGTTAACTCTGACACAGAGGTGAAAAAGTAAAACATTCCAGAAGGCTTTCCTACAAAGTCTTTCTCGTTGACTGTCAATCACTCAACAAGCTTTCTCTAAGCATCATGCACTGAGAAGGAAAGGCAGTGGCATACCTTAAGAAGGTAAATAGGACGCCCCAAGATAATTACATGCCAGTTAATCCACAGCTAATAATGGAACAGCTACCATGAGATTCATTCTTAACAGACTCTGCCAAGCTCAGTCAATTCTTTTTTAATGAGACTAGAAATAAAACAAAGCAAGACAGTACCACTGTTGTAACAGGCTTCTACATGTCATACAAATGATGTTGCTTCACGTGGGATTTTTTATTAAGAAACTAAAATGACAAAAAGCACTATGACTTGCATCAAATGAACAGGAAATCAGGCACCTGAACAATCTGAAAAATCTTCAAATTCCCATCTTGAAATAAGTTTTTGCAGTACAGTTAAATTTTTGGACCTTCCAATTGCCAGTAGCTAATTAAGATTTGCTAAAGTTACTGAAATACTTCCAATGAGATCGAGATGATATATAAAGACAAATATCACTGATACACATCAATCATAAAGAAACATGATGGTTAAACTTTGTACATTCCCATAGGAATGCCAAATAAAGAGAAAAGAATCTTGTTAAAATTTCCTTTGTCTTCCAACAAAGGAAATTGGACACCAAATAAACTTGCTGTGTTTTAATGCAGCGAAACTCATAGGAATTAATTTAGCAACAGGCACCCAAACTGTTCTGCAGGTGTGAAGGATCTCAGCCTGAAAGCAGCAGCTATTGGGACCAGACCAACCAGCAGCTGTCCATAACGCAGTACAAAATAGCAGCTATTTTTGGTATTAAACATCCAGAGCAAGAGAATAGGGCTGCTTTTGTGCTACAACACTTGACACTGTGTGCAGATTTCAGAATGATGGTTTGTAAACGCAGAGACACAGACGACTAGGATATTAATTATTAAGCCAGAAAATGCACCTCTCAGTGAAACACTTCAGCAAATCAATGACTTAATGTACTTGAGAAAAGATGAGTGACTTAACCAAAAAACAGAAAATACACACATGGAAAAGGAGTCTGCTAAGAGAGAAGTTTTAGAGAAACAGAAACTGGCTGCATCAGCCCAGCTCTCTCAAAGTGGCCGAACCCAGGGCTGAGGCACAATCAATTCCCCCTTTACACTGCCCAGGCTCCTACCAAGAAAGGCTGGCATCTCTCTGCTGCTACACGTGCTGAGCACGAACCCAAGGGCAGCTCAGCAGGGTTGCCCTGCTGTCCTCGTGCTCTTTAAACCAAGCCTGGATGTTTTTCCTAAGCACCACATCCTAGTTCAACCAGAGAAACTTCAGCCCAGGAGGGGAAATTAATTGCAGGAAGCCCCTTTGATCTGTGTTATGTCGGAGGTCAGACTGTACGATCCAAGTGGTCTCTTCTGGACCCAAAAACACATGCATTTAGGCAATGCCCTACACACCCTGCATCCAGGGAGATGGAAGGAATACTGAAGCACAACTTCCACACATTTATATATTTTTTTCCATACTACAGAATCTGATGAAAGATCAGACAACGAATCCTCTCGGGAAACATCTCAAATCATTGTATTTGTGGGTTTTGTAGCCTTAAAAAGAAATCATTCTCAGGAATATGAGTAAAACAGGAAAAGCTCTCTCCGTAATTAAATTATTGCATTAGTATGCTGGCATATCAGCACTGCTACAGGCAAGAGTAACACATCCGTCACTTGTGCTTTTATAATTAAGACAGCAATGATCAAATAAAATATTCAATTTCATAAACCTAGAGTAAATTTTGAAGAGAGTTGGCTGTACACTCAGACAGAAGGCCAGTGACACTCGTGTGGCATATGGATTTGTGCAGAGATTACCCACTTGGTGGCCTGGGTGGCATCCGAAGTGTTTTCAGAGCTCCCATTGCTCAGAAATGTCAGATCTCTTCATAAACTCAAACTAGGACAGGTCTGAAACTCACATTGACAAAGGTCTATTTTGATGCAACATTTTATATATTTTGGAAAGAAATAACGTGAACGAATATTAGGGGAAAAACAGAAAGTACAGCTAGGGAGTACAGTAAAGGAGGTCAGATGGCAGAAAAAAAAAACAACCAAGGATCAAACCTCTCCCAATTCAAATCCCTATCATGCTTCTCATGGAGAGAAATTTTCAATCATCCGAATGTTTAAAAATATTCCTGATGTTCCAAGTACATGATTACTTGAGAACTAAACCACTGCCCAAAATCTTTATTCGAAGCTTAGGATTTCAGATGTTCTGCATCTTCTCACTCTCATAGTTGAAAACTAGACTGCAAATAAATGGAGCAGCACACAAACATAAAACAATATCTTGTGAGGGAAAAACAGTTCCATGGATCACAAAAATTGATGATGAATGTTCTCAGACGTTTCAGCAATACCCTGAGCAGTTCCTTCCCTCCACTTTCCTACACATGCCAAATGTATTATTGTTCTCAATTTTAAATAATTAAACATAAGCCATAAACACTGAAACCTCATGTTATGTAAATACTCCTCAAACAATAGGATTTTACAATGCCTACATGAACACCACATTTGTATTAGAAGACAACTCCTTTGTACAGCAAGCCCTAAAAATGCCTTAAGTTTGAGACCTGAAGTCTAAAAGTAAAAGCCATACCTTAATTCCTCCATATTTTAGGAACATTTCTTTGGTTTGACCTATTTTTTAATGTATTAGAGCAAAACAAGAAAGCGTTTTGGCACAAGAACAGTACTCAGGTTCTGGAGGCAATGTCTGAGCAGAGATGTCAAGCAGAGGACCTGACACAGAAGGTCACATCAGAACAAATGCACCGCAGTGTCCATGACATGCAAGAAATGCATCACCAGCGTGACACGGGAGGACTGCGTCCAGGCAAGTGAAGCACTGGCACCTTGGCACACATCCTGTGGACAACACAGAAGTGATCTGCAAGCGCTTAAGGACCCAGGCCCTGGGAGAAATCCATTCAACAAGAACAAATGGAGAAAAACCACCCCGTCCCCAAATGCCCATGTCTACTGCAGAGACCTTGAGGCGTTTTGCATTTGAATTATCCAAACTGTAATGACACATAAATGGAAATAATGAGAGAGAAGAGCCCTGGGGAACTCAAGTGCCATGCAGGGCAGCTTTATCCATGGGGAGGCTCCTAGGTAAGAGAGGGCAATTAACTGAGACATCAAATTGCTAGGCAAAAAGCAATAACATACTCCCATGGTTTTCACAGAATCATAGAATCATAGGATGGCTTGGGTTGGAAGGGACCTCAGAGATCATCTGGTTCCAACCCCCCTGCCGTGGACAGGGCTGCCAGCCACTAGCTCACAGATCAAACTGCCCAGGAACCCATCCAGCCTGGCCTTGGACACAGCCAGGGATGGGGCAGCCACAGCTTCTCTGGGCAGCCTGTGCCAGCGTCTCACCACTCTCTCAGCAAAGAATTTCTTCCTGATGTCCAACTTAAACCTCCTCTCTTCCAGTTCTAGCCCATTCCCCCTTGTCCTACCATCATCCACCCGTGTAAAAAGTTGGTCCCCCTCCTGCCTGTGAGCTCCTTTCAAGTATTGGAAGGCCGCAGTGAGGTCTCCCCGCAGCCTTCTCTTTTCCAAGCTGAACAGCCCCAACTCCCTCAACCTTTCCTCACAGGAGAGGTGCTCCAGCCCTCTCATCATTTTGGGGGCCCTCCTCTGGACCCGCTCCAACAGCTCCACATCCCCTCTGTACTGGGGGCCCCAGGCCTGGACACAGCACTCCAGGTGAGGCCTTCCAAGGGCAGAGTAGAGGGGGACGATCACCTCCCTCTCCCTGCTGGCCACCCCTCTCTTGAGAGACGAGAGACCTGGGCAGCCTGACCAGCAGTGAAGCCCGAGGCAAAGAACTCATTAAGTACCTCAGCCTTCTCCACATCAGAGGAGGCCAGTTCTCCCTTTCCATTCATCAGAGGGGGAACACTCTCCTTCACCTGCCTCTTCTGCCCTATGGAGCTAAAGAAACCCTTCTTGTTGTTTTTCACATCCCTCGCCAACCTTAATTCTACCTGTGCCTTGGCCTTCCTGATCCCATCCCTACATACCCTGACAGCACCTCTGTAATCCTCCCAGGCCACCCATCCCTGCTTCCACTGCCTATACTTTGCCTTCTTTTCCCTCAACTTGACCAGCAGGTCCTTGCTCAGCCATGCTGGTTTCCTGCCTCCCCTGCCTGATTTCTTATTCTGTTTTCCACAGGTGTTCCATATCATGACATCATGCAATAAGCCTACAGAGGTGGGAGGGCTGCCAAGGGGGAAACCACAGCCCCCAGAATGCTCCTGTTCCTTCCCACGTGGGTTCTGGGAGCTGCTCCCTGCCTTTCACCTCCGATCGCCATTGTGGGCACACACCGGTCAGGAGACACCCCCGTACTTTCCAGTTTTTTGGATTTATTGCTCTCCATTCCTTTCATACCATGTTATTTTGCATTCCTTTGCTGTTTTTAGTAAACTAATTATCTTTTACCTCAGTCGTGCCTCCTCCGTTCTCACCCCTCTACCTGGCCTCTGTGAAAGGGGGGTGGGGAGGGAGGGGGCTAGGCCTTGTCATGGGACAACCTTCAATTAACCCACAACACATACTTTAGATCTTTCTTTTCTATCTTGTAAAACAGAAGCATGACAGATTTCTCTTGAACAACTTCTCTGTGATTAACATTAGGCCCATGTGGCTTGTGGAGACGATGCTAAACCAAAAAGCTTTGGGTGTGCAACCTCCACAAAGGTCATCTATGCAAATAAAACCGTCTGTGCAGGCATCACTGATGGACGCATTCACCAAAGAGTGTCTAAAGGGCCTTGTGTCCCCTTACCCTTGGAAATAGCAGGCAGCTGCGATGCACAGGCTATGTGTGGGCAAACCCCAAGGCACCACAAATGATCTCAATGCAGCCTGGATAAACAAATGAATTCCACCCCACCTCCATGTTAAACAGAAAGCACTACAGACCACTCTTAATTCTACAGTCCTAAACCTGCTCATAATAAATAAAGGCGACAGACTTTTAGCAGGGCCTGTTGTGATAGGACATGGGGAAATGGTTTCAGACTGAGAGAGGGGAGATTGGGACTGAAGATAAGGAAAAAGTTTTTTACAGTAGGGGTGGTGAAGCACTGGCACAGGTTGCCCAGAGAGGTGGTGGCTGCCCCATCCCTGGAGACCTTCAAGGTCAGGCTGGACGGGGCTCCGAGCACCCTGACCCAGCCGTAGATGTCCCTGTGCCCTGCAGGGGAGTTGGGCTGGATGGCCCCTAAAGGTCCCTTCCAACTCCAATTTATGAGTCTGTGAGATGCCTCAAGATAAATTTAATCCATGACAAAAGCTTCTCATTAATTTTAAAGTATACTTTTATCTGCCACTGATCATGTGAGGAGAGATCTGTAACTGATGTGCTATAGAGACATTCCAAATTTTACCGCCCAGAGGGAGGAAGAAGAAATTTTTCTTACTAGTAAAAGCAGAAGAGCATGCAGTCACCACACACTTGTAGCAAAAGTATATAAGCAGATTCAGAAGCAACTCAGAACAATTAATGGAGGCTTTGCATTAACAAACAGGATTTCCTGTTAAAATAGATTCACAAAGACAAAGACACTAGAAAAAACATGGCAGCAAGGAATTTGATCTGGTGAGACAGAAGTAAATATTTACAGAAGACTAGAGTTTAATTTGCAGAGGATAGGAAATGTATTTTTCAACTGAAGGCCTAAATTATTGGCAGCTCATGGCCACCGTCCAACAAACACTCCTGTCGCTAGAGAAGAAACAGAAAGCAGGAAATCCCTCCCCTGTACGTGGTTGCAGATCATCCCACTCCTGTGTTGTCTGGCATTTCAAATGGCATCACTGTAATCCTACTGCAAGGATGGAATTGGGCAAGGACTACCTGGAAACAACAACATCTAGCTAACTCCATGTCATGTCAAGGTGTAAACTCAACAACCAGACAGCAATCCACTGCAGACTGAAATCCCTCATGTAAATCCCACAGCAGTTTCAGATTTAGACTGAGCACTTAGCTGAGTGCTGTATTTTTCTGTAACCAAGTGGCACGAGGCAAACTAAATTCAGAAAGGCTTAAAGTTATGGGGGAAATGCATGCAGTCCAATATAAACAGAATACATGTCTGTAAAATTCAGGAAGGGTCACAGACTGATTGTAAGGTTCGTTCACAACTTAATGTCCCTGAATTTGGCTTAGGAGTCTCAAGGCATGAATGTATTTTACCTTCAATATTCCCTGTGCTTGCCCTGTTAATATTTTATAAGAAAATTGAATGGACAACAGGGTTCACAATTCTTCCACTTCATCCACTTGCTCTTAATTCAACCTAGAGAGTGCTTCATAGCTGCTGAGAGAAGACATCTGTCTCGAATTAGGACAAAACTGTGTGAGTGAGAATCAGAGGAAACTGCTGGAGAAAGCAGTCTGAGCAGAACTCCCACCCAAATAAACAAAGACCCTGAACAATGAAATAACAACTGAAAAAAAAAAAGAGAAAAACATCACGGCCATGCAAACTATGGACCAAGCCCTTATCCTCTGAGCATCTTCTACTTGGTATTGGTTTGCTCAGTGTGTCTGCACATACAAATTCACATGTATTTGGGTCACTGCTGCACTTGAAAAGAAAATTGCTGTGCTTTGTACCCACATAAATAAATCCGGATCCATGGTAGGAGTTAGCACACTAATTTCATACAAAGATTACAAATATATGCCTTGCTAAATGCCCTCTCTGTTTTAAGATTCACATCTTCCTTGCAGACAGCCTGCTCCTGTCGTTACAGCTGTTCAGTGCCTCTGCTCTTAACATCAGTTGTTCATTGCACTGTCCTTAGAATCCTGATAACAGTACCAGGACTTTGACTTCCTTTTGTAAAACTGAGTTTCAGTGCTGAAGCAGTAGGGAAAAACACGGCTGCTAGGAACATACACTGGTTTCCTCTTATGCCTTCATCTCGTTCCCCCCAACCCTTTCTTCTTCAAAGCCGTGTCCAAACGATCTCTCTGCCAGGCCTGCTCCTCAGGAATGAGCTTTATTGTCTTCCTCATGCACCAACCTCCTCTTAGGTCAGGTCTCCTTCCTGATGACATCCTTCTACTTCCTGATGACATCCTTCTCCTTCCTGGTGATCCTAGAAGTGTTCCACTAACAGTCATGGAAAGTGCCCATGGGCCTCTCCCTGATCACTATAATTACACTGTTGGCATGAAACCTCTCTCCAACCTTAAATTTAAACACTCTGAAAGAAAAAAAACAAGCAATCAGGCCTACCAGGACTCTACAGGAGAAGGATTGCTAAGGATGTTACGGAAACTACCAAGGACTCAGAACAGGCATGGGTCTTACCACCGTGTGCTCCCATACCATCTTGGAAGCAAAGATTGTCTCTTGCATAATAATGCGACCTTTTCTAGACAACTAAAACCCCCATAAAGGAATAAAATCTGAAGGATTATGCTTGTGTACCTGTAGATAATGTCCTTAATTGTTCATAATGAATAATGTTTTTCACCTCGGGATCTAAGAAAATCTGTAATTAAGAAAATGAGTATTTTTGTCTTCCAAAAAGAGTGTAGATGGCATGTGCTCCCTGTGCCCTGAGGCCATGGAGGGGAAGAAAAAAGCCAGCAGTGAATAATAGCACATTCACTGAAAGAAGCTTTGGTTCAGAATAAAAAACAATGCACAATCATTTCATTGAAGATTGTGTTTTGGCTTTGAAACATACATGCTGAACTAAAATTTCACAACCTTAATCTATTATTTCCTAGACTTTGAGGTAAATTCCAATGATGATCAAGGTATCTCCTGTTTTTATGTAGTAAGTGAACAAAACACAATACGTTAACTTGACAGTACTACAATCTACTTTAGTAGAGTACCTCCTCCTATTTTGTAGTAGTGATTTTGGCTCAAACATTCAATTTTCACAGTATTTGGAAAACATTTCATGCAGATGCATTTGTGCATTATAAAAGAAGGTTGCCTGAGCTGCTCCTAAAATGCTGAAGGCAGAGCAGCATTGGTTTGTTCTCCTACAATTCCACCAGGAAGTTGGGTGGATGGATGTTCCATCTGGGTTCATAAACCACAACTTCCAATTTTGTACCTGAATTCTCCCACCCTTCACCCCCCAAGAGAAAGGAGACTGGTTTCAATCCAAAGGCATTCTCTCTAACCACACGAAAAAGAAATCTTCATTTGTATGATCGAGATTTGTAAAGCAAGTCTCCCAAGGAACCAGCAATTTCTAGGCAATTTTAAAATTTTAGTTATGTATTAATTTCTGAATAAATCAAGTTGGACATGAATGATGTGTTGGAAGCAACAGAGAACAGACCTTGCTATGAACAAATGCATGGTAGTTTATCACCAAATCACACTACCTGACTTGGTATAATAAACGTATACACACAGACAGATACACACAATTTCTTCCAGGAATGACATTTGTTGGAAATACTACTTTTGTTCGTATAGATAGACACATCCCAAAGAGAAATGCTGAAGTTTTCAGAGGCACATAAATGTGCTATTACTCAAAAAAGGAAAAATGCAAGAAAATGCATGATAACATTAAATATTAAACACTTCTCAATACTGAGACCAAGATTAAGTTTAATCTCTATCACTCAGCATCTCCCATAAAGCATAACAATGTACTTTAAAAAGAAACATCACAAGTAAAAACTGTCTATATCCTTAGCCGTAATATCAACATCAAGCCCCATTTTAACTTTCCATGGTTTTATTTATCTAAGTGAAAAATGCAGCCAATCATAAATAAATCTCTTTCCAAAGGAAAATTCATGTCAAAACAGACAGGAAATAAAAATTAGTTCTTTTCAGCCTGAAAAGAATCCATGTCATTAAAAAAAAAAAAAAAAAAAAAAAAAA
>VXAV01006606.1:179270-200081 GCA_013399715.1 Alectura lathami
AAAAAAAAAAAAAAAAAAACATTTAAGAGCACTAATTTGGGAAAGATAATATACTGTGATAGGACTCAGACTGCCCAAGTGAGGGCAGCGAGCAGCACTCTGTCAAAGACTTCACACGTAGACGCTGTGCCACACTGAGAACACTCAGCTTTTTTTCTGTTATTTTAAAGGGATGCTGATACCCAGTGAGAATCCAGCTTGAACAGATACTGAACAAAACAACAAGCGGCAAAGCATTTTGGGAGAGTTCGGTTCAATATGGAAAAAGCTACATGCACGGAGGCTAACTGGCACAGGTTGCCCAGAGAGGCTGTGGGTGCCCCCTCCCCGGCAGTGTTCAAGGCCAGGCTGGATGGGGCTCTGAGCAGCCTGGTCTGGTGGGAGGTGTCCCTGCACTTTTGCTACAATAGCGAAGCTGACGTGGCAATGCTGTCGATTGAAAGCTGCAGTGAATCTCAAGAGGTCAGTGATTTGTGTTTTTAAAGAGTCACAGAACAAACAGGAAAAAAAAAAAAAAAAAAAAAAGAGAAAATCTGTGCAATTGTAGAGCGAGGATCTGCACTGGTTACAGATGCAAGACCCACGCACTCCTCTGGGAGCGGCAGGTAGGTATCAAGAACCAAATGCGGTCTCTAGTCTACAGAACATTTTTGGAAATCTATTGCAGACAATTTGAAATGCTCTGAACTCCTGGTCATAGCAGGAACAGGTCATCTGGAACCCTTTAAGGAAGAAAAATTGTTTGGAGCCCTGAATTTGCACAGCTTTTGCCTCCACCACCGGTACTCCTCTCCCAGGACTGACAAATGTGTGCGATCAAAATCGCAGCAGCACGCAGGAGAAGGCTGGGCAGCATTACTGAAGGAGCTCAGCCTTGGACTGCCACTTCTTTTACAAAAATACTTCCCATGTTTCGCAAAAGCACATCTTACCCACGCTTCACGACCCAGCCTTCTCAGAGCTAAAACGTAGCAACATTTCTTCACTGCAATCTGCCTGTTAGGGTTCTTAGCCTTTTCTTCCTTCAGCCACAAAGGTGTGACAGACATCACCAACAAGATTTAGACACATTACGAGGGCATGGAGAGCCCTTATGCAAGAGAAAGCAGACTTCATTTCAGGTAACACTTGGAAGTTCTTGTTCACTACTCTTTCAGTTACGAAGAAGCTTATTTCCCACATACACTGCCTTTCTAAATAACCGTATTCACTACTGAATTTCTCATTCTAAAAAAGGGATATTCTATTGCCCTAGACACACTCATGCCAGCCTCAGGATTGGTGGGAAAACCGATACAGATATGACTTCATGATTCATTTCAGCATACTTGCAGTTGTATAATATTTTTCCATTTTGAAAAGCAACAAGATTTGTGCTTCTTTTTGTTTTGTTTTTTAAGCCCCAATGCCTCAAGTTGCACAGCAATTAAATTTACATTGTCTCCAATCTATTTGGAAATGAACCACATTCCCACAAAGAAAAGAGGCTGTGCTTCTACCTCCCACTCAGACTCATACATCTTATTCCCTCCCTGCCTCTACTAATGCAAGAATCCTCCCAGTTCCCTAAAAATGCCCACCCCACCACGTACTTTTACAAAGACAAAATTCAGTGATGTTCCCAGGTCATCCCCAAGGCAAGGGAAACACTACCAAGATCACAATCAACACGATGACACAGCAAATACCAACAGTCTTCTGTCCTGCACAGTACAGAAAGCAAGCACAGCCCTCCTGGGGTGGGGTGTGAACCCCCCTCCACCTTAGGAATCAAATGACAGAGCAGGAGCATGGGACCAGACACAAACTGTACTACGCTGAAACCTGGAAGACATTCAGAAGAGATAACACAACTTTGTAGACACATATGAGCATTAACAGCCAGACTTGATGATCTGGGAGGTCTCTTCCAACCTACATGACCCTAAGATTGTGTTCTATATCTCTGAATTTATATTTAACCAGGTGAGAAGAAAAGGTGTGCAAAGATCACTTTTCACAACCCATCTGGTGTTACCCGGATTATCTATGGCCAAAACTATTCTGGATACAAATTCCGCCTGCTGGAAACAAACAAATCAATGCAGAAACTTCTGCAAAACCACAATTATACTACAGAACATCTTGGGAAACATACGAAATATACGTTTGGGTAAAATCCTACAGTACCAAGAGGATGGCCTGGTGATTATTTGGAAGAATGCAACACCAAAAGAACCGATTTATGTTTAATAATCACCAATTTTTAATTTCTGCTAGGTGAACACAAGGTTGAAAGTCCTTCCAAGGGATTGCACCTTCTTGCACTGCGCAGAAAGAAAACTATCTATACCGAATTCTCTTAAAACCGTTCTGTAAAACTGAGGAGCAGTCACCGCAGAGTTCACAGGAAAACTCCTTCAACAAGCACAGCTCTTCGCAGAGCTGAGAACTAACAAGAACACAGATGAAATGTAATACCGTGCGTTATGCACCCTGAATATCTAAAGGAACAAAGTACACAAGGCAGGAACATTAAAGGGAAACTTGAAAATCTTTCACTAATGCACACGTATTGAGCTAGTTTTCAGCTAGGCTGATGCCCCAGAAAACTTTTCCAGCATTTAGAAGAAAAGCCAAACACTAATCGCTGTCCTGGAGGTTACACTGGGGCTGCAGGATTAGTCATCTTTGGAAACCACTTGTGGTTGTTCTTATTTTCCTCTCCCACTGCTTTTTCTGATCTGTGGCTGATGCAGTGGGAGCACTCTCATCCATGTTTTCTCACAAATTCAGCGTACAAACACGAAAGAACAAAAACACTTCAGCTCTCAGCCCCTACATCCTGCTGCACAGTGGGGATCCAAACCCTCCTGACACATCTTAAATCAGTCCTCTGGAAGATGACAACAACGAGCTGACTAATTTCCCTCTTTGCTTGCACCTCCCTGTTTCCTGGTCAAACAGGCTGTGGTTAGGAAAGGTAACACCAAAATGCAGCTGTACGCTGTGGCTCCTGGGCATCCCATCTCTGCAGAACACGTCAACTGCTCTGAGACAGTCTGGGCAGAAAACCTAGACCCTCCTACAGAAGGTTTATCTTTTGGACTCAGACAATGTCACTGTTAAACCAACCAAGGCCAGTAAGCATCCTAGCTTCACCCAGTACCTGCAGAACAACTTGGTGCGTTTGCACAAAGTAACACAAAAGCAGCCAACTACTCCGTCACATCTTGTGCACAATGCCCTGCTAACCAAACTACAGTTCAAGTGAAAGTCACCTACAATGTTAAGAATGTGTTCTGTGTTTTTTCCTTTCTTTCTTTTTCTTTAACTGCAGCATTGATTGTTGGGTTTATTGATTAAAAATTACTGCTGACCCAAAATTTTATGTTACGGTGTGAGATATCTTGCATGCAACCTTAAAAACAAATGTCTTATCTCGTACATCAATATCATAAATCTCTTGCTACTTCAGTTGTTCAGGGTCCTTTGCCAAAATCCGTTCATCATCATCACTCATATGCATGATCTGAATCCTTTAACCACCTACATCTCTGTCTCCTACAGAAAGGCACAATTCCTGAAAATGTGTGTGCTCCGTCACTCTTCTGAGGGTGCCCATGAACCACTTGCTACTCAAGTTTATGAAGCTCTTTAAAATACTGCAGTATTAAGGTACTGTGCACTTCCAGATAGATACTCCAATCTTTCCCTGGACATCCACGTGTATGGATTAAACATTTAGGTCTCAGTTTCAGTGTAAGCAGGTAATCCACACTATTCAACAGGGAAAAAAAAAAAAAAAAAAAAAAGTGTATATATTTTGATGCTGAATGTCAGGCGTTCTGGCTGGAACATCTTAATCACAATTATCGATGTACGTTTTAGCTGCAGCCAGCACTTTCCACTAGTTTCATTTGAATTCAGTCTTGGAATCACAGCTTCAGCCTGTTGATTTGTAACATGAGATGATGAAGAGGACTTCTGCATAAGCCAAAATATAGCTTTGGTGAGAATTCACGCTTTAATTCGACAAATTGGAAGATGTTTTGAATCAGTAACATACGTTTCTTATTTTCCGAGTGAATAATTCTCTATATTTAGGCAATAGTTGCACATTTTGCTAAGCTGCCTTCTCCAGCCAAAGTTCATCCAACACTGTCTGGGAAACCAAAACAGAGAAATGTGCATCCCCTAGGTGGACAAAACAATGAATACACACACTGCACTGCATGCTGCCAGTGACAATGTCTCACTGAAGCTGCTGGAGGGGAGTTGTTCTGCAACCTGGAAAAGTCAGCAGACACCATAAAGCAGCTAACTTAGGTAAAAGCTTTCAGTCTAAGCAGGAGATTGGCTTACACGAGCATAAATTCCTCCTGATTTCAGCTATAAACTATTAAGCTATATTCAATCTGAAATTCATTTTATTAGCATTCTCCTGAACTCTTCAGGCAAGCTACAGAACATTTCTCTTTTCAGTCTGCAAACAATGGCTTATTTACACACTTATAAAAGAATAAGATGCCCTCCCCAATCGCGATTAACTGCCAGACATTACGTAGGAACGCAAACCCCCCAGACTTTGAACACACTGCTACAATGGAAACGTGTGAAAGTAATTTTGTTCCAACTTCATCTGGTGGGAATGTGGGCTCATAAGCAATCAATTAGAAGAGATTCCATCCAACCGAGATGAGTTTGGGGTTCACACGTTAATGCAGCAGAACACATCTAGATCGTGTCTGTGATAATTTTTTTTTACCAATGCGGGAGAAATAATAACCATTATATAGAAAGAACATGGCTCTCATGATTTTTTCCCTCTTAATTTTTTTTTGTGCATGAGAATGCAGTGTTTGTTTGGTCTGTGCTGCTTGGCACTATGTGGGTCAGTTCACCTGGGGGATAGTACACGGGATGACAGGATTTGCATTAACAGGAAAACACTATGTCAACATGCAGCCTTTTAAAGAAAACTAAGGCAAGCGAAACATCAAAATCCTGCATGGCAATCTGCCTGTAACTCCGATTTTTAAAGCCAAGAGAAGCCACTTTGTTCAGACGTCTGACACAAGCCATAGGAATTCCCTCAGCTACTTTCTTCTCTGAGTCCAAAAGCCATCGCTGGACTTGGACATATCTTTTAGGAAAAGATCCAGTTTCATTTAAAAATTCCAATCTTGAGAAATCCAGAACTCTTGTTAAGCTATTCCAATGAATCATCCACCATGCAAAAAGTACAGACTAGCCTGAATTGGTTTTGCTTCAGTTTCCAGCTACTGGAACACATCTTGCATTCTGAACAGAAGGGCCCCTTATTAGAGGATTTCTTTATCCTTAACATCCCGAAATATTTCAGAGTAAACTCATAAAGTTGCTTAAGGCAACCTCGCATCCTTTCAAAGTCAATACTTTCTGGACCTTTTATCCCAAAAGCACGACCTGTGTGCACGAAATTCTGCTGGCTCTATGAAAATACATCTTGCAGCCATCAGGCTTAGCTGGGTATCGGCAGTCTTTCCCCTTCATTGACAACTGCTTCCCTAAAAGTTATGCTTACCACATTCTAAATAGGGTGGGAGTTAATAAACCAGAGCGCAAGGGTTTCCAGCAGACACGCACCCACTTGAGGAGCATCCATGTGAACTGTATTTTGAGACCTAGAAGGCAGGCAATTTTTCACCCACCACCTACCGCAGGATTGATTTTATCTCACTGGTTTCTTGATCAATATGCTGTGCAGTACGAAGACAAATACTTTGTAACATAATTATTTATAAACAACTTCCTTCTGCCAAGTCACTCAATGTTGAGTGTAGAGTGATCCTTCCATAACTAAAAAAAAAATCAAGAAAATTATCAGCAGCTGAGTAAAAAATTACAATAAAAAAAAAAAAAGCAATGAAGCATTAAATTGTAGTAACTCAGACCTCTGCAGAAATCTCTGGTTTTGCTGGGTTTTTGTCCCAAAGGAAAATAATTAGATGAGATGGATTTCAGGGAAATGTTGATCCACTCCACCGCCACGGCCAAAGCAAAGTGACCCCAGGCCAGGAACCCAGCCCACACAAAACATCTCTGAGCAGAGCTCAGAGAAGTCTCCGTAAGAACTTACAGGATGCTCTGCCGACATCCCAGCATAAGGATATCAAACCAGTCGGCATCCTCAAAGATATATTAACACAGATCGACTATCTCTTGCTCCTTTATCGATTCTTGCTCATCATTGCTTTTATTTACTAATTTTGTTAGTTAATTGAACGGAGTCACCTGTGCCATGATCTGCCTAGGACTGAAATTTAACTAGCATGTACTGTAACCTCTGAAATCGATGACCACGGTGGCAATCCACGGCATGCCTTGCAAAGAAAACAAAGTAAAACAGAGCAGAACAATGGATTTTAATCCTTTAGTAGAAAGGCCATTTGGGAGTCTTCAGGCAGCACACTGGCAACTGCAGCAGCTGGAATTTGTCAGCGTGCAGGTGAGCACGTTAAGAATTACAGCAGCTCCTCACACAGAGCTGAACTTGGAGGATGTAAACGGCAGATGGGACTCAGCTCATCTATCTGCTGCAGATGAATTCTCTCCTGCGTGTCTCAAAAACCTTCCTGCAAGACAATGGGCACCGACTTGATCCAAACCTCTCACAGCTTCGCAGTGTGCACAAAACTGACTTTTTTTTAAAAAAGAAACGTTGATTTTGAGATGTTAATTGTCACAAAAATGCATAGGCTCCAACTTCTACATTAGCTGGATGAACTAACAGCGTATGTCTCAATACAAAAGAGAAATTTCCCAACTAACCCATTATTATAATCCATGACTAAGGCAACAATTTTGAAATTCCTGAGTGGGAATTCTGTTCTAATCGGCAGGATGCAGAGCAGCGTGCACAGAGCAGTGCCTGCGGGAGCAGAGAGGAGAGAAGGCAAGGAGCAGGGTCTGCTACAGACCACCAGGCAGCTCCATCAGTTGCCAGCTTCAGGGGCAATGTGCAGAACCTTAGTAAACAGTCCTGCAGGAAAAAAAAAAAAAAACCTGACTGGTATTGTCAAAGAAAAGCATCACATTTGTGTAGTGTAGGGAGGTAACATCACTTTTAGACAATTAATTGCAGAAATACAACTTCATTCAAAAAGAAGCAATTCAATTTTTAAACTAAGCTATCTACCATGCCAGAAATACTTCGTTCCAGTGATAAATGAAGATATTTTTCTCCTGTGACAGGTCCAGACTCTGCCATTTTCATTATTCTACGCTGAACCCTATGATGCAAGTGAGATTATTCATGAAATGTGAGAAAAAGCAAGCCATCGAACAAAACCCACGAAGACTTCAAGGCCTTTTAGGTAAGATCTAATTACTAATCACAAATTATCTTGCTTCTCTCATGGAGTTCTACTGAGTTGTTTACTAACACAGGCTTTGCACAGATCCTGTGACTGGGGAGCCTTAAGCCTCCTCCTCCAGGGCAGCTCTGGCGGTGGCTCAGCAGGACCTAAGCGCTTCCAGCATTATTTTCCTGCAGAAGTGACACGCTGGCACCTTTGGAAACTCCTTCAATCTCAATCTGGTCTCACGGGTTAAGCTTCCAGTGAAGTAAGGAGCAATACACTGCACCTGATAGTTAAAATATCACAAACAGCAAGTATCAGAAGTACTATAATGTATTTTCCAAAGTTATAAATAACCTTGGGTGGCAGCAATGGCAGGAAAACAGGAAAGGAGCAGATTTGAGCAGGCGAAGGATATCGTGGGGAACACCCCAGCTCTTCTACTATCCAGCTGCTACTTATGCAAGGTACAGATAGCACTGACTATTTCATTTGCGCTGACTTACAGTGAGGCTTTCATATTAACTGCTCAAAACCTGAATGCAAACAAATGCTCAAGATGCTGTGCAGAATGAGAGAAAACTAACAGCTCACACCAGACAAATTTCATCTAAAACAACACCAAGTAACCAATGCATTCTCCATATTGCCTAAGTCCATGCAAAAATCATCTGAGGTTCAATAACAAACACATCTCTTTCTCCCCATCTTCCCATCAGAGAGTGGAGCCAAAGAAAATATGTCAGGCCTGCAAATGCTTCAGCTGTTTTCGAGGACAATATTCTGACACTTTTCCTGTTTGCGCCCAAGGTTGGGAAAAAAGGAGATGGAAACCGGATATCGAGCACAAGCTGGCTTTAAGCAGCGCTTCACCACGACGCTGCAGCCACAGAAACATTCCTGGTCATCAGCAGTATTTTTCAAAGCTAGCCTCCAAGGCTCTGATCCCACAAAGTCTGCACGTTCTCCAGTTAACGTAATTGCATCATTCCATTGACTCTGATGGCATGGGAGGAATATGGTTGTAAAGCTTTTCCACTACAGACTTCAGACAATGTGCCAAGACCCTTCTGAAAGGGAGTACTAAAATCTTATTAGATACGTTTTACCGTTTAAACAAACCTAGTATTAAGTAATAAAAGATATACAAAATGTTTAACTGTGCAAATTTGACTTCAAATTTCTTTCTATTTCTTGTCTGGGCAGAAAAAAAAAAAACTTAATTTAAATTAATTCATATAGCTTTTCCTTTTGCTCTACTGCTTCATGAACATGTTTACTCAATTTACAAGGCTCAGCAAAACCATACTTCCTGCTTTCACACGCACAATGTCAAGCTAGCTACGAAAATAAACTGTACTTAATTTGTTCAGCATCCCGAAACACATCATTGCTTGTTAGCTGCCTGTTGCTAGTACATGCACTAATCCAGTTTCATTTTCAAAACTGGTTTCCTGGGATTGACTGCAACCCAAACAGGTTTAAAACAGACAAGGAACACACACACGAGCATGGAAACATCACATAATGAACGTGCAATTCAAAAGGAAACCATAAAGGTCTGAGTGGGAGCGCGTACTTCACATCGTGAGGCAGTTACTACAGTAATCAGTCAATAGCACAGGCAGAGCAGAATTACCAGGCAGTAGCAACGACAGATTACAGTCCCAGTCTCAGTATTTACGTTGTGCTAATGCACAGCATACTAGAAGGGCATTGTGTTTCCTCTGCTTCGTAATTTAGCACAGCCACCAAAAGTAACACTGGCACTGAATTCCAGCCAAAGCCACAACCTGCTGCTGTGGATCTGTATTCTTCCTTCCCCCTGCCCCACATGATTCACTTCAACCAAATGCAAGTTTTCTGAGCACACACACTTACTTCTAATCACATAATACCAGAACAATACAAAATACTGGCTACTAAAACTGCTGCCTATATACTTTTGTGAGCAGCAATTTCTCTTCCAAATACTCTCTCCTTCTTCTGTCTCATAAAAGGACAGCCTGCAACGAAAATCTGAAATTTTACAAACTCCCCGACTGACAAATTCAGTTATGTTTCAGCCGGTGCATAACTCTCCTCTCAGAAAGTAATACCAGCAAACTCTCTGTCCATCAGGTTCTGTATGGGGCTTACAGATGCACTTTTTGCTCTAAAAAACCTCCTGAGCTTGTTATGCCAAAATGAGCGCAGCGTTATCAGTGCTGACTTTCATCCATAAAGCCACCACACAAACTGGAGAGGTCTCAGGAGGAGGTTCAGATTAGCAGATGAACAGAAAGAATTAGCGGTCTGTGGGTCAGGGACTACACAAGAAACCCATCTGTGCTGCAGACAGCTGGTAGTTTCACCTTCAGTCTTTCTGAAGGATGCAATACCCTTGGCACAGTGCCTCCAAGGATGCTTTACCAACAGAATGCTGCAGTGTTTTCATTGTACAGTTATCAAAATTTCATTTAAACAAGCTGGAATAATTAAGCCATTCCTTTCACATTCTCAGGATATCATTCCTACATGTAAAACTTTCCATCTTTAACAAGATTTTGGTGTCGACTGCCCTCATTAATATTACTCATTTTAAAATAATGTCTTTGAAATATTATGGGTTTTGCCTACTTCAATACTGTACTCCTGTTCCAAATTAATCTGGAGAATGCCCTTGGGATTTTCATCTCCTGTTGAGATCCTTCAGTGTAACTCTCCATCATTATGTACTACTATAAAATTTCTTTCTTTTGTACCAAAAGAGCTATTTCAGCTTACATGCCATATTTTCTTCCTTTGACAATCAAGCTGGTTTTACTTATGTTTACTGTGTGGTCTATTGCTATTGTATGCTGGCTTAGCTGGGAAGCTGCATTTCCAGTCTGGATGCCTTCCATCTTCTCTTCAATTTTGTCATGCAATTTTTCCTTTGTTTTCCTAAAACATCTAGCATCTTGGTTAAAAAATGTAATTATCCATAGCATCAGCAGTGAAATAGTAAAACTTGATTTTTCCTTGGAATAAACATCTTAGATGAAACATTTGGGCATTGTATGTAGAATTTATTTCTAAATTCCCACTATTTTACAGTTTCTGTAGAGTATCTACAGTTCTGCATCGCGAACAAGGATTTCGTATCGTCAGTTTAGGCTCATGGATTCTCATCATGCCTCTCATTTGGTATAATCCAAAATCAATATGGCACACTGAAAAGTAGATCTCTCGAGTGCCATAATCATAATTTACTGAATTTGAAGGAAAAGTTCTGTTGTTCCCATTCTTGAAAAACAATTTATATACAGCATTACTGAAATAATGGGCATCAGGGAAGTATTAGACACATTTCAGACAGCTTGTATTGCTGCACTAATTCCAAACAAACTACAAAACTGCATGAAAGCTTTGTGAATCACAGCTCACAGTTCTTATGTCATAGCTTTGGAAAGGGATTAAAATGTTTTTACAGTAACATAAAAAGGATTTAAAACTTCCAAAGGCCACACATGAATTCCAGAAGTTGTGTTCAGCCTTTGATGACAAACAAAGTATTCTGAATCAGAAAAAAAAAGATCGTTGAACTTGTATTTCTACCATACATTTTAGGACATATACCAAAGATGCCATAAAGACAGAAACCATCCCCACAGCCCTTCCATGTTATCCATCAGGTTACTCAGAACATGCACAGAGCAGTCACAGAGCATGCAGCATGCAGTAAGTGGAGAGCAGAGGTTAATAACCTGGAAGCATAGGATCTGAGAATGTGAGAACAAGTTAAAGACAAGAGTTCCTCTCCATTGTCACTGAGGGTCGAGAAGCAATGCTGCAGCGTAGAGCAGTGAGAGTGGGGGAAATACAGTTTGTCCAAGACATATACATATCTCCGCAAGTGGCGGCAGGTATAACTGAAAGACAAGGGTAAAGGGAGAAAACAGAAAAAGAGGTATTTTCCTTTAAGAAAGCTAATTCATGTTTTCATGTCCAAAGAGGTTTTTGTGCCAAGAGTCAATGGAAGATGCCTAAGTAAGCAATGCAGCAGTTTGGCATAAAACAACAGTTTCAAAAGACAGAAGGGACTGCTAGCCTATAGCCATAAGTTGGTTTTGTCAGTACTGCAGAGGGAGTTTGCCAAGTCTCATGTGTTAGAAACATAAAAAATGGCCCAGTTATTCACTTTTTTTTTTTTTTGAATGCTAGTATTTTTATTTTTATTTTTTAAAGCTTTTGGCTCTCTCAGTTTGCTCGGGAAGTATGACTGCATGACTTTGAGCCTGGTTTATAAAATTCACAATTAAAAAACCCAACACAATATTTACAAAATGTGACAGTACAGCATGCACATGTGATAGCACAGAACACAGGGTCTGGCCAGGGTACACTGTGTGTGTCAAATCCTCCAGAAAGCACCTTAAGGAGCCTAACAGCTCTTCATAAGCATCAGTATGCTCCCATCAGGTTGTTTGCCGTCCCCACTGCAGCCTGGGTATCTCTGCTGTATGGACAAGCCCTTGGACACAGTCTCTTTCACTGACTTTGGAATGAAGAAACAAACACCTGAGCTCTAGTCTACAACCTCCTTGCCAAATCAAAACCCATTATCTCACTGTTTCACAGGTAAAAAACCAACAAGTTTTCCATCCCAACTGTCTGCATTTCACATGCTACAATCCTCTCTCTATAAACCCTCAGCTACGCGGAGCTAAATCACTTTGTCAGGAGACTGTACCACTTGTGTACCTTAGGTGAAGACCAGGACAGAAAAGAGTGCAAAAACAGCTGAGCCTTAGGTGCAGTCAGGGGGCCCCTAAGCCTAACACTTTATCAGCACCAATATCTCTAATTGGTTTAGAATCATAGAATCACAGAATCATGGAATGGTTTGGGTTGGAAGGGACCTTAAAGACCATCTGGTTCCAACCCCCTGCCATGGGCAGGGACACCTCCCACCAGACCAGGTTGCTCAGAGCCCCATCCAGCCTGGCCTTGAGCACTGCCAGGGAGGGGGCACCCACAGCCTCTCTGGACAACCTGTGCCAGTGCCTCACCACCCTCACAGGAAAGAATTTCTTCCTAATATCCAGCCTAAATCTCCCCTCTTCCAGTCTGTGGCCATTACCCCTCCTACTGTCGCTCCACACCCTTCTAAAGAGTCCCTCCCCAGCTCTCCTGTAGGCCCCCTTCAGGTCCTGGAAGGCCGCTACAAGGTCCCCCCAGAGCCTTCTCTTCTCCAGGCTGAACAACCCCAACTCTCTCAGCCTGCCTTTGTAGGAGAGGTGCTCCAGCCCTCTGATCACCTTTGTGGCCCTCCTCTGGACCCCCTCCAACAGCTCGATGTCCTTCTTGTGTTGGGGGCCCCAGAAGTTTAGTTTAAACAGCATTCACTGCTAGGTTAAAATAAATTACCTACCTTTGCTGAGAAAGCTGAGAAACACAAACCTGTAGGGCAGATCATTTGCAGAAATGCTAACTTTCAGTAGAGGATGCAATTTCTTAAGGCTAGTAAGATGTAGCTGTAAGGAGGCAGTTTCCTGAGGCATCATACCTTTTTTTTTTGACCACACCTAAACATTATCAGAATGCTGCAAGCAATGCAGGCTGTTCTCTTCACCCAATACACTGGGAATGGATAGGATAGGGAACGGTATTTACAGCACACTGCACTCGGGGGAACCCTCCACAACAAGAGCCTGCCCCTCCAGCTATGCACAGAGCCCACAGGATCTTTTTTCCAAAATCAGATTAAAGATTATCTTTTAGAATGTTGTGGCTTTGGAGATATAAGTCATCATGAGTCCACTACTTACATTCTGTTGTTCTAATGTCTTAGTGCTTGTGTTATTAGAAAAAATTGTACGGTATTTCGAGCCTGTAAAGAGCTCATTCCAGCCATTTCATCTTGCTGGACTTCTATCAAGAAACTGAAATACTTAACCTCAATTCCCATCAATGCTCTCGCAAGAATGAGACTTGACCCTTAAGTGTGATGATCACATTTTGATGTAACTGACACAATGAAAGAGAACACAGTATGCGATGGGAGGAGGAGAAATTTCCCCAAAACGTCACCCTGAGGCTTCATGCCCTGTTGGGACAGCGCAAAGTGAGGCCATCGATCCCATCCTTATTTTCAAGGAGAACTTGATTACTGGAAGGTGTGATTTTAAACAGATGCCATGAGCAACACAACCCTATACATGTCTACTAACTCACAGTACACTCACTAGGGCCAGTACAGCCTACATCAAATTACAGACTGAACACCTCCACTGCTAAATCCTCCCAGCGAAAGGCAATCTTTAGCTACATGACAGTTCCAAAACATCTGAAAAGGAGATATTAAATAAAATCAGGAACATTATATTTGATAGATGGTGGTGTTTGCTTATTATTTATGTACTTTGTTTACTCTGAGGACAAAACTTCAGCTCATACTGTAATAAAATACCACTCCAGAAGAAACTTATATCTCCCTCTAATAAAAACATGTCTGATCAGCATTTTCAATACTGATAACAAAACATTACAGTGTCAGCTTCTAATAGCTAAAAAATAGTTTCTGATTATGTACGTCTGGGAAATAAGGGTGGATGTGAATGACCCCAAATAATAATGCTAATATAGTTTATATATAAAAATATATATATTTCTTACATAAACTCTCATGTTCCTTTTTTTTGAGCCACTGAAAGTAATAAAACTCCACTAATACATAAATACGATTATAGCTGTATTCTCTACACTTTTAAACTTAAAAATCTCATGCTTTATTGAACCTTACATGATAAACATTCTTCGTATTTAATAGACACTGTTAAATGACAATCAAGAGAAACCCCTCACCTCTGCAGATCCAAACCAACAGACATCAACAACATTACATTGAAGGCTAAAGTGACTCTATCTGGTAAATGTCCATCTCTCACATCAGGTTATCTGTGATTCACGAATAGAAATTGGCTGGAAATAAGCACTACAAAGATGAAAACCCAATGACATCTTTTAAGATAGGATCACGCCAAAGCACCAGACTCAATGCTCAGCTATGCTACTGGAATCCTTTGATTTGCGCTTTGAAGTCAGGAGTATCTGAACTCAGATAATGGCATTTAGAAGTCTTCAGGGGTTTACTCCCAGGGGTGCGTATTTGTGGGTTTCTTGCTTGATTTTCACTTTCTCCAGCACAGCACAAAAACTTCCACCAAGAACAGCAGGAGGGGAATTGAAAGAAAGAGAACAAAACTGAATGAAACACCAAAACCAACAGAGAAAAGGCTCATTTACTAACCATGAAGCATGCATATTTTTGAATAAAATATACCTAAAATAATACCTAACATACATGCACAGACCAGAAAGCAACGTATTACTTGAAAACCTTTTCTACTCCAGTTGCAAAAATGTTTCCTGGCATTGCCTAATCTTGCCCAGAGGCAAAGTATAAAATCAGAAGGCAGGAAGCTTCAGTACTGCTGAGCAAATCAGGAAAAAATGAAAAAAAAAAAAAAAAATTAAACAAAGTCAAATCATAGTCAACCACATCACTTCTAGAAAAAGGAAAAAAATTGCCAAGAGAGAATAGCTATTTCCTGTAACTCTCTCCAAACTTCTTGTCCTTCCTGCTGCCAGGGCAAGGACAGTCTGCTCTCTTAAGTCTTCAGAAAGGTGAAAGCTTGTATTTCACTGCCATGAGGATACTCTCACTCGCTCGTATCAGTCTCCTGATAATTCTGGACCTCTAGTCCTCTCCTTCCTGATAGCTTTTTAGATTTGTATGAACCAGCAGCAGTTGCAAAAATAGATGTTCCCATCATCGCTCAACCTCACAGGAAGTTCCTATACAGAGACTGCTCACTGTCTGCCATGCAAATGTAGAGGAAACGTATAATTTGTAAATACACAATTGTCTGATTAATTTTCAATTTAGTGTAGCTTTAATGAAGGCAAAGAAAAGTTTCCTTTCTATAGAGTCTGGACAATCTCAATCAGTAAAGATTTTCTGGTGACTTTTACTTAAGCAAGGGGAAAGGAACATTTTAAAATCAGTGGGAGTTTGATGTCTACAGCTGCTGAGGAGCTGGAGGCAAGCTGTGAGCTGAACTGCTGCTTCTTTGACAGCCCTAGCCCACAGGAGTGGATGCAGTCTCTCTCCCTCTGATCATCTGAAGTCCCCAGAGGATACTGTATGAGACACAGAATCACAGAACGGTTTGGGTTGGAAGGGACCTCAAAGATCATCTACATCCGACCCCCTGCAGTGGACAGGGTCGCCAGCCACTAGACCAGACTGCCCAGGAACCATCCAGCCCGGAAACACAGAATCATAGAACACAGAACGTCCCGAGCTGAAAGGGACCCACAGGGACCACCGAGGCCAATCCCCTGCACCACCCAGCAGCACCCAGACCCCAGCCCTGTCCCTGGGAGCGGGGCCCAAACGCCCCCGGAGCTCCGGCAGCTCGGGGCCGTGCCCCCCGCCCTGGGGAGCCTGTGCCGTGCCCACCGCCCCCCGGGGCAGAGCCTTTCCCCGACAGCCCCCGGCCCTCCCCCGAGGCAGCTCCGTGCCGTGCCCTCGGGCCCTGCCGCTGTCCCCAGGGAGCAGAGCTCAGCGCCTGCCCCTGCGCTGCCCTGGCAGGGGGCTGTGGGCCGCCACGAGGCCTCCCCTCAGCTCCTCTGCTCTGGGCCCGACACACCAAGGGGCCTCAGGGACCCCACACCCCTTCCCTCAGACCCGTCCCCATCCATGTTGCCCTCCTTTGGACACCCTTTAATACTTTATGTCCAGAATTTGCTGAAGATCTTTTTTAATGTTTCTTTTACAACAAAAAAATAAAAAAATCAGTCTCCTAAATTGTCCCATTCTTTGGCCAAAGATTCAGTCTAACCTGTTGCATGCAGAGGATGGAGGGAAGCCTCACCTGTCCATCAGCAGCAGCTCCATGCAGTTTCTAGACTCTCAGTAGGAAATAGTGCTAAATCATTACAGAAAACGATGAAGAAGAAACAGGGCTCACGGCCTGCATGACTGCCACGTGACACAGAACAACCACAACAGCAAGCTGTAATCGGTACTTGTTGCAAATATTTTGATTTAGGTGATCACATTACTTCAAATTTTCAACTTGAACTCCATGTAATCCTGGAGGTGTACACAATACTACAGGCACAGACTAAACAATTATCAAAATCAACAGTTAAAAAATTACTGAAATTCATGATACGCTTACATCAGATTTTTAACCATAACTTTAAGAACAGACTTGAACAAGACAATAGCACTAAACAAAACATGAAAGCCACTTACATCCTCATTCATTTAAACCAGAAAGTAAATACTTTCTCTACAGAAGTCAACTGAAATTTTAAAATGAATATATCTGATTAAAACATAAACAGCACCAAGCCAGCATCTTTTTAGCAACACAGAAATGAAGAAGACCGGGCAGGGTACACAAGAATGGTCTGAATATAGTATTTGCTAAGCCCTCCATAAATACAATATAGGCTGAAACTACATATACAGGATTCAAAAGAAAAATTCTCAGTGCTAATGTTTAAGTAACTGTAATGCATAATCTTTCTCTCAGTGCCTGCCACATTTTATGAAGGTTATAAATCTTCAGCATCATTGAGAAGAAGTAGGATCTTGAAGACATACATACCACATGTATTAGCTCAGAGAAACAAGATTAATCTGCAGCAATAAGAAAGGCCAATTTTGCTAAGCCTGATTAAATATTTAGGTCATATTGTTTCTGTGGTAGAATTCGAAAAATGCACACCAAACAACATCTTCTTCTAAGTTTGGAGACTTAATCACTATAGTTTCAAAAGGGAGTTATGCTACAACATGACTCTATGGGAAAGTCAGTATGAAATCATTTTTATAAAAACAATGAAAGTATAAGCTAATTAAACTTCAGCACATGTTAGTCAGCATCCCAAACTACCCATATACATGAAGGGAGAATGTCATGACGTGCTACAAGGTTTTACAACTGCTCATGTTGGACAACCTATGTTCTAGGAAGTCCCATTAGTCATTACTCTTATGTTTCCAAAGACAAATGCAACAAAAATGCATGCTACACCCACTCAAATCTACAGAGAGGATAACAATAACAGATCAACTGATCTGTAAGAATGGCCGATTTACTATTGCCTAACGTATTATTAATCCTGTTTCATACAGCACAAACAGCAGAAATGCAGCCTGCCTTCTTACCAACTGAAAAACACAGGATAAGATTATAATTTAGGACAAATTTTCATTTCTGTTTAGTGTTCTGCTACCTACGATGCTATGAAATGTGGTACAGATAAGTAGGGTTCTTCCTACTGTGGTTCAACTATTCTTTTTCATTTAGCACAAGAGCAGTATGAATGACTGACATGCAGGAAGGTGGTTTAGGGTGGGTTTCTGTCACTGCGGGGGCAGCACAGTTAAGCTGCTTAGGATACTATTAAACTTGGTACTGGGAATGCAGGAGATCACACTGGCCTTTACCATCTATACTAGAGCACTTAAAACAATTCCTCCTCTTTCAGCCAGTTTCAGTATTTTTTCTTCTTACAATGATAATTAAGATTGAAAGAAACCTTTGGGAGTTTTTACTCCAAGCCTCTGCTGTCAGCAGAATTCAGACAAGATCACTGTTTTGTTTACTTGGATCTTGAAAGCCTCCAGAGACAGAGACCCTGCAACCTCTCTGGGCTCCTGTGCTAAAGCTTCTTTGACCATGAAACATCGTCATCTTCCATCAGCTCCTGACTTCAGCTCATGGCCATTCTCTCTCACCTTCCTGCACAGACCTTTGTAATGAGCCTGGCTCCATCTTCCCAGTAACCTCCCCCTAGGTATGGTTAAGCTGCTGGAAGACCTGCCTTGAAGCCTTCTCTTTCCACTGTTGGTTGTTTCCTTCCTCCTTGGTCCCTGCCTAACTTCCTAAGCTAAGTAACGGTGCAACTTCTTAGCTTTCTAAAAATACTTCACTCTTTCAAGCCTACTTTTCAGACACAAGGATCTAAAAATAGCTTTATTTATAACTTACAGCATAGAGCAATGGCAGGATTTAAAACTACATTATTGCGAAAAATCATTTGGTTGGGGGATCATAGAGTTAAAGGTGCCATAACAACACAGAACAGAGAAACATCAAAATTATTTAAATATTTAAGAAGAGATTGTTTGTGATAATGCATCACAGACGTAAGTTCCCATGCCCTGATCTGTCTTAGTACTGACCACATGTACACAAAAGGCTTATGAGTGGCCTTCTTTCATTATCTTCATGCACAGACGTATTTATAGCGAAGGAAAACAAGAATTAAAAACAGGTTCTGCAGAAAATTGATAGTCTGTAAATCAAATAATAAATACATTAAATTCTTATACAGAAAGGCCAAATTACCTGTCAACAAATGAAGTCGTGTTAAAAAGAACAGAAGGATTTGTATATTAGAACCACACACAAGGAACTGATGGCTTCTAAGAAGAAAAAGATATGACAAACCTGGAAGTGCTTATTTAGTACCAATAATTGAGACGAAGAACGAAAACTTTAGTCACCCAGATGGACCAATTCCTTGGAAGGCATACATCCACCACAGCTTAAGAAATGCAGGATGGGAATGTTGTTTTTGGAATGTTTTGTGCTTTTATCCTTTGCCGAGACACTTGTGATAATTCATAGCCTCTACGTGGGATCACAGGAGATGCCTTCTAGCATTACAGCAGACATCTGCACCTCTGCACCAGCCCCAGCTCTGCAAACTGCAGGACAGTTTGCAGACCCTCCGACGGGACACAACTGCTAGAGCAGAGCAAGAGGGCACTGCAGCACTGCTCGTCTGAACCACCGCCCAGTTTCACAAAGGGATTCTTCCAACCTGAGCCCCACGTAAATTGTGGTATTTGCAGAAAGACCTATTTGTAGACCCAACAGCACTCCTAATGAGTTAGAGACATGTCTCTGCACAGCTTCATAGCAAATTTATTTATTCATTGTAGATCTAAGTGTACTTTCTATACCTAAAAGCCTGCTCTTTCCTGAACTTGCTGAAGGCCATTACCATTAAAAAGGTTGAGTCATTCAACAGTTACAAAGACCTGATGCACATTAAAGTTGTTAAATCCTGATTTCTTCTTCTGCACCTACAGTTCCATCCTCCACTTAAAAGTGTCAGATGATTTCAAGTGCGATATTTTACTTTTGAGCCATGCCATCTAAGGTGAGAGTACACGGTGGTGGGAAATACCATGACTCAAGTTCTTATAGACACAACTGGTTTTTTTTCCTCCTAAAATCAGTTAGAAAGTTTGCTTGAAAATGCTCATGTGAGGTCTAAAAGCAAGACTTCCAAGTGTGGTACAAGATCTGTTGCAAAACAAGGCCACACAGAGTCTCTCTGAAGGAGGCTGCTCTCTGGAGGGGCCTGACAGTTCAACGGGCTGCTGTCAGTAAGAGTTCTATCTCCATCTTTGCAGTCACTCATGCCTATCCAGGATGTGTGTACCTATCCACATCGGGAGACAGCAATGATTTCACTGAGCTGCAAAGCCAGAAAAGCATTATACACGTAACGGCATCAGTTATAACACGAAATATGCACCAGTTGTACAAAAACAAAAGTCATGATTTATGATCAGCGCTATATTATTTTATACTAACGCCTACTTATAGCCATAACACAATTTTTGTTTTGTCAGAGAAATCCTTAAAGGTTCATAACTCACCCTTATTTAGAGTATAGCTGACAAGTTTTTTACCAGAAAGTTTCTGAAAAGGAAATAGTACATGTTGTATCTGAATAAAGCCGTTAATGAGCCAGTAACTTGCAACCGAAGATAAAAGGCACGTTCAAGCAAGTCATTATCCTGAGTCACTTCGTTTTTCTTTTTAAGGAACATTGTCCTATAAACAAGATCCATTCAAAACAAACTGCAAAGACAAAAACTGCAGTTTCTATGATTCAAATAATAGTTTATAGAGGACTTTTTAGAATTCCCCCTTTATATATATGTATTTTTAAACCTCAGGCAGGACAATTTCTTGATACAGAACAAACTTTTTAAAATGCAAAAAACTGTAAGGTTCACTTTACATTTGACCGCCCCAAATACCAAAGAATACAGTAGAATACAGTATTTTCAGAGCATTGATATTATTTTACAAGTCAGTTAAAAGAAATCAGAACTGCACTAGCAGGACTGGATTAACACTGTTAACTTTCCCATTTTTGCTTCTTATCTAGGTTAATTATGCAAAAAAACTTGAATGACGTTAACTTCTCAGGCTAACAGCAAAAAAAGACAACTGTCAAAAGACAAATAAAATAATGGGATTTATGACAGTCAATCAAATATATTCCTTCAGATTGATCTTTAAAGCAAAAGAAATAACGCTCGCAATAAATAAGAACTCATTGAAGAGAACAGCCTCTTCTGCTTTTGCATTCCAAGCATTTTTTTTATTATTATTACTTTTTCCTTTTTTTTTTTTTT
>VXAV01006607.1:0-22214 GCA_013399715.1 Alectura lathami
CCAGGGCACGGCACTGAGGACAGGAAAACAGCAGCTCCAGGCGTTAACTAGAACATACAGGGAATTCCTGATTTTAAAAACAAGAACTCAACTTGCATCTCAAATTTCTCATCCCACGCCTAAGAGAAGGCAGGAAAGAACCTCATTTGTGCTCCCAGCACAAACATGGCCATTCCTTATGACTCTTACAGATTTTACCTCATGAAGCTGCCATCTCAAGAGCAGTTACTCTTGAAAACATTTCAGACAAGAACGTGTCTATGCTGCAGGTATGTGACTGCAGCTTCCATGAGCTGGTCTTAAGCTCCAGTTTAGCTCAGAGCTGTGACCTAGCCAGTGTGCTGCAGCTGCCTTGCCAGTGGTACCCAACGTACAGGAACCTCACTCACACCACAGAGGCACCAGTCACAGCCCAGTAGAAACAGAGGGACACGTCACTGTGAGTCAGGACACGAAAGCACCCTTCAGTTCACTGCTGTGCCCCTGTTCTGCTGGCTCCTATGAATGTATAAGGTACTGCTGAAGCTTTCAGTTGTGAAACTTTCCAGTCTGTAAATTGGAAAATGTTGGAAACCCATAACCCTTGTCTGAAGGAAGCACCACCCTCTTAGACAAGAGGAAAGTAGCACGCACTTGTGTTAAGTAAATTATTGGACAAGTCAAGATACACTTCTCACATGTGATAGGCAAAGGAAACATGGCAATACCTCAGGAAGTGATATCAACATTCACCTTCCTAAGCCAGAGGTTTTCTGTATTTACCATCTGTGAGGCATATAGAAATGCCTCTCTCCTTTATGTTGATTAGACTGAAACTAAGCCTTGGCATTATTAAGGTTCCTGACATTTTCTGTTACCAGACATTCCGGATCACAAAGGCCTAGTAATGGAATTATTTACAGCCTTCATGCTGAAGTGTTCAGCAGCTTTGCTTATGAAAGAATACTTACTTGACCAAACAGAAATGAAAGTAGTTATTCATACCCTGCATTTGACAAGGTAGTGTCCATCCACTGTTAAATCTCACTGGCATCCCCAATAAAACAGTCCTTTTTACGAGAAGTTCCCATGCACCAGTAATGATCTAGGTAGAAGGAACAAAAAAAAAAAAAAAAAAAAAAAACCTGAAGAACAAGCTCCATGCAGGCCAGGTATCAGAGGCCTCAGCACATCACTGCATCTCACTTTAACGAGAGATAAAACAGCTCAGCCTGTCAGCGACAAACAACCACACTGAAATCAGCCTGTCTGAGCCCACTGACTTACGTTTAACATACAGGGTTCAGAGATGTCAGTAATCACTACCACACTTATAGTAGCCAAAAAGGAACTGCCTCTGTGCCAGGAAGTTATGCCGTGCCAGACAACCCAGAACACTGCCCTTCACTTCCAGAGCTTGTCTTTTTTTTTGTTGTACATTATTGTATTACTGTATCAGTTATATTAAAATACATTTTGCTGGGCATAATAAGGTATTTTCATAAATGGAACTGAAACCATGGCCACATAACCAAAAGAAAACATATCTTCTACAAACATCGGTCTCCCACAAGGGAGAAGAAAGGGAACAGAACATTGTTCCTCCTCTCCCTTTGAAGTTTAAAAGGTGGTACATAGAGACTTTGCAGTTTGGCAGACACACATCAAAACAGACAAAATATTCAGTTATCTGCAACTATTTTAATATGGAAAGGCCTCATACACATTGCAATAGATTCACAGCAGGTCCTTCGAAAATATTGTACCTTTAGTACCTTTGAGTAAACAGGGGACTTCAGAAGGAGAAAAATGAATACAACGAGCAATCCAAACAAATTTTAAAAATAATTTCACGAATGGTTTCCCTTTCAGTAGGATAAAAAACTCTGGCTACTCTCTGAAACACTCTCAACTGATAGCTTACTTATTAGACAAAAATTAGTGTCCATTCAACCATGAAAAAGACAAGCCATTATATACTATAAGAGAGATCAAACTGACATCAGCTACTGTACATCTTGACACTTACTACATAATCAAAGTAAACTTTGCTATATGTGTCTGATCTAATGTACCCGTCAGTTATCGCTGTCTCTGCTCAGATGAGTCCGTGTGTCACCTATATACGTGGGACAAAACAAATAAATAAATTGCAACGTTATCTCTTCAAGCTGCTCACACAGCAAGGGGAGAGTGCTTAGTATTCAGTAATGGAGTTAGGAGTAATTTACTGAGAGATAATTTCTTTTGGACCTAAAATCTCCTGCCTCCTGTAGCGCAGACAAATAGAACTATCTAACAGGAAATGGGGCATGATAATACTGCTCCTTAAATACAGCTAACAAAATGGAAATACAATAGACATTACAAAATACACAGCTAACAGTTATCCAGACCTTTGATGTTTTTATAGCTATTTATTGCAAGACGGTGTATTAGCTGCTCCAGTCCATTTTAATACAAGAAAAGTTTAACACGCTTTTTAAAAACACCTTAAAAAAAAAGCTAAAACTCAAAGGTAGTAGTCCAGAGCATCTGGGGAAACTTAGTATAAGGAGGGAAAGCCACCTCGCTGATGAAATACAGATTTGGCAATCAGCTCCAACAGCCGTGTGCACAACAGACTGAGCAGTAAGGGCTGATTGTCTGATCATCCAGCACTAACCTTCCTGCATCTGAGCAAAGATGCAGCAGGGTACAAGTGGCTGGGACTCTCACCTGGGCCTCAAAAAACCTGATTCTAATCATGGCTTGGACCCTGCAACTCCACACACCTTGGACAAGACATTTCGTCCTTTTACAACACACTGTCCTGTCTTCACAGCCCCGTCTCCTCAGGGAGAGCAGCACGGCTCACCCTGCTACTTCACAGTGCCAACAGGATCCCGAGTGCCAACAGGATCCCGAGTGCCAGGCTCACAGTGCCAACAGGATCCCGAGCCTCAGCACTGCCATGGCACCCAGCATTTCAGGAGCTGGCACCTGGGGCTCCCTCCCAACTCCTGAACTGATCTTTCTTGTCAAAACCAGGAGGGGCCGCAACTGCAGAAACAGCAAAACAACAGTTCCCGGGGCCCTCCTCACAGCAGCACTGTTCATGCACCATCTCTGCTCTGCTACTCTGTGACAAGTCAGAGAGCAGTAAGCTCCTTCATGGAACTGCAGATCCAATTCCCAAAGAGAACCCATTCAGCGCACCTCTCTCACTAACCTTCCTGGCTTCTTTCAAGGGAGCGCAGTCCATCCGCACCTGTATAGCCAGTAAATGACATTTCATAATAAAGGCATTATTAATGCAGTAGACATTCTTACTCTAGTGGGGGTCAATTTTTTCCCTCACCTTCTGTTTAAGCAATATTTTTGGCACCAGATCCTGAAATTCCAAAGGAACTAAGTAAGTCTGGACGACCGGGAACTCAGCACAGCTCCTTGCTCAGAGTGATGTGTTCAGGTTTCTTCCTCGTAAGAACTTGTCAGATCTCCGCCAGCGTGCCGAACACAACCCTTCAGGGCAGCGCTCCTTTGCCTGCAGCCCTAAAGACAATAACCAAGGTCTTATTCAACAATTAAGTCTGTCAAACTAATTTTTTTGTTGTTGTTGTTATTTTCAGTCCTATTTAGCCAATAACATTTTTTCTGCTTGTCTGTATTCCCCTTTGACTGCATCAGTGTATCAAAATCACCTTGGTTCTGCCCTCCTCCTTCTTGTGTTTTCTGTCCTGGATCCAGTCATACCTCTAACTCAAAAAGAAAAATTATCCAGGAACAAAACTGTTGCTATAATATAAGGTTTTGGCTACCCAAACCTGGCTACACTGTATCCTAGGGACAAGGCTGTTCCCTGGACACCAAGAATGCCGCTTAAAATCAAAGTTTCCAGGGCACTGGTGTTGAGCTTCTTTCCAAAGGATCTCTTTCGTCCATTTGGTTGTCATCACTCCCCTCTCAGGGTACTTTTTCAGTGTAACAAAAGATTTATCAGTGCTGAATTCTCTGTGAAGTAGGAGGGGAGATTCTCTTCAGTGGAAGAAATTTTAAATATTTCACTTTCCAAGTAGCTCTGTGAATACAGGGAAGAAATACATAACTTAAACACAAGGAGTCACTGACCCAGAAGTGATTAGCATTAGCGTAAAGCTTTCAGACCCTTTTTCATCTTATTGATTCTAAGCAGAATAAATCCGTAAATGATAATAGGGCTCAATTTAAATTACCTACAGCAAGTGCTGCTTTTCAGCTCTCGTCAGACAATCATGCTGTTCAATCAGCTCCATTCTGTATGTACAAAGCAAATTAATGTGTATAAAACAGTCGTAACTCAGGCCAGTTTTCAACAAAAGAATCTTTTATGTTGCACACAACTGGCTTTTATTGACATGCTTTTAATTGAACCAATAACGTTACGTCCATATTCCACCTAATTATAGCAGAAAATGCATCCACCTTTCAGAATAGTGAGCATTTCTTTGTAAAGTTTCCAGAACCTTTACCATGGTAGAGAGTGATGTTCTCAGTTAAGCCTGAACTTGCTCATAAACTGTAAAAGGGCATGAGAAGACATTTCTGAGTACACCACAGCCAAGCCATGTCTCAAGAATGATTACATTAGCACAAGGCCTGTCCCTGCTCCCTGAAGCCGGGGTCTGCAATGGGTCTCAAAAGCAAGTCAGAGGGTACCGCAGCACGTGACGTTAACAGAGAAGCCTCCAGACCGGAAGAGTTGTTTTCAAGCAACTCATTTCTTTCTCAAGAGGAATCTTTAGCGTGCCTTGCTTTCTTTGCTCGTGCTGCTGAGATTTACCAGGGAACAGGCAAGTGCCAGGAGGCCAGGACAGTACTTCTTTAAAGGGTAAATTCCTGGACAACAGAAGCAGTGATGGCAGGAAACAAAGAGCTACGAGGTAGCCCTGGCAAATGCTTCTGGGTCATTTCAAGACATTTGCCCAACGGAATTATCTTTCTGAGGGCAGCGATGCCAGGAGCCAAGAAGGACAGATGCACTTGTCTGTGCCGTTTCAGCCTGGACGGTTTAAAACAGCTCACGGGATCAGAGGTGAAGGAGCAGGACAGAGCATGGGCCTTTCATTTCCATTTTGGCATTGCCAAGTCCAGACCTCACTGTGGGCAGGAAAAATCCTGCTGACAACTTCCACAGCCTTTGCAGAAAGGCCTCAAGCCAAGACAACAGCCCCTATTCCTTACGAACACACATGCCATACCATGGTTACCAGCAGCAGACAGCAAACACAACCACGTCTGAGGTCGGCTACGCTGAACTCTCCCTCTATGATGTGCATTCACAATTTGTCATTAATATACCAGGCACTTCGGACAGGTCTGTGCTCCACGGACACTGCGCACAGGACCCCTCTCTAGGGTCTTGCTTTAAACGTTCTTCCCGTTAACCAGCCACCCCCAATGCAGGTAGAGGGGAATGATGTGAACGCAGCCACGGTTACACATAGCAGCAAGGAGCCAGGAACACCACACAGAAAGGCAAGTTCTTTAGCAGCAGACAAACGCTCCTCCTGATGAACACAAAGAAACCCAGAGTGTAAATGGTTCAGCTATGCCTCCTGCTGTAGGAACACACTTGCCTGGCATTCAGATCAGCAGCTGAAGCGTGCTAGGCGGTGCTCCCGCTCGGTGCGACGGCTCTGCACACGAGTGACCTTCTCTTCCTCTTTCATCACTTGCTTCTCAAGAAATCTGTCAGGCACTGCAATTAAAGTCTGTGAGCACCGGTGGAGTCCAAGTAAATGGAAGTTTAATCTCTATGGGGAAATATTTAAGAAGTATACTGAGATGTATTTACTGAAGATTTCGCTAAATCAAATAAATCAAGTTACAATTACAGACTAGACTGGCTACTGTCAGTTTTCTGAAAACCTCCCATTCAAAAAAAGCAAATAAAAGCAGTAAGTTCATTTGTCCTTCGCTTTTTGACTGGGAGCAGAGCTGACACTGATGTTGTGGTGAAAGGCATTAGTATTTAACTACTTGAAGAAATTCACATTACCACTGTGTCCTTTTAAATTGCTGTACTTATGTTCGCCACATAAGTTGCTATTAGCAACAGTAAAAAACCCACCCTATATTACTGTCCTGAACACAGCAATCGTTCACTGTATTAAGTTCTTTGGACCTGCTTTCACTCATTATTTGAAATAAAATTAAAATGTTATCCCTGAAAACGTACTACTACTTCCCAAGTATATTTCCTTCACTGTAGACAGACCTCCAAAGCTAATGTAGCTGACAAGTAATCTCCAAGTTTTATACCGAAAAGTAAAACAAGCCTTTGTGAGAATACTGACTTGCCCCTCACATTTCACCTTCCAGCACATTGCTAAGATCCTTGTATTGAAGCGACTTGGATTTCTCTGCAGCATATGGTGATTCCTGTTTGCCCTCCAAAACAGTATTTTTTTTTTTTGCATTTCACTCTTCCCAACTTGTATCTGCATGAAGATCTGACGTTGTACTGTTCGAATGCTGTACACTTTAAGATGAAGGGAACATTTCACCTAGGACAGATCAAACACTGAGATACCTTGGCGTAAATATTTAAGCAATGCTCCTCTAAGAGAGCTCACCTGATGCAGCAGAATAATTTTTAAAATATCCTCTTTATGAAACAGAAAACCTAACTATCGTATAGATTAGTAGATCCCTCCTGCCCAATTTAATTGTTCTTGTCTCAGCTTTAAAGACCCTGGATTTCCACGCTTTTCTGCTTGTAAGAGCTGCTGTTCTCTTCTGGAGCAGGACATCTAGCTTTACTTCAGCCATTATGTTCATTTTTCTAACGCATTCCAGGTCTCTGGAGATGGCTGGTTCACAAATTCAGCTTCTTCTTCACGGAACGTTCTGTTGCCTCAGGTTTCCAAATCCAAATTAAGCAGTTAATGATTTATGTACACACTGAGCGCTAGCATCTTTGTGCCACATTAGTCATCAGATCACAAGTGGCTCCTAAAGAGGCTTTAGTCAAACAAATGAATATTAGGTTGGATGACTCAGCTTGCTTCATCTGAACAGTTCCAGCACGTTCATATCGATCATCACTAACCTGCACTGAAAGTGGGCAGTCTATGTTGTAAAGTTAAAAAAAAGACCTCCCACAGAAGCAGCAAGCTGGACGCTGTTTTAAATTCAAGATTTATCCCAACACATTATCCAAGGCTGCAAGCACTCGCTGATACCATCATGAAGATGCAGGCATATGTCTCTTCCTGTAAAGGTAACTTTCAGCTTCCAGAGTCACAAGAAACCCTGAAAGCACATCCTCTAAATCTACAACCAGAGGTCAGCTGTATTTATGTGTGCATGCAAGTACTAGTGATTTTGAAAGTAATTTCCTGATGCAGAGATCTAACTCAGATTTTTTGAAGTAGGCAATACTGGGCAGGTGTGAATTTTTCGTCACTAAACTTTCTGGCTGTACGTGTTGCTCATTAAACCAAAGTTTACCCCAAGTTTTTTCTTTCCTTCTCAGATCCATCTTTCCTTCTGACATGATTCTATGACCTGATGTTCAACAAGAATCCTTTTATCATCTTACCAATATACATAGATCAGCAAAATTATCAGTTTGGATAAAACAGCATCTAGCTACATCAGCATTTGTAACTTACCCTTTTCCAGCCTTCCGGTGCAGAGATGGCTTCCTCTGCATACACCGGGTTCTGCTTTGGTGAGAGCGTCTCTCTAGAGTCCCGAACAAAACCAGAAATCTGCCTAGCAAGTAGCTACAGTTCCTTTCATTCTTTTTCCCCCTACGTTTTTAGTATGCCCTACATGTCAGAAAACATTAATTGTACTGTGCCTACTGTAAATGTTTTAGCTTGATCAAGTAGAATAACTAGTTTTCAAAGAAGGAAATGTTTATCCCAAAAGAATTTTTTTTTTTTTTGCCTAACCTCTGCTTTAGGTGAACAGACACCGTAAGCCCTTTAGCAACAGTCCTGCCCAGCTGTATTCCCAGTCCCACATTGACAACACGGCAATTCTCCGAATGCAGAGAAGATAAATGGAGTTAATGCCACTAAGCAAACATGACATTTTTGTTGTACTGTGATCATAGATGAGTCACTAAGTAAAATGATTAATCACAAATCAATGTTACCAGGCTCATTTAGAGATGATTCTCCCTTTGCAAGGCAGGTAGAAGCTCTAAATTTATAGGCTAATGCGTTTATTCTAGCTGTAGCAGTCTCGTTATTGGTCTTAAGCATCAGAGGCTGCAGGAAATTTGTGCGCAATTAAGCTAAAGTGATGACCTCCTTATACACATTTTGGCACTTTTTTATCAGATAGTCTATTGTGCAAATATACAAATGAATTGAAGCATTACACAGAAATTACAGCTAATGCAATACTAAGAAAAACAGACGTATTCCAGAATTTTAATACATATGCCAATAAGGTATCCAGACCATAAATTATGCCCATTTTATCTGTCTGCAAATGGGTTTATCAGTCCACAAATGGGTTTGTGCTAAGATTTTAGACTGCTTCATTTTCGGTTGACTAACATTTGTAACTTCTACAAACAGTTTTATGATCTAAATTGTTTCAGGAGGAAGTACATGGATTTGCTGAGTGACATGTTTGTAAGTCATACACACACCGTGAACGCTTTCTGTTTGGTAAATAAATTCACCTCATTAACTATTAGAGTAAAAAAAAAAATCTTTCCAACTTCACAAAGACTTGCTAGCACCACGGCACTTTTTTCCTCACCCTGAATTTAATGGCATAAAATACTTGCATACACTCACACACGTATGCACCTGCCCACCAAATCCGCCAGTACAAACTGCTTCTGAAGTGGCCATCTCCAGCCTACAACGGGCAGTTTTCCAAGGCAAAAGGTTTCACCAATCCCAGCCATGACAGGGCCTGGAACCCGGTACCACCGGACAGGGGCTGTTTCAAAGCACAGCTGGCTCAGTATCAAATATGATTTAAAGAACATTAAATAAACACATGACAACCTGGTCAACTTCAGGGATCAATTTTGCTCTCAGAAAGGAATCATTCGTTGAATGCAGGAGACATCTAGTCTGCAAAGAGATCTAAACTATATCCAGCAGCAGCTGCCCACTCATGAAAGTAAACCAACTGCAACAAGGAACTTGTCTCAGCAAATCCTTGGTTCCTACTATACGCAAACAGGACAAGAACATGAAGCAAACCTCGTGACTGGTAAATTTCTACACTGAACAAAGAAAGCAAGGCCTCAATCAACTGCGTTTTAAATACCTGAGAACGGCAACAAAAACCAAGGAATGAGAATTACCCTAAACAGCCGGAAGGGTCTATGACGAATTAAAAGCATCTTTTCAGTAATGCCTGTGCACTTTCCATGACTGCCATGCTGTACTTGGTATCTGTTATTTTCAGCAAGCATGGACAGGAACTAGATGACAAGAAAAACAGCTATGTAGACTTTAAAGACCTGTATGTCATACTTTAAAGCTCTTTATTCTGAAATCATCATTTAAAAACCTACTCCCTTTCAAAATTAGTTGGGCACATTTTCCCTAGGGGAGATATTCTAGAATGAAGGACAACAGTCTGCTACTGAGCACCCGAGGAGGAAGTCCTCAAGGCAGCCACGTTACGGGCAGGCTTTATACAGATGTTGAAGGGCTATGTGGAACTTGGCACCCCAGCTTTCAGACCGTTTGTTCTGTAATTTTCCCCATGTATAGGCAGGAACAAGCAACGCACTCACGACTCTGTCGTCACAGCAGAACTAACTACCCTTCAGATCAGTTCCCCGTTTTCAAATGGAAAGTGCATTTGAGCAGCAAGTCACATCACCTGTCCCACAGCAGATGTGGCATACTGCTGCGAGACACAAGGCAACTTGCATTTTGAAGATACACTGGTACAATGCAGCTCATTAAAGTCACTAGTCTCAGATGACAACGTTTAACCAACTGATATGGTCAGATGCATCCCTTCTTGCAAGCAACCAGGAGAAAGACCTATGCTTCCGAGTGCTTCCAAGTCTAGGATTTCCACAGTGACATCAGTCCTCCCCACGCTGCAGGAACAGCGGCCAAGGACGATGTGAAGGTGAACGCCACCGGGTCACAGGGTTTGCACGATGCTGCTTCTCCTGTGCAAAGCACTTGGAGCAGAGGCGGCTGCGTTTCCTTATGGGAGCACAGCTGACAGCAAACAGCCTCGGACTACCTGCACCCAGCCAGCAGCTCAAGGCCTGCCTGCAGCCATTTCCCAGCTGAATGTGAGAAATTCTCTCTTGACCGAGGTATTTTGATAATTTTGATCGAATGAGTTTATAAGCCATGCATTGAGTAGAAGTTTGTCTAAACAAGTATTTCACTCAATGACTTGATCTTGTATTTCCCTGCATTTCCCCAATGCCTTCCTAACTCTGTACAGGACCAATAAAACTTGGCTTCCAAGAATGAAGCCAAGATTCCAAGGAGAAGTCCCCACATGTTCTCTGCTGTTGTAAAATGCATTAGTAAGCTTTTCAGAGCTGGCAATGATTGTCAGACAAGTAGAGAAAAAAAAAAAAAAAAAGACTTCACTACAGAACAGCTCTGGCTGAAGCAACACTTTCCTCTGCTCCAAAGAAAGCCCCAAAGCTCCGTTCAGAAGGTCTTACTCTAAAAAATAAAGGCAGTCAAGCTATGTCTTCTCCCCGCTGCCTCTCAGTGCCAGACAGGTATCTATCTACATGATGAGACTCACTGCATTAAGGGCTGACTGCTCATTTTCTATCAGCTTCTAATATTCTAGCTCCAAAATTCACAGCCCACATTGAGGAAGGTTAAAGCAGTGATACAGCGTGCACACCCAAATTCACACTAACCAGGATTACACTTCCACCTCACTTGTAGTTAGTAGTACTGGGCAGGAAGCAGCAATCACCTTCCTGCCCAGCAGTTGTTTCCCTTATCACTGGAAATCTTTTTATGATAAAACCAATTCTCAGAAGACATTCCTCCTATCAATACAGCATTAGAATAGAAGTTAATCTCCCTAGCATTTTTTTGAACAGGACATAACATTAAAAAAAGCATGTGTAGCAAGGAAGGCTGGCAGCTACAGTCTCAGGAGTAACCAAGATGGCTACAGAGCTCCCTCCAGTGGGAGCGGGTGAGTCAGGTCACTAACAACACATCCAGCTGGCAGTCAAATCCTAGACAGCAGCTACAGCCACAGATCTCCTTTCTCCCAGAGAAACTTTCCTGCAGTACAGCAGGCACTTCAACCGAAGCAGCACTGGAAAGACTCCACAGCAGAGATAAATCACCACACTTGGGCTTCAGGAAACTACTCTGCATTATAAGAAACAAGTTTTCACACAAGTGATGCTGCCAACGCAAACCATTGCAGCGTGTGCAAAAGAGCATAAAATGAGACCTCAGATCAGAAATGTGGATTTGAATTTCAATTCCATCTCAGCATCAGCAAACCTATTTGGAAGAGATGAATGTTGTGGAAGGGGGTGAAAAGTCTGCTGTCTAGTAGGACACAGGATACCCTGTGTCCCTGACCATACTTGCTTCACTGCAGCAAATGAGAACTGGATTTACAACGCAGCGACGCATTCATCACACAGATGCCTGTAAGAGCATGGTAGGTTATAAGCTTGTAAGAAAATCCCATCATGGATTTTAAACATTACAAGATAGGTGATGGCTTGATGACTATTGATACTGAGGTGAGAGCAGAAGAAAATCCAGTTATTGCTGGCAACAAAAGCGACCAGACTTCCTGTGTCCAGGCCCACAGCTATATAATATACAACATATACATATATTAAAAAAAAAAATCCTCTGGCACAGAATTGAATAAAAGTGAGAGTTTTCAGTACAAGATCTTGGGTTATATAATTTGTAATTTTTTCCCTAACAAACAATTCTGATTTTGCAGATAAATTACACTAGTTAAGGAGGGACTGGTTTGCCTTCTGTCACAAAGAAAGAATTAATGTGCTACATTTTACTTCTGCTTTCTCCCAGAACAGTGATTACACAAGCCCCATGTATGAATAACCCTGTTCTGCACAAGGAAGCACACAGTCCCATAAGAATATCTTTGCTGTCATCAGTTTTAATTCCAACCTGTACTCCATATGCACATGACTATTTTCAAATACAACAAAAACCTGAAGTAAACAGCAGTCATCAGCATGGCAGCGATGGGTAAATCCTTCACAACTTCAGAAAAATCTCTACAAACATTGTGAAAAGTAGATATAGAATGTACATAGTATAGTTTTCTATACAGAAAGTGCATTTTAGCAATAAAATTAGTGAAGAACCTGAAAAAAGCCTCAATTTAAGCAGTACCATACAGTCTAATCTATACACCCCAACACTCCTTCCCTCCAAAAAAAAAAAAAACCCACTAACCCCACTTTCTCCTTGCTTTGGTTATTAACTATATTCAAGGCTTCGACATCACAATTTTTTTTTAATTGAAGAATTTATTTGTAATTTGGAAATATTTTAAAGTCAGCCAGATGCAAGAGAACGCAAGTATGATTAATCAGAGTTAGTAGTCAGAACAGACAAGCTTTGAATATTATTAACATTTGCACTTGGTAGATTAATAAGTTACCTTTGCAATCCTTACATGGGAAGTTGCGTGCTGACTAGGTCCTTCTTACACCCAAGAACTGTGAGGTCCATAAGCTCAAGAACTATAAACCTACAAATCTAACATCAGCCATGAAAACCTGGCTGATGAGAATGAACTTCAAGACCCTAGAACAGTCAGGTTTATTAATATTTATTGACCAATGCATCCAGTGACTTCAAAGCTCAAGGAGTGTTAAGAGAAGAGAAATGGGTGTCGGCCACCCAGCATAGATGAATAGTAAATATTGCCATTTTATATGCTTCTGTGACGCGTATGCGCTTGGATGTAAATGCCTATGAATAAATGCTAAGTTTTTTCTCTTTTCCTCAAAGAATGATCTTCACAGGTTTCAAACCACAATATGAGAACTAAAAGTTAAGCCTAGGAAAGCCTTGCAAAGACCTTGCTTGCTCTTCTTAGTAAGCACCCCATACCAAGCATACTGTAATTGTCTTTTCATCAGTTCCCCAGATAGAGAAAAATAGTTCGTGTCTTAACAGAGACAAGGGTGACATTAGATACACACAAATTAGACAGGTTTGTCAGGCAGTTAGCTTTCTTCCTCATATTTAAAATCATATTAGAAAAGAATGTTCTCTATTGTTTACAGTCTTATTGCAATCAGACTTTCAGTGCTCCTTCTAAGCCTTGTTAGAGAAAAAGTTACCAAGGAAGCAAACCGTTAATGTTACAGAGTGTAAACTGACCACATTCATATCACAGGGGGTACAAAGCGCATAGATACACAGCTTCAGCACCTTGGAGCCATACAACTATTTGCTTTTAAGCTTGACAATTTCCTTCAGTGAATAAAAAGCAGAATTCTGCTTTTTTTGTTGTTGTTGTTCCAAAAAAGCACTACAAAGAAGTCCGAATTTCAGCAGCCTGTTGCTGTTTTGTAGCTATCTGAACCCAACAAGCTGTAGATAGCACCTATAAAAGAAAGTAGCAGCTACAATGACTTAAACCTTGTCTTGATGATTCAAGTGTAACTAAAGTTTCAACTGACCAATGCCACAAGTATCCAATGCAACTTTTAAGCATACAGTATATTGCAAGGAAAGACCAGAATCTGAGAAAAACACCTCTCACCCCCCCCAAAATGAGGGTGTCATTAGAACTAAGGATGTGAAAGAAAAAGTGTATGTAGAAGTATGTGACAAGGTCTGAATCCCACGGCTATTTCAGGTCTGATTCCCGGAGATGCCAAGCACTTAGCAAAGGGGTAAGCAAGAAGTTTCCTATTCTTAGGTTTAAAGCATTCTGGGACTACGAGTTATAGCTGAAGTTATTAACATGGCACCCCTGTAAACCCAGACTCTTCTGTCCTTTTAACTGTCAGATAAGTGACTGAAGTGCCCAGATGGAGATGACCTACCCGCATAAGCTTCTGTGGCATCCAGGAACTTTTCTCCAGTGTGACAGGTGAGTAATTGGAACAATTTAACCATTCGGATTAATTTATACTTACATGCTTACACTAAGATCAAGATGGAAATCTATCCTCCCTCATTTCATAACCTCAGGAAGCTAGCAGAGAGGTATCTCACCAAAAGGAGGAATCTAAACTCTGAAGAGCTACTGAAATAGAATGAAATGTCACGCTGTCATACTCCATCATGCTGAGGTGTTTCCAGTATTATTTCTACAGCAGGAAGAGAGGCACCAACCAGCTATAGTGCAGTGCAAGGAACTCGGACAGGGAACAGTCGCTTCTGGTTAATGGCCACAGGACTGGCAATACAGGGTAGCTAACATCTCAGTTTAAAATGACATTCCATATCTTCTATCAACAGCCAAGTCTGGCAGCAATGACAGTGACCAAGTTCACATGTCAGTTAAACTATGGGCCTCATTTCTTTCTTACTGAAGCCCCATCAGAATCCATTGTTCAGATATTTTATTGGTAAGTTTATTTGGAGGCTATTTGGAATAACACCACCTCTGAAACAAACGTGCTTTAGCTGTCACGGCAAACAAGCGTGCACAAGACATGCGATTCGAGTGAGCAGCCCCAAACCTACACAAAGCAGGTCATGCAGTTCTGCAGCACTGAGCTATGTGCTGCATTCACAGGCATTGTGACCATACTAAACTCTTTAATGCATGACAAGAAAGTTATAGTAGTAAAGCATCAGGATCAAAAATAATCATCTTCCTGAACTCAGAACTAGAAAATACTTTTATAACCCCTTAAGCTTCACAATGAAATTTAGAAGTATCAATTTTACCTCAGGTACAGGACTGGGGGGTAAGCATTGTAACAAGGTAGAGACAGAAGTCACTTCACAGATTGTCATGATTAGGAAACAGTTTAAAACTACTACTTTTACCTCCCTACCTGTAAATCACAATTCCACCTTATTTTCTTAGTAAGAGATACTTCACAAGCAGGGCTCTGAAACACGCTAGTCATGGCGCAACGGCCCACATGGCTGACCCATCCTCAGCTGGGTAGCAAAGGGAGTAAGCGTATCATTAGAAAAGACATAGCTGCATTGAAGTTCTCCTGCCTACAAGAGAAATCGATTTAGATACAAATTTGGGGACAAAAAGCCACCAAAGCTGTGTGACCCTTGTTTGCGCATCTGTTTCCAGCAGCATTTTTACCTGTTGTAAGTAGTGTCCTAGACAACTTAATTGTAAATTAATGCACTTTTAATGCATAGAGACATTTTATTTGAATCTCTTTACAGTAACACTAGGGATGTAATGGTCAACCTTTACTAACAATTAGACTAAGATATCAAGCAGCAAAATAACTTTTTATAGACTAAGTTTGCAAATTGTTTTTTTGCTTGTTCAGTTGGTTTTGTTTTTTTTAACTAATTGCTTCCTAAAGAACTATAGAATTAGGTATTATTTGTGTATACAGATTTTCTGCATTAGAAGTCCTGCTTCTTACTTTCTATGTAGTTTGAACTAAACAGCAACTACTGAAAATGGGATTTATCACAGTATTTTGATTTTGTGTGATCCAAAAGAAAGACTGAAGAAGCCTTACAGAACTGAATTTTTTCTCATGCTAAACAGTCTTCCTAACAACAGGAAAGGAAGAGACAAAACAAGCCAAGAGAAATACTAACTCAAACTAGATGACAACAAAAAAAAGCTGGAACACAGTACTGCATACTTAGTGTCATCCAAAAGCATCCTTAGATTTATGACTTGCAAGCAAGTAGCATGTGAGCCAAACTCAGTTCTCCTTAAAAACTGTATCTATTCAGCAGCTTTCAGAAGTCCATTAAGTTTCTGAAGTCTTTGAGCCTAATTTTGCAACTAAAAGCTGAAGTTACTCAACTCTTAGAACAACTTACCAAAATTATACTTGAGAAAAGACCTGGTTTATATTGTTAACATTAATCAAAATTTGGTCAAGAAATATATGTAAACAATAAGAAAAATACATTTAAGGCTTAGAAAGAACACTGATAAATTCACCCCTGTCACATTAAAACATCCACATCTCCTTCATGGTCCTCCTCAGTCACTTTTAAAGAGAGCACTTCTTCATTAAGAAATAATCCACTCAGTCTTTCCTTACGAGCTTGTCTTTGTTCTTTCAGCTGTCTCTTGCGTAAGGCTTTTTGCTGTAGTTTCCGTTGCTTGGAACGTTTCTGTCAAAATACAGAAAACAGACAAAAATAAGGTTTTGTTGGGTATATTAGAAACCACCTTTAAAGTTGGCAAATATGTCAACCTTCACATTAAGGTCTGGTCTGAAACTAACCAAAATGAATTCTCAGAGGTGGTGCAAACATTCAATCAAAGTCGTATTTACTATTAAAATAAATGCTTGTTATAGCTTGATCCAGGTTTTTGTGGTTTTTTTTTTCCTGTATTTTTTTAATTACTTTTTTTTCTTATGATTAGTACACAAATTCTGTACGATGAATGCTTACCATGTCTCAGTTATGTGGCACATCATCAACTGTGACATTGCACAGCTGAGTCTTTGATCAGAAGAATCTTTATTACGGTGGAAATGCTGATCTTAAAATAGCAAATTCAACCAAAAAGTCAACCTGACACGTTGAAGAGCAAGCAGGAACTCTTCCTCTCCTCCATACTTGAAACTGGAATTATGCAGACAGAGCAAGTGCCATAGTACTACGTTAACTGAAACAAGCTTCAGTAGGTCACTCCTCATCAATTAGTCTCACGAGACATGTTGGAAGAACGAACTGAAGAAGATTCAAAAAGCCTACCAACCACGACAGTCTTTACAATCCAGAAATTATGCCTAGGGTAGGCTGGTCAATCTTCAGTAAATGTTGTCAGTAGAACTGTGTGCTCATTCAAAGAACAAGGTTAGATCAATAAGCCTTTATGCAGCCCCCACTCACCTACTACACAGAACATGTTTAAACTCATAATGGTCATGCCAGAGGAAAGGGTTAGCATTGACTCAGCTAAATAAGTTCTGCAAATCCACAGTTACTAACCACACCGCTTCCATACAGATATCCCAGTTATGAGCAGTTAAGCAACTGCAGGAAGTTACAAAGCTAGATACATATGTACATAATTAGAAACTTTACTTTTGAATCCCGGATTCTTTCTGCAGCACTTGTGGACAAATTGCTGTCACTGTGCGCCCGACTCATGTTGGCACTTGAATTCGAAGCAGAGTTAGCAACACTGGAACCACTGCTGCTTGCTGAGCTGACCATGCTGGCGCTGCTGCTGCTGGCACTGGCACCACTCACACCACTGGTACTTGCACAGCTGTAGCTGCTCCTCTTCCAGTTCTCCCTTGCTGATCGCTGACGAGGCCCGTGCTCCTTGATATAGTTTCTCACCTTCAGAACAGAAGCAGCAGAATTACTAAAGCCTGATAAATACTGTACTGAGATACTCCTTTGCACGTAAAAGAAACACAATTTGCCTATTAATAATGATGATCAAAATCAGCTAGTCTCTTAGAACATTGTGTTGTGGCTGCTTAAATCCCATGCCACCTTATAATAACTTCTAACGCATATTGAATCAGGTGAAAGACTCTTTGACTGTATAAGTTTAACATATACAATATCTTTTTGAACTTGCTTTCTTCTTGACAATACTGTGCACTAGTGTATTTCCTTGTATGCAGTGATTATCTAGGAAAATCGATCACAACTCTAAGATTTTGCAAGACACACCAGATGCTGAAGGGCTTAAAAAAAACAAAAAGGCATATATACAAACCTTAACTCACCTGTTTCAACTTCTCATCTGTGAGACAGTTTAGTTCAATAATGAATTCACTGTCTGTAGGCGAGATCTGAGCAGTAGGATCAATGATTTTAATGATGTCAAGTTGCTCTCGAAGGCCCATCTCTGTACTGACTTTGCGACTCAAATATTCGATATATTCAACCTACGGCCCAAAGAAAGCAGGCAGTTTTTAAGTATTATTGATTCTAAAAGAATTATAAAAAAAAGGAAGAAGCAAGAGAATAAAACATTTTCAAACATCACACTTTCTACGATTCTTGCTGAAGTACGAGCATCTGCAAAAGGTGAAAGCTTGAGAACGCATTAAACTGCCTATTACAGGTGCAAAAGACAAGATGCAATTCCAAGAATCAAGTAGTACTGCACAGAGTTGCATTTACACCTAGAGCAACCAGGGTGTCTCTTAAGGTGCTGCACTAATTAGAAGTTCTTCTGTATCTCACTGTTCTTACAGAGGGAAGAAGTTAATTTCACCTGTTCATCATTGGTCATTGCACTCCATGGCAGCTCATCAAGGTTCCTATGCTTGTTTTTCTTTTTTGGAAGCAGACACGGTGAGCTTGGAATACTAGGTATGACATCAGAAAGTACATCACTCCCACTCGTAATGTCACTGCCAGGCAACTTGTGACATGAAAGAGAAAGAACAAAACCTTAGAACACAGTGGGCACATTTAAAGTCATTCCAACACTACTAACAATTCAAAACACAATGTCAAATCAGCAAACCATTGCTTATGCTCTAACAACTTCCTAATAATTACTCAAAAACCTGCAGTGCTTGCTTTAAGCTTCAACAATCTGCAAGCACAGCAAACTCAGATCACAGCACTCTCCACACAGACCTCTTTTTAAAAACTTCCATTTAAAGAAAGAGTGAAACGCCACATCATTCTGTTATTCCCCTTCTCAGTGTACACAGCCCATGACATCCTAAAGAAAAACCAAACCTCCTATTCTAAAGCATAATTTTACTTTAGGAAAGGTCATTTCAGCGCATGTCTGTGATTTTTACTGCATCCCATAATTACACAATGAAACTGAATTAAAATTGTCATTTTCTTGGAAGCAACCGCAGAACTTCAGCAAACTTCATATGTACAACCCACATATAATTTCTGAAGGCACTTCCAGCTAAAGCCTGACAGTTGGATTACTCATGCTCAGATTCTGCCAGGTAGCACTGTGAAAACATCCAGATAGCACTGTCTTGCGAGTATTCTACAAGCCAAACCAAGTATGTCTCAAAAATGCTTGTAAAAAAAAAAAAAAAGCTAGTTACTAATGAAACGTGCTGTCAGTTAACAAAGATGTGAGAAATTGCTTCTTTTCAAAATAATCCCCCAGTTTATCAGGCAATTAAGATTTCACAGCTCAGTGAAGTACTGAATAACTGGGATCCAATCAGAGCTGCTCCTACAGGCCGCATTATACACTTCCAGAGACTACATGCAGACACTAACAGACTAAAGCAGGAATAAATTCAGAGCAAAACTCCATCCACGTTACCTTAAGTTTACTTGCTTCTCCAGAACAGAATTTGTACTTTCTGGAAACCTGTACCCGCAGTCCCTACGCTGCACTTACAAGACTCTGCATGTGCTTTGACTAAGCTTTATGACAAAACTTCAGAAGTATTCTTAGCACATTCTGAAGCACAAGATTTCCTATTTCAAAGTACAAGTTAAAAGCTGATTTCAGTCTATAAAACAAAAAGATTTAAGTGCATACAGGTAAGGACATCTGCATATGGCTAGAAGACAGCTCAGGAGGGCAGTAAAACACAAGCTAGAGATGCCTGGCCAGAACCACACCGTACACAGACCAGAAACAAAGCGGTGGTTCACCTTCACACTTCCCAGCAGGGGAGACAAAGTGAGCTCTGTAACTCAAAGGGCACCAGAGAGCTGGAAATAGGCTACAGCAAGAGCTTCCACACTCCATCTAGCTGCCAGACCTGATGTGACCAACTTGCTGGAGGCAGACATTGTAACCAGATCTGTAACACCTGCAACGCAGGCGCTCAGGACATAGAGCACAAGCTCACAGCCGGACAAAAAAAAAAAAAAAACGAGAGTTTTTCAGTTAAAGCTATACCCAGCACTTAGCAGTCTATACAGAATTTCATCCTGACAGAGGAACTAGCTTACCTGCCATTCAAACTCGCTGTCTGACCAGTCCCAGTACGTGCTGATGGAGGAAGAGACATCACTGCAGACACTGCCCTCGGGGAACAAATCAAAAGAGGTGAACTCCTGGTCGTCCAGCAGAGAATAGCAGTCATCCTGGTCACCAACTGAAACTGAGGAGAACAGCTCCTCGCTGCACTCCGAGCTGGCTACGCTGGTTCCACAAGATGTCAAGTTCCACCTGGACAACAGGACAAAACAAACAGAAATGAGCAACCGTACTGGCATCGTGTGTCCTGAAAAACGTTTAGTTCTTCTAGGCCTCAAAATACGATCTCCACTTTGCTTGTCAGTAACATTAATACATTTATTTATATTGAAATAAGTGGTAATTATTTAAATGGAAGTAATATATTTTTAAACATTTTTTAAAAGCTGCACAAACAACACCAAAAAAATTTCAACATGTAAAATGGCAAGGCAAAAATCCATACACGGTGCTTTTATATCTTTATTGTAACATGTTAACACTTTCCACCCCAGAGTGATGAATCCAGTAGCGTGTACAGTTTTGCCTTTTTTTAATATAAAAAAAACTAGAAATATTATTTCCTATAGCTGACATATAAATTTAACTAAGGAAAACTAAGGAGTAAATCAACTGGACTTCGGGACAGTAAAATACTCACTAATCTACAATCCAAATAGGAGTCAAAAAGTAGTTCTAGGGTGACGGATCCACACAGCACTAATACTCAATAGGGAAATACAACACGGATATACCCAAAAGTTCATTTTTCACTGTTTTCAACTCTGAATGCCAAAAATATCAGACATGCTTTTGTGTAAGTGCAAGATGGAAACCTGATGTGAAAATGCTGCTAAACACCTTTGTCCTCATAATTTCATTTAAAAAGCTGGTAAATATTGTTGCTAAAACAATGCAGCTGAAGACTCAGACTTCACAGAATGCATTCTCTGGGAGTAAGCCAGAATTTAACAAGCTCGTGAAACCCGTCTCCATATCTGGATTCATTTTACATATTGGTGGAAACTAGGTCGAGACTACTATGAGTCAGCACAACACTGCAATATGGCCAAAACTATCTGAAAAGAGCTTCTGAAATTCACCACACAAACCCAAGCAACCAATTCCCACTCCATCAGTACACCCACTTCAATGTGGCTAACTAGAAAATCACTCTCCCGTCTAACTGCAAGAGCTGAGCAGTGACATAATCCAGGAAGGCTGATCCTCCCCATCATTACTGAAGCTGCATACCTGGCTGGCTCTTTGTGGTGGACTCACTTCCACCTCTGTTTGGCCAGCAGTGCATGTATCCAACATTAAAGACATTCCAGAAACTCTTCTTTTAGCAGATTCATGAGATCCTGCTCTCCCTTCCCACATCCCATATCTATGTGTTATGTTTTCGAGGTACACAGTTTTGCAGGCAGGGAAATCAATCAGGTTCTTAGGACATGAGAACTAGACCACGATCACGTATTGTATTTCAGTGTTTCTCCCATTGAATCACTAAAGAACCTATAATTAGGAGCCTGCCCTTCTGAAGAAGGCTTTTGAAGTATTATTTCCATCACTGCACTCAAGTTCAGCTGAGGAATTGTCTTATTATTCATCATGGTGTAGCAGAAACACTAACAACCAGTAGAAGTATTTTGTAACACTAGAATAGGCACTAAAACCATCCCATGCCTATGGGATAGACTGAAGTCTCACAAATCATTCTCACAAAAGCTATCGCTACGCTCAAGCTTAGTTCTATGCATATATAGATGCAGAGCAGGCTCTTAGGCAAGCAGGACTGTTTGGTTTTTATTTTATAGGCACAACTGGCATTTCTTTGTAGAGCTGCATTAGCATTTTTGGAATAGGCCGTCCCTACAAATTACAGACTGACGGATTTGCCCTTAATCAGCAGCATGGGATGGCAACGCTCCTGCAGGAGGTGGTGCGGTCCCCAGGCCTGACTCACTCTGAACTCCCCGGGCTCGCTCCGTGTCCAAACCCGCGCTGCTCTCAATTATTGCAAACACAGCTTTCCGCAGGTACCCATCCCGCAGCGCTCACAAGAGCGTTTTCAGAAACTCGGGACGCACAAATGCACCCTAAAAAGCGACCGAGCCCTGCCGGTCAGCCCCCTCAGCGCTACCAGCCCGGCGCCCACCACGCTCCCGCAGAGCCCGGAGCCGCCCGCGGCCGGGGCCCGCACCCCGGGCCCGCACAGAGCG
>VXAV01006607.1:22959-46580 GCA_013399715.1 Alectura lathami
GGGCCGGGGAGCCGAGGTTCTGCCGCTCTGCCCTGCGCTCGGCCGGGGCCCCGTGCCGATTCCCGCAGGAAGCTAAAGCTGGGGCTGCGCGCAGTGGAGGGTCTCGGGGCCGTGTGCCGCAGTTCTCCGGGCTCCGCGAGCATCGGGCCCTGGGCTGCGGCTGGCGCTGCGCGCGGCGCTCCTCTCTCGGGCCCAGTCCCGCAGCCGGTGGCTGGGTCGGGTCGGGTCGGGTGTGACGACTGAAGGCGGTAGTGCTGCGCATAGGCGGGGGCGTTTGGGGCAAAAGTAAATCCGGGTGTGGAACCGTGTTTGCTGCCTAGTGCATTAGCAGACCAAAAAGTTGCATCAGTGCCAGGAAACCCGACCGTCCCCTAAGCCCCGCGTAGGTTTAAGTAAGTTATCGCCCTCGTTCAGGTGTGCGATAAATGCTTCGTACCCTGGGGGGGGCGAACAGCCCTCAGAACTCTGAGGGCAGGGCATGGAAACATCGCTGTGTGGGTTCGGCGACGTGCCCGTGCCCACCGCAGCCAGCGGAGGTGGGCTTCCAGGCTGGTGTGCCGCGGGCAGAGGGATCCACGCGTCTGCTGCAGGAAGCAGCAGATTTTCCTTCGAAGGACTGGTAGGCTTTGAAGACAGCAGTTAAAAACCAGCCAGCAAAGAGTTGTAAACACGCCTCAGTGCTGATACACATTTGGCTTTTCCAGTAAACTGAGTCTTCTTCCTCAAAGGCAGTTTCTGCAGCTTAGCACAGACCTTTCCAGACGACGTGGAAAGCGTGGCACTAGCACCTTGCCCATCCTGGCTGATCTGTGCAAAATGCGCACTGCAAACAGCGCCAGGCAGACCGAGTCAGCCACAAATTTGATGTGCCTGTAAGAATGTGAAAAGTGAAGAAAATTTATCCAGAATGATAAGATAGCACTCAGTGGAGCCCACTGGCAGTTTGATGACAACTTTTTTTTTTTTTTTTTTTTTTACTGTATTATGAAGGTAATCTTTTAGGCTTGGCTTTTGGTAAGACTTGCTGGCCATTCTTAGCTTTCCGTGTTTTATTCACAGCACTAATGACGGCCCATGACAAATGACTAACCTGACTCCTCAGTCCTGCAGTGGGATTGTGTCAGTAATCTTTTTTTTAATCCACAGTGGGGCTTCCTGTGGCTCCAGCAATCCATCAAGACCAGTACAGAACAGAGGCTGACATGCCAACAGAAATTTGTAATTCCTATAAGCCTGCTTGTATACAGAACAAGAATAACGACGCTGCAGACTGAGATAAACCCACAGCAGTCAGTAGCGTGTAATGTTGCTGCATGGGTTAGCAGTCATTTCCTTCAGAGCTTGTGTTATTGGCACCTCTGCAATCTACAAGACCTGAAGGTTTAGTTTTGCCTCCTTGTTCCTTAGTCTCCACTGATATTGCAAGACAAATTATGTGAAATGGTGGAGAACAATGTCAAACTGTTTACTCTCGGTACTTTCTTAACCTGTGTATCAGAACTGTAATTAAGCTGTGAGCAGACTTCTGCTGTGAACAATTTTGATGATAGAAGCTCAAGTCAGATTTGAACTCATGAGCAATGATTTTTTTTTTTTTAAATCTTTTTTCCATTATCCCACTGGAACAAAATTCCATAGTGAAAACATCTTCAATTTCAAAGTGCAAAAGCTTAACATGTTGAAGTTCTCTTCGTAAAGTGTGAGAGCAGCCCATGGTGGAGGATGATCAGATGTATTTACAGAGAAATGAAGTGACAGGTTCATATCAGGAGAAACATCAGCACACTGAATCAAGTAAAATCATGGGCATAGAGATGCTCACTGCCTCCAGGTCTTCTCTTTTTGAAGGGATCTTGCCTTGCTTTCTTATCCACAGTCACCGTTAGTGCATTGGAAGGAAAAGACTGCAGAGAATCTGTCAAGCTGATTGCAGAAAGCACTAATCTCTCAGAAGAGCAACTTGCTTTCCTCATCTCTGGCATGTATACCCTTCTTCGAGAAGCTTTGAGACTCCCCTTATCCACCTTCAAGCAAGAAGTAAGTACTGGGGGTCCCTGGAGCCGCAATCAGTTAAAGTTGTGCCACGTGTGAGTTACTGTCTAAACCCTGTGCCAAAGTGGGGAGCTCTAAAAAAAACACTGCTCCAAGTTAGAGCAGTTAGAAGAAACTGTTAGGAATGTAGAGATTTTTGTTGTTGTTGTTGTTGTTGTATAGATTTGCAGTGAGCTTTTCAGAAGAGTATTTATTAAACCTTCAGGAAAGAGATTCCTACATCGTCTTCTGCTTCAGCATCTTGTTCGCTGTGCATGTTTACTTTCTCTCTTAAAACTCCTAAAGAAACCACTTCAACATGTTATTTCACTGGCATCAGCTCCCTTTCCTACCCTGCATGTTCTCATGAACTGCACATTGTTTACACTCACAGACAAACAAGTACCAGAAACTGTCTGTCTTCATAGCTCTGCCATAGAGAAGGGATTGCGTTATGGCCAGAGCAATGTACTGGGAACTGGGAGAAAGCGCTGTTTCTGGTCATGCTGTGGATATTCCGTGTGAGTATGTGTGCACCTGCCGTGGTCCCGACCCCTATCCCTTCATGGCTCTGTTCTTTCCTTTTCTATGTTACATTACCTTACACTTTTCTGGTTTTATTTTTATGTGAGCGAACCTCTTCTGAGCTTCTGACACCGCTCTTTCTGGTCTGAGAGACTGCTTTCTTATTAATGCAGGCAGATTGGGAAAACTCACGTATTGCAAGAAGCATAGTGAAAGGGTGCTTTTCGTATGCAAAGCTTATGTTTTGCCACTTTCTTCCTATTGTCATAGTTTAAACAAGTTACTGCCAAACATACATGAGAATAAGGTCACATAATTACTCTAAAGAAAGGTAATGTTGTGGATAGCTACAGAGAATAAATGGCAGGTGTGCTGCTTTCAATAAAGAAAGTATTCCAAGAGAGGAATTAGGCCTTTAAAGTTAATTTCTCAGAACTTGAACACCTCTGGGAATTCTTCTCAATATGCAACCTGTCATTTCAAAATTACTGGCACCTGAGACTAAAACTTCTGGGTGAGAGATAGCAAGTAAGTGACTATATCCTGTAAAATGTCACCTTCCCTGTCTTTCTAGGTTTTTAAGGAAGACCTGAAGGAGCTCAGGTATGCTTCTTTGTGCCTGTATTTTTTTCCAACTGTTTGTTTTTCAACTCTTAAGTAACTGCTTGCCAAAGTCAACTTTTTGACACAACAAATTTGGTATAGAAATTACCTGTAAATAACACATAGTGCATCTGTTGCCAAATGTCACACAAAGCCATAGGAGAAAAAAACAGGTGTTGTGTAAGACTTGATTCAGCACTGAGCATGAGCAGTAGATTTCGCATGCTGGGGAGATTGGTCTAATTTAGTCTGTGATGTAGGTTATGCAAATGTGAGTGACCTTCTCTTTGCCATCCCCACCTTGCCCTGCAATATTTTTTAACATGTTTGGTAAGGCAGTGGTAGCACTTCAGAAGCTAAGAAACTGCCCTACTTTTGTTGTCTTCCTTGAAAGGCCAATGCTGTAACAGTCAAGAAATCCTACCACCCTGCTCAGCTATGATCCCTTCCTGCCAATTACCCAACAAAGCATAACATTTGTTACAGAAACATAGGCTCTGTATCAACCTGTTCAGAGATACTCTGAACAGAAGTTCTTACCCTAAAAGCCAGACATCAGATACTAACAATCTTTATAGGTTTTCCCCGTTTCCATATTCAGTAGTAACGAGAAAATAACAGCAGCTGATGCTTTCTTCTGTAGAGAAACCTCTGCACCAAGGCTCAAATGTTTTAAAATGTTAATTTCCTGCATTACTTTGCATTCTGATTGCTACCTAGGAGGTGGAGATTTATAATTCTTACTTTTCTCATCCTTATTTGTCCTTTAACCTGCAAATTGGGTTCTTCCTCTGTTCCTGTTCTGCCGTCGTAAGGTGCTTATGAAGTACTGGCACAGGTTGCCCAGAGAGGTGGTGGATGCCCTGTCCCTGGAGCCCTTCAAGGTCAGGCTGGACAGGGCTCCGAGCACCCTGATCCCTGTTCTCTGCAGGGGAGTTGGCCCTTAAAGGTCCCTTCCAATTCAGATGATTCTGCAGTTCTATGATTCTACTTTATGAGCAGCTGAGGTTGCTCAGATTTAGATGGATGCAATCAGTGAGGTGTAATTGAGGCCACGTTGCTTTGCTTTTTGATAGAGTTTTGTCTGAAGCTCAGTGCCGGAGCTTGGCCTTGCTTTTGTCCTGTGAGCTAAAATGCAAGCTGCCTCCTCTGGCACATCACGGAGTTCATACCCAGGTTAAAGCAGGTCAGTAAGAAACTGATGAACTTCTGTCGAGCCAGTGGGAGTTGGTGTTTCTGAGGCGTGCACAGAATGCGTTCCATGTGATTAAGGAGTAACGAAGAGGTACACAGGAGCGTCAGAAGGCACTGCCCGGGCTGGCTATGTACGCCGTGTCCAGAAATACAGACTGCCAGGCCTCTGTGCTTGTCAACTGACCACTTTATGCCTCACACTTTAGTCCTTGTTTTTCTTACCTTAGGGATTTTTCATGGAGATATGAAAACACTTTTCAGTCTGGATGATCTCTTTGCTCTTGTTTTGATCTTTTTATATCTTGTTAAATCTTTTGTATTTGGCTGTTCTGGTAATGTGTCTGATACAGCAGCAATAGCCAGGTAACTGCATTTGTGCTGCTTGCACTCATGTTTTATGTGCTGTTCATTGTGGCTCACACACTCCCATGATTCTCCGAGGTTATTTGGACTCTTCCTAACTTCCACCTTCCACCTTTTTTTTTTGGGTAGCTCTCCTCACCTTGTGACTAAACTTTTAGAAGAATAAACAGCTCATTCTGCTCTCAAGTGATGGCACTGAGTGAATTTGTTACCACCTTTAGCACCTTTGGCTCCTCTGGGAAATGTCATTTCCCATGTTTCCCAACAGAATTGGGCCTGGACGTGAAATGTTTGTTTTTAAGGTATCTCCTAATTACACTGAGACATTTATCCTTCTGCAGTCACTCCTGTGGGTCAGCCTGTGATCGTGTGCACAAAGAACATGTGTAATTAGTTGAGAAGAAATGTCTTGGCGTTATTGGCATCCAGCCTTTGGGCAGGTATTTTGCATTTTAAGGCAGAAAAAATGCTTATTTCCTTTTTGTTGTTGTTGTGTCTTCCTTTAAGAGGACTGAGGTCTGAGCTGGGTTACCTGTTTTCACTTCATGTGCATTCTATTTTGTTCTTTTCAGTGGAGCTGAAGGTTGGCTTGTCCAATTCCATCCACATAAAGTCTTGTAATTCTCAGTTTCCTGGTGATGCAGCTGATGTTGGTTTCTGGTTTTGTTGGAGAGAGAGGCTGGGAGACATGTCCACTTGCGGTTATTTAGATCAGTACTACTGACTATCCCATATCCGTATTTTTTGGTCTGTCTCAGCCAGTGAGAATAAAATCATACTCAATTGTGGGTGCTATTTTTTCCTTCCCTTCTCAGGATGTGTAATAACTCCATGGCTCAGCACAATCACGTGGGATTGAGGCATCCTCACACCTTCTTCCTTGCCTTTTGAGTCCCATTCTCAGAATGTCCCTTTGAAAACTGATTGCCATTTGGAGCTCAGGCCTGAGCTGCGCCATGTTCTGTGTCTGAGCTGCTTACTGTGTGGCCAGTCCAGTATAAGCTGCTTGAGTCAGGAGCAGAATTTTCAGCAAAATCATTAACTGCACAGCGAAAATAATGCAAGCTCAAAGGTAGCATTAACACTTCCATTGTAGTAACCTGTGCTCCTGCAGTCAAGTAAGTATAGTGATGGTTATCGCGATAACCATATTACAATCCCCTTTCTCCAGCTGTTCTGCTACATACGGAGGCTAGTCAGTCACCGTGGGGATGGATTAAGTGATATGCTTGCACAGGTAGTGTGGTAATGTTTGCAGAAATAGTCTTGTCTCTTCTGAAAGACACATGCAGCCAGGAAATCACTGTCTGGTCTCCCCTCCTCGATCCCCAGTTTGCCTCAGATAAGTAGCTTACTGAGATGAATGGAGTTATCCAAGCACCATTTAAAAACGTGTTGCAACCCCACTTCTTCCTAGAAGGATTCAAACGCTAATAACTGCCGTTTCATTTTCCCACTGTGTGAGCTGATGAGTTGTTTTTTCCCACCATTATACACTATAATCCCTTTAGGACAGGTAACTTGTTTGCTTTGATCGTCTCTGATAGACTGCTGTGCATCTCAAGGCACCGGTGAGTAACGTCTCAGGGCACTGATTAATACTGAGTGCTGGATCTAACCGTGCCAGCCAAAGCAGCTACCATCCAACCTGCCTCTCTGCAGGAGGTGACTGTCCCCCTGGCAGAGGCAGCTGAACAGATAGTGTTTGCTGTTTGCTCTGCAGCCTTTGCAGTTCACAGCCTGATACACTGAACTGAAAATCAGCAGCGCCTCATTTGTAAAGCAGCAACAGACTCAGAGGAATGGTTAAGGAGCGGAGAGGCAAAAGGCAGGTAGAGTGTGAGTCAGTCCATTCAGCTTGTTCTCATGGTCCCATCAAATTTAGGCTTGTCCTCTCCTTAGATATGCTCCTTTTATAAGTACTCAGCTACAAGTGCTTCTGTTTTTACTTTTGAGGGAGCAAGACATTCTGTCTTCTTTTCATTACACTTTTAAGGTGAAAGTGAAATGAAATATATAGGTTTGGGATTTTTGAAAGCATGCACTGATGGTCTGTAAAACTTCTTTACTGAGAGAAATGAGGCAAATACAGGGTTCTTTTGAAACTCACTGTTGCCATTTTAGGTACGACAGGAAGATGTAGCACAGCTTTTAGGGTTCTTGTTGTAAAAACATAGCCTGTCCTTCTGAGAGCCTAGCCTGAGTCAATACTGAAGTGCTTATGTAAGAGCTGATGGCAATTTTAAGCAATGCAAGATGGAAAATGTTGACACTATTTTTGTGCTCCGCAATAGGTTTTTCTAGCTAAGCCCATCTATTTGTGGTTACAAAACCCTTATCTGTTGTGCATTGCTCTTTTCTTTAAGGATACCAGAAGATTTCATCACGGACCTTTCCAGTATTGTCTTTGGTAACAGGTCAGTATTTTCATGCATCATGCATTGTGCAACCCTGCAGACTGACAAAATCCCAGCAACAGAAACAGCAAAATTCCCTAAATTCATGAGAACAAGATTTGTCTCGTTATTTTGAATCGGTATAAACTTACGTCCATATGCAGTAAGTGGCTTTCATGCCATTTTTCAGTTTTTTCTGTGATAATCACCCATTTTTAGAATGTTCTATATTCTCTGTAAGATGCATCTATACATGCAGATGAAAAATACACTCCAGAATTAAGCATTTTTATTATCATTATTGCAAGTCAAAGCAAAAGCGAAAGACTTGCTTTGTTGAGAGGCAAGCTACAAGCATCCTTCTGCATGCTGTGGCTGGTAGAAACTTTTTCAGATAGCATTTAATCAAGTCTTAATGTGCAGCTGAATTCACACTGGGTGACTTGATGATATGTAAGACATCAGCTGCTCTGCCAGCTGTTACTCATTCACCAAGCAATATACCACATTACCTTCAGAGGGTCTATTAATCAACAACTTTTTGAAAAGGCTCTCTCTTGCTGTTCCTTTTAGGGATTCCCTTTTTTTCTGTATGTTTGCTGCTCAATTACATTTATCTTCCTCTATATGTGGAAATTGCTTGAACTTCTTGCACATGCAAAGCTTTCCTCCTTGAGAGGTGAGGTCACTCACCGCTCAGCATCACAAGCCTAGAGCCACTTCAGACATACACTGCATGGAATACTGCATAGTTGTGGTGTTTCAGTTACCCTCACAAGGGTCTGAACGCTGCTACCAAAACTTAAAATATTTTTAATTTCCTTGGTTAAAATCTTGGCTTAAAACTGACAGTTCTTGGAGTAAAAATAAATTCAGCCTTCTCATCTTTTCTTTGCTATTCTTTTTGAATTATAGGTGTTAAGAATGCAAAATTCATGGTTGCAAAGTGGAAATATTGTTTGCAGTGGAGAAAGAAGATAAATTTAGATGTCATTTGAAGCATGCACGATTGTCTGGTTTCGACTGCGAAATCACGATGCTGGAAAATTTAGCTTTTTCTCATTTCAAAAGCTGTGATTATCCAGTGTAATCTTGCTCTGTGTTTTGAGATCAGAGAAGAGCACCTCGGATTTGATTTCTAGACAGATCTGCTTTTTAAATTTCAAATGTAGCACTGAATCATACGTATGCTTATTGAGTTGTAAATATATATGATTGTAGTGATAAGAGAAGTATTAGCATCTGAACAAAAACCAGTATGAGCTAGATAACCCAGAAAAATCAATTTCAGAGTTTTTAACACTTTTTTTCTGGCATCTGATCCTATTTTTGCCATTTTGTTCATTAAACACCAACTCCGAAGTGCTGGAAATGTAACATTCTTATTTCTGTGTCCCCCTATTCCCATCAAACTGAAAGGGAAGAAAGACTTGGCACATTCACACCATAAAATAACAGCATGAAATTAAAACTTTTTTTAAGGCAGACAATAGCCATAACTTCCTCCCCTTTTAACGTTTATAAAAATATACTGCACTTTTTTTTTATAGCATAGCTTTAGCTCCTACCAGGAGCGAGCACTGTGTGTGCCATTTGGCAGTATTTGACAGTTCTAGTTTATACATTTTCCCTATTCAGTGGCCTGCTAGGTTGTGTGGTTTTGTGCATCAGAAACCATCCCAAATTTGCCTTCCGTTTTGATGTTGTTAGGTCAGTTGCTGCTCCAAATTCTCTAATCTTCCAACTTCAATTGCTGTGTTGCATCCTTTGGCAGGTGATGTTCTTTGTCAGCAGATGCATCATTTTTGATGTTCCCTAATTGATCCACGTTGCTTTTCTCATTCTAACCTCTGTCTTAGCACCATGTATGTGATGACAGTGTATTGCAGCTGTTGGTACTGACAGTTTTGGATACAAGCTCTGCTGAGTCTCTTCTCCATTTTGCTATTCTTCTTGAGACTGATGGCTTGATTAAGGGCTTGTATAATATCTGTGTGTATGTTGGCCTCTGTGCATTCTGTCATCCTTACAGGATGTAAGTGCAGTCCAGTTTGGCCACTGAAGTGCCATGGTTTATCAATATTCAGAAACTTCATTCCCACTCATTCTTCGCCCTAAACACTGGTGCTGCTCTGAATGGACTGTCCTCCACTGAAGGGAGTTAGCATGTCTCAAGGAAGCAGCAGCAGCAGTGTGGCTATTTTTAGGCATTCCCCAAATTAAGCAATACTCTGGCAGCAACTCACCAACTCACCATAGAGGGAAAGGCCTGTTCTTATTATTTAATCCTGCTAATGACCATTCTAGACTGTGTCTCCTTGTGGTTGCACCCAGCTGTGCTGACCTACTTCCTATTCAGTAGTGTACAGTAGGAACCAGCTGATCTATTTTCTCTGCTCATTACTTCACCATACTGTTAGGGATGGGTGTCACTTCTGTCCAGCACCGCCCCCCAGAAAATGATAAATTCTTTCGCATATTGCTTCTGTTAAATGCAAGCGTACTGGAGGATCTCAGCCTATCAGTATTTTTTACCTTAGCAAATCACTAATCTTTCCCAGCAGTTTCTAAAAGCACCTGCTAAGTTGCACAAAAGAGCCTGAGTTCCTGCAGTCCCTGATTTGTTCAGAGAGGATTCCTTTCTGATGTAAAGTCTGTAATTAGATTATGTCTAGCACCATGGATAAAGGATGTAACATTTCTTATCCTGCCCTGAGCTGGAGTAGCTTTGAAATACACCGTAAATAACTGCCAGAGACATGGGATGCTTAGCAAAAAAACAAAAATGGGAAGTAACACATAAGTCCAGGCTGTCTCCCTAATGGACCAGCTGAGCGATCTCATTCTGAAGGTATTTGTCGGTGCATATCTAAAAATGGGGGGTTGTTATGTCTTTTTCTATGGCTTGTTTACTTACCCAGAGCTTAAGATGCTATTAAAATTTTAAAGACTGTCAGCCATCTGAAGTTTAATCAATGTCAACTGTATTTTCTCACAGAAATAAACTGAGGCTGCTTCTTTCTGCAGTATGAGTAATAAACGAAGGGTGGGTCTTCCTAAACAGTAGTCTAGACAGAAGTCATGAGGGCTGTGCTGGGGTTGGCAGTGAACATTACACAAGGACTTTGGAGTTTGTAAAGTATGCTGGATTAGCAAGAACCACTGTGTGATTTTATTTTTAAAGTATGCTTCAGGGTACATTCTAATATCATTATCTTTAAAGCATCGCTGCTGGCAAATACAAGCTGCTTTCTGCTGCAGGAGCACGGTGAGCTTATTCCAACTTTTTGGCTTGAGTCATCTGTCTTCTGTTCCTGCTTGCTTGTTCCTGCTGGATTTCATGAAGATATATTTGCAGTTCCCTTTCTGTATGCCGTACAGTTGCATGGGAATTGAAACAACAGATATGCCAGCCACCATGATGACTCTTTAAACTCCATAATGACCTCAGATTACTGGAGTTACACAGAGTAGCTTTCTCTCTTTTCTTAATAGCAACCATATTAGTTAAGCGTAAGAAAAACAGGTAATCTGAGCACAGCCATCTTAAATACACAAACCTCCACTCATTCAGACCTGTTGGGCCACCTGTGTGGGTGGCTGAGCACTGGCACAGATTGCCCAGAGGTTGTGGAGTCTCCTCCTTGGAGATACTAAAAAGCCCATGGTCCTGGGCAACCCGCTCTGCATAGACCTGCTTGAGCAGGGGTTGGACCAGATGGACCCAGAGGTGCCTTCCAACCTCAGCCATTCTGTGAAACCTCTCTAAATGAGGACAGATATAGAAAACAAACAAGTTCCAGACAGGTTTGTTCTGAGGAATCTCATTTTCCCTTTAGATAGTTGTTGCTTTTGTGAATTTGCATTTCAGTCCCCCATTTCTGATTTACTCTGCAGGCGTCCTGTTTCTGAAGGCAAAGCTCTGACACAAGCAAGTGGGCTGCCAAGGGTCCAGGACTTCAAGTGGAGAGTGGACGTAGCTATATCCACCAGGTAAAGAAGGGAATCCTGCATGAGCACAGAAGAGATTTTGTCCCTGGATAAACAAACTTCTTGTGCTGCCTAAAATAGTAATGGTGTTAAAATGTGTCTTGCTGCATGAAATGTTAAGATACAGAGGGAATTTTTGGAACAGCCTATGTCAGTTGATAGACAGAAGGTTACTGCTGTTACATGGACTTGCCAACAGGCTGCTGTCTTCACCTTCTACTAATGATAATTTTTTATACTGCTTATTTGTTTTGATCTCTAAAACTTCTGTGCTAGAATCATTTCACTCCAAGTTTCAGTCTCTCAATATTTTAAAACTTGATAGATCTGATACAACTTCACAGGTCCTCATTGATGATGGAAGCAATGAGATGGATTGAGCCTCATGCAGCCAGCCAAGCTCTCAGTTTCACTGGAGTAGGGGAGGGAAATTGTCTCTTCAGCTTCTCAAGTAGACTATAATTTATGTGTAGCATGTATGAAATAGAATGGCTTTCCATACTCTTACAGCTTGCTGTAGATTCAACAGAGAGGCTTCAGAAGAGCACCTTCGCACTGCCATAGTTATGCAATTGGTCGTCGATCTGCCTCCTAATTTCTTTCACAAAGCAGGAATAAAGGCCTCTGTGATCATCCTGGCTGTGCCTGCAATGAGAGGCTTCTTGCTATCTGCCACAGCAGAGGCAGCGAGGAGATGGATCTTAGGCTAGAGCCAGGCAATAGAAGCCTTCTGTGTTTGCCTTTCCTGATCTTTATCTAGGTCTCACCAAGACTAACCAGGATGAAAGACATGAGAAAATGATCCAGTATTTGTCAGTAGCTGAAATTGTTAGCATGCGTGATTTTTGGTGCAATATTACATAGCTGAATCTGAGAGAAGGTGCAGTCTCGCTGCTGATAGAGTTGAGAAGACAGTGAGTGGCTGGGAAGGATCTTTCTGAAACCAAGAAAAAGTCTCTTAAGTGAAAATTGTGATGGCTGCAATCTGCTAGTTCAAGTGACTCTCAGATGAGCAGTGCTGTGAGCACCACACAGGTATCACGATGCAGAAAAATCTGTACCTATATGGGAACAAAATGTGCAAACATCCTGAGGCACAACACTTGCAAGCTGCAGGCAAATCCTATGATTGCTTTCCAGACAACACAGGAGCAATGCGTTAGTTATCCTTTTCTGTTTTCCTTCTTCTTATTTTCCTTTCCAGTCAACCTCCCCGTGGGAATTCTTGTTTATCATCCAGCAGCAGCCTCTGTGAAGAGGTATGGCTTCTGGCAGTAACGCTTGTCAGTACCTGAGCAGGTTTTGGCAGCATCCGTTGATAGAAGCTGCACAACAATGTCTCATTTCCCTTCTTTGGGTCATCACTGAAATAAACAGCAACCCACGGACATAGGATGAAGACTAGGAGACCTTGGTTCTCCAGATAAGATGGCAGTTGAAAGTATGACTGGGTGGAAAGGGTTAACACAACATAGTAAGCTGCAGGAAGAAACAGTGTGCATTCCTGCTAGAGTACTTGGTTGATTCTTCTGCCTGTCCCAGTGTATGTAAAATGAAAACGCTCCTGAGGCTGCCATTATTAAACTATTGAAATTTGTTAGTCTCAGTACTGAGGTGAGTTGGACAGGCCTTCATGCTCACCACTGCCCAGCCAGCCAGGTACATGGCTCTGTAATAGGAATTACTCGTGGTTTATGTAAGGCCTGCATGAGCATCTTCAGTCGTTACTGTACAATGCTGTACTCGTCACGCTGCTGATGTTTATTGCTGTAATACTAATAATGTCAATAATTTCAGCTCACTGGCCCGTGCCCTTCAACCATCCATTTTAATGCTGATGAAGCTTTCAGATGGGACAGCTCATCGCTTTGAAGTAAGTCTGATTGCCAAAATAAATGAAAAAGAAATCACTTAAAGTTCTTTTTAGAAAGTTGAGTTACTACTGAAGATATTAAAGCTTTTGTAAACAATGCATTATCACTGGTTGGTTTGCTTCCCTCTGTGTCCAGTGTAACCACATGCAGTATATAATGGAACACCAGTCAAAATCGTTTCATGCCTTGTTGCTACATTTTGCCGAAAACTCATTTGTTAAAAGAATATTAGTTACTGAAAAGTACTGTTGCATAATATCTGGTTTGTTCAAAAAATATTGTTTTGGTATGAACTGTAGCCTTCAGACCTGATGATGGCTTGTTAGAGGAGGAAGATTACTGAGGTAGTTTATATGTGATGCTCTGCTAACCTCCTACCTGGCAAAACATTCTCTTCTGTGGCAGAGGTAGTTTTATTTTCTTCAGTACAGATCTTACTGCTAGAAAGAAGGTAAAAAACTTCTTTGCTTTTTACCTCAGAATTAGTCAGTGGAGTTATTTCTGGTGCTATACATAATGGCTTGCCAAAAAGCGGCATAAACTCTTCCATATTTTAACCTTTGAGACGGAATGCTGTTTGTTCTATAAATAACATGGTAGTGCATAGGGGAGCTCAGTGCACAGTAGGCATTGTTACATTTGAACTCTTTAAAGATTTTGGCTTCAGTTCGTGTATTAGTAGCAGTCTGGAGGAAGCACCAAAGCACTGTGGGCTCAAAGAGGTGGGCTGATTGTAGTGCAATGTTTTACAATCCAGCTGTTGAGGAAGGCATAAATTCGGTGCTACACGGCAGAGTGTTGGGGGTGTCACTTCACGGCAGATCAGAGTCACCCCTCTGTGCACAGTCCTTCTCAGAGCAGCACGTAAGCCCTGTCTGAGGTCTGCCATGGAACTTCAGTGAGCCATGGACTTCACATTAACTCTGTACAGCGTGATGAGTTTCACTTCAGAGAATAAAACTAGTACAATCTCTTAACTGTTGTGATCTTGTTTCCTTGTACTCAGTGTCGAGTCTTGGTGGCAAGGCTCATGATGTGTTTTGGTTTGGGAGTTTGTTATGGTTTGGTTTGATTTTTTTTATTTTGTTGTTTGAAGTCTGTGGAAAACACTTTACTGGAGCTGTTCTGCAGTGGAGATGTGTTGCTGTGCCTGTCTGGTGCATGCAGAAGTGCAGATATCTGGTAGCAAATAGTTTGCCTCCCTCTTAAAATCAGCTTTTTGCTGCTGCTTAGGTCTAGGTACCAAAGGTCTGGATGTAAACAGGATTTCTGTATCTGATGAGTGGTCTTCCCACAGATAGTAACTCTTTGAACCAAAACACAGGTTTAGCTCAAGATCCCATATGCAAGTACACATAGTTGTCACCTCTTCAGTTTCCTTTCATTCCATTAGGTACCGAATGTCCTGTTAACCAATGGAGCTTATGTAAGATGATAAGTCCAGAAGATAATTCCATTAAGAGCAGTTTTAAAATGCGTATGTCACAGGAAGAAGTTGTACTGTTTGGCCTCCTGGGCTTTGTTTTGTTTTTCTAAGCACAGTGTGTTTTCTGACAATGAAGATTTTAAGAGCAAATGAGAATTGCAGCATTTTGAGTTTTGTGGTATACCTGTTAAAAAGTGCATTTTTATGCATTTCTGATACATCTGGAAATTACAAATCAGATGTTGGATTCCTCTCACATAAGTGACATTTGTGCTACAGTGGGCAGGATGACAAGGGACTCTGTCAAAAGAACTGTGTGCCTTCAGTGTAGACAAAGAAGTAAAGGAGCCAGTGCCCAGCAGAGCAGCCTGGGACTGCACCCATGCAAGCACGTGCATCTGTGCGCTGCGCTGGTGCCGATCTCTGCCCCTCGGTCTGTGCCTGTGCTCAGATGTGTTCTCAGAAGGGTCTTAGTGGCACTTCATAGACTGCCATCCATCTGGCTTCTCAGGCTTGAAATGGCAAAGGGAAGTCCGTGAGCCTTCTTGGCTCCCCACCCCTCCCTGCAGCGAGCCTCAGCCAAGTGCAGTCATGGCTGTGGGCACCAGCTGGGCATGACCCACAGCGAGCAGACCTCGTACTTCTATAACCTGATTTTACCTCTTAGCCTTTGAAAAGCTGATCTCCTTAGCTCTGAAGCTTGTGCATAAACAAATGCCTGCTATCCATTTGTCCAGTTACTTTTGCAGCATTTACAGTGCTGAATTGCAGCACATTGCTTTCGCTCTCTAAGGCTGTCATCTCCTTAAAGATGTTGTCTCATGAGCTTCGTAATGAGTATGATTTATGAAAGTGACTGTAAACTTACAGTCATTGCAGACTCATAAGGCCTCTTCTGTGCCTCAGCAGTTACTCACCATTAATCCCTTGTAAAACCAGGTTTTAACCAGGACGAGGTGGCAAGATAGGGAAGCACGCTGCATTCGGTTTGAGTGGGAACTGCTGCCTTCATTAGTTCAATAGTCTTTTTGTGGTAATGTTCTCTGTAACTGACACTGCAATCCCGTAGACTCACCTCCACCACCACGTCTGTATCACCTGATACAAGTGTTGAGTTGAATGAATTTTGAACGGAAAGCCCCTTGTCTTGGATGTGGCGTTTGCAAACTGAAGATATATTGAGGCCCACATGAAGTGTCCAGGCTCAAAGAATTTGTATTTGAGACTTGTAAGCTTCTTTGGAAGTCAAGTTTATATACATATTGCTTCAAGAATCACATCTAGTTTGATCTTCTCTTCTAGTTGGCATGCACAAAACCCCATGAATTTGGCACATCAGGATAACAAGGAGGCTGATTCTGAGACGCAACAAATCTCAAAATACATCTAGTATAAAGCTGGGGGCTGGATTTTTATACCCAGCGCATTGCCTCACACACCTCTTGCCACTCTTAGAGTATTTCAAAAGGAAATTCACCCAAATGGTCAGACTTACTACGGTTGTGACCACGCTGTAAACATAACTTTGCAGAGAGGGTGGCAGGACAGCATGTGTTTATGTAGGTTACATATTCTAGATTTGATTATTTACTTAAAAATTTTGACCTCACATTGTAAGAGGAATTTGATGGCAACAGTTCTTTCATTGGCACATTGCTTTAGGTCTGGATTTATGTTTATCTTACTGTTTGAAAACATAAATGAGTTATCAGCAAAAAATAAAATTCAGTCTTTCAACAACTGAGAAGAGCATCTAGAGTACTTCATATCTCACAAAACAATACCTTCTTAGACTTAACATTTTTGTATGGGATCTTGGGACTCCAGAAGGGTTTCGTATTACTGAGACCCTACATCGGGGTACGTACAAGAGATACCTGCAACAGAAGCTTCCCTTTCCTTCCTACGTTATGAAACCAGAATGGGCTCTGCCACAAGCCACTGGATTTCCATGAAGAAACTCAGTTACAGTGAGTTAGCTGTGATGTGCCTTTCTGATAGACGTCAAAGTTTGACTTAAAATTGTCAGAGATAATCATAACCCTTAATAAATTGTTGCAAAGATTAATTACCTGCACCTTTGAAAATGTCTTAATCTCAATCTTTTGCTTTCCACATACAAACATTATATCTTGTTTCCCCCTTTGGTTTATGGAGATTGAAGAGCCTTTTACTGGCAAATTTCTCTTCCTCATGAAAAAAAGTCTTTGTCCATTTGTAGTCCTTGCCTGCTTTCAGTTATGTACAATAATGCACAGTCTTCTTTGCTCTTAAGGTCACAGCTGGGTCACTTTTTTACTTAGAGGCTTGATTCCTTTCTCCTGCAAATTTGGATGAGCAGAGTATCTGGAGTTTGTTGCTTGAGAATTTTGTAGGCTCCACAGTCTTCTGGATCTCTTCATCTTTCTTTCCAACCCATGTCTCTCTTACTCCCCCACAGCAGCCATCTATTCGCATTCTGAAGTACTCACTTTCTGGAATCACACAGTACAGAAAATGTACTGTGTAGCTGTTACTTGTTTTTTTGTTTGTTTTTTTTTTTTTCCTCCACTCTCCTCCTCTTTTCACGCAGTGATAAAAGATTATTTAACTGACTTAATTTTATTAAGCTAAAATCCTTTGTCTTAAGTTAAATACATATATATTGGGCTGACACTCTGCAATGTTCCCTATCCACAGGCATGCCGTACCCAAAGTTTCTAAGTTGTATCATGCTTTCTAACCTGAACCTTTCTAATCTGTTTCAGGTGCCAGTTGCAAAGTTTCAGGAACTGAGATACAATGTTGCCCTTATACTGAAGGAAATGAATGATTTGGAGAACAGAAGCATACTGAAGATCCAGGACTGAGCACTTCTAAATCGGGGTGTTTACAGAACAGATCTGAAACCCTCCGTGAATTTTGTGACGGGTAAAGCAGAGGACCACCACCACTTTGCCTGTCTGAACTGCAGTGTAGCATTTGTCATGTCTGCTGTAAATATTTTTTTCAATTCAAGTGTTAAAAGCACAAGCTCTTTTCTTAAGACTTAGAAAAAAATATATATATTGATGAAAAAGTATAATCCTATTTGTGAGCTTTTTTTGCATGATTCATCAAAACATTTTTTAAATAACTGTCTTAATAGATGTAAGAACCATTTCTTCCTGATTATGATTCATCACTCTAATTATTTTTGAAAGCCTGCTACCGGAAGCCCCATCAATGTGTATCAGAAGAAAGCCCTGCAATGTCTCAAATAAAAAAATAAAAATAAAAATAAAAAAGCAGTGCTATGCTGTAGTACAGCAAATGCGAACTTGATTGAGTTTGGCGTAAGTAAAATTGCTGTCTGACTTCTTGGTAAGTGACTCAGGTATAGCTACAGATACTTAAAAGCTAATTTTGAAGAAAATTGGGAGTCTGGGAATCAAGAAAGAAGTATGGATTGAACTTCCAAAACTAATTCCATGGAACTGCAGAAGTGGAAATGTGCAATCTAAGGCTTTACCTGGTTGATCAGTATGGGCTAAACAGAGGTAGTCTTGCAGCTCTCAAGTGGGAATGCCTGCCTTATTTCACATAGTTCCTATGTTTGATGCCAACTCAATCATCTGACTCCTACTACAGGGCAGAAACCTCTGGCACTGAGATGGCAGCAAACAGTGGAAGGCAGTAGCCTTGTAGACCACTGCAGCAAATATACTCATTAGCAGCACCAGCCAGACCCCAGGATGGGGAGGCTGTATGCAGCCCCTGGGATGAAAGTCACAGGTGTGAGGATATCCAAACACCTAGGTCAAGACAACAGTTGAGCATGGGCTGAAGGCTCCGTTGCCCTATGTGGAAAGCTTGGAAGAAGTCCCGTAACTGGGAGCATGTGTTTTAAGTCATTTAAACTCAGTGGGACCACAAATATGTCCCTAAGGGCTTTGCTAAGACGGGGTGCATTCCTGAATCAGTGCCTGAAAGAGTCTTCCCCCAGCAGCAAAGATGTGGAGGCTGAACAGCAGCCAAACAGCTCATGGGCCCTCGAACAGGATTTATCCAGCTGCCAGAGGCAGTTCAGAACACAGATGGCACTACCATTGTTAAGCACTGGGTTATTCCAGCTGCTTGCTGGGTTTCTGTCTCGGTAGTGCCAGCCACACTCCTCTCTTTCATTTTGCGTGATTGTAGAACTGGCTTTTATCACCTTCGTTCTGTGTAGAAAACTTCTGAAATTTACATGCTGCATTCAGGAGGCCTTTTATGTTTCCACAGGTGTTTGTGTAGGAAAGGATGACGGCTCTTGGATTTTAGGAATTACAACAGGCACAAGATATCATTGTCACACCTTTTAAGAGCAGACTTCTTTGACAGCCGTTCATACCAATCCACAGACACCTAAATAGCTGCAATCCAGAAAGCCTGGAAAAACCTGTAATTTCAAAGAACCCCATCAGACATGATTTCTAACTGCTCAAAAGCTGTGTGTTCTATCTGCTGCCTTTGTAGGCCACCCATCAGCTTCCCAGTTTAATCCATACTGTATCTCACCTGCTGCGCTTAGCTCACACCGAAGCAAATAAAAATGATGTGGCTTCCATAACTTCCAGAGGACTGTGGATTGCATTAATTTTATGTTTTCTTTTTAGTTTTGCTTTGTGAAATTTGTTCATCTTCTTACTGGAATTACATTATCACAAAGTGTGAAACAGAGGGTATGTTTTTATGTTCCTTGTTATAACTTTTCCTTCTAAGTGTTTACGTGGTTTTGAGCTGGAAAGTTATCTCCAGTGAGACTGTGAGTGACGTCTTCTAGGACAAATGGAACACTGCATGGGTGTAAAATGCCTTCTGTTGCTCAAGGCATTTGCAAAGTATTTTTTTACTGGCCAGCACAGAAGAATCAATGACACCCTTACCTTCTAGACAGAATATATTCATTCAGGGGTTCTCCTGTAACAGCAGTTGCACGCATTCGCTGGAACTGGGAAGGCTTCTTGGCCGTTTTCCTCTCATTCTCTGAAGGGGTGATGGACCCACAGTCTCAAGTTTGTCTTGCCACATACTAAGCAGGAGTTCACTGTTATCAGTGGTTTACTGTGCATGCTGATGGGTATGTAAACACTCGGGTTTTTCTTTCTTACTTAAAAAAGGAGTGAATTTGGGCTTTGCTTTAGACAGATCATCTTTTCAGTAAAAGACTTCAGTTATCACCAAAATGGCTAGTGAGAATGGCTGGTGGATAGTTCCTCACTTTTGATAAAATAAGCCTTCAAATTGGTGAATTATGTATTAAATATTTCTTCAACATTGAAATATCTTCTTGCTTCTGTACTAAAATGCTCTGGATTTGAATTCCACTGAATTTCTTACAGGAGTCCGTTCATCTCAGTACGGAATAAAAATAGGCCTCCAAGAATCTGGGTATGTCTGAGCAGCGCTGATTTTACCCAGCTCACTCTAGGTTTGGTCGTGCTTCAGTGTGAATTCCTCTTTCTTTACCACACAGTGAAAGATACAATTTGAAGGGGACGCTTGCTCTGCAAGTCCCAGGGTCTTGTCCAGCCAGTCACTAGTCAGTCATCAGTGAGGATGGTCGGAGCTCTGCAGAAAAGGGGCGCTGCTTATTTCTCGTTCCACACTCTTCCACAGATCAGGAAGTAACAAGGACTATTCCCAGGTTCTACTAGTAGTTTTCCCTGAAAAATAAACGCCAGTGATGCATTTGCTTTCTCTATTCGATGGTGCCACCCGTCTCTTTAAGAGGCTAATATATTTAAGGATATCTTAGCTGTGCTTTTGTAACCATGACAAGTGAACATAAATTCCCCCTTTGCACCTTTTCTTTAATTTCCTTTATATATATCCCTGTAGAGAGAACATTATGCCCTTTCTTTCAAGATTAATGTATCTAAACATTTAAAAGAGAACTTGATTGTTTGTCAGTGTAGATAATGTGTGAACAATAGCAGAGATGCCAGTGCATGGAGTAGTCACAGGAGGCAGAATGTAACAGGTGAGTTAAAGATAATTTCCAGAAGTCATTCAGATCTCCAGGAGCAGAATAACAGAGAAGAACCCACATTTCCAGTTCCTGTTCCTCACCTAACTGCAAGCAGGTGCAGCTTCCCGCCATGATGGCCAAACTCCTCTTCTGAACTGGCCCAGCTCCGTGGGCCACCAGCTCACCTACAGACTGTTACAGAGTGTAAGAGCACCTGAGTGTAAAAAGCCATCTGTGGTTTTACTTGTTGTATGGCTTTTAACATCCCTACTGCCAGTGGAGAAGGAGCTTTGTCAGGACAAATAGGAGGCTGGAATTTCACATGTGGGTGAGTTGTGTACAAGGGAAAGGAACAGGACTGCTCATTGGTTTGGTGGCCTCAAAGTGTGATGCACATTACAGCTCCAGAAGAAGGCTGAGGAATGTAGTCGTGCTCTCATACTGTCTGTTACACCCGCCATTAGCTGCTGGAAGAAAGTCAGTATTGTGCTCATTGCCATTAAAGGGAAGAAATTAAACCTCCTTTTGTAGAAAATTCATACAAGGGAGATGTGCTTTTGCAGAGTGAGTCACCTCCTAGCTTTAACTTCTCCTGTTGAAGTGAAGGATAAATCAGTTCTTGATCTCATGAACAATGCAGGTAGGTAGGGGTTTGCTTTTTTTTCCTTTCTTTCTTTTTTTTTTTTTTTTTTTTTTTTTTAATTTTCTAATCAAGCACTTCATGCTTTCAGAATGTTAAATAAAACAAAATAAAACAGCATATCCAGATCTATTATGTACGTTCAACGTGTACAGCTGTCTTTGCTACAGCAGTCTCTGCAGAGTTGGGCCAGTTGTCAGAACAAGGTATTTTGTAGTTGTTTGCAGTTGTACTGGAGAAAAGTAGTGAACTGTCTTAGCTTCAAAACATTTTTCAGTTAGTGACTGTAAGTAAGGTTCACTCTGTACCTGTCACACCCCACACATTTACCAAACAACACATGTACCAGGAACCAGCAAAGGCAGAGCTAGCTGGTTTCTCACCTGAGAAGTCACAGAGTTCTTGCCCAGAGTCGATCCACAGTAAGATCTTAACTGTTTTCTGGCTTTGGAGAAGGTCTGTGATTCTATGATCCTCACAAGCAGACAGCTTCCACCACTGGAGCAGTCCACAAGCACTGCCCTTTTCTCTTGAAATGTTTCAGCCATGTCCCTGCTGGTGTAAGAGAATTCCCAGCAGTACACTGCACAGTGCTGTTTTGGGACTGGTTTTAGTCCCGAGTGACCAGACTGTCAGCTAGCCACGTGGATGTTTTCATACACTGTAAATAGAATCTGTGGAAGTTCCTTTCAGAGCACAAATCCTGATTGCACTTTCTGTGATAATCTATTTCCATTTCCTATCCTGAATTCACATGCTGCTGGAAAACCTCCCTTTATAGCATGACTGGTATCTGTTTAACAGTGTCTGCTATGTAACTATGTAAATACTGCTGGCATATCCCTGACAGAGAGATTGTCATTGCATTGCTACTGGTAACCAGTGGTTATGTTACTTTCCCTCGCTTGAATAGGCTTTGACTCATAGTGGTTTTCAGGACAATGGTTATAAAATAACACACTGAGGGGCAGGCGAGACTATAGTTTTGCAACAGAGACAACTGTCGACCTCAAGATTACAAGAAAACAGCTTTTTTTTCTTTTTCTTTTTGTTAAGGCTTTTGTTCTTTTATAACATTTTTCTTGCATGAAAGTTGGAAAACAAGACGTCTATGTCCTATTAGCAAGTCTGAGTTTTGTAGGAAAAACATATGCTTCTAAGCACATGTACCAATTCTTCCTAATTGTTCCAAAGCATTGTTTGACTGAACTGCAAGTACTCCAGCTGTCCTTTCCTTGAATTATTCAATGCCAGGCTGTGCTGTACTTAAGATAATAAGTCTGACTTACCTAACAGCAGAAAGAGTTACTGAAACCAGTGATTATTCAATTAACCTTTTTCTTTTTCTAGTTAAAGGACTTGCCTGGGAATTTATTTATTTATTTATTTATTTTAAACATATACATTCAGGAGCCTTTGGGAGAGAAGCCAAATTTTTGGCAGGTGCAAGAAGTCTTAGCATCATAAGAAGCAAAGATGACTGACGGACCTGACGGCTGGCTTCTGTATCCAGATATGTATCTGCCTTTCTGTATAAGCTAAAGGACTGCCTGTGCATGGACAATGGCATACACATCACAAAAACATCTCTTGTTATTAATGTAAAGTGTATATTATTAAGATTGAAGAGCCTAAACATATGTGGCTTTAAATTAGTTTTTCACGTTAAGTTCATCTGAACATTCTCAAGCATCCTCTCTGAACAAGGGCTCACCAAAGTTACCTCTCCTTCCTTCCACCTTTTGTCCTGTCCGTTCAAACCCGTTGGGACTGCCCCTTTCTACCTGCTTAACTTACACAGTCCGGGCTGGGGAGTCCAGACACCCCTGTAAGGAATGAGAAATCAACTCCTTCAGCTCTTCGCTTCAGCTTCACGAGGAGGCTGATAGTATCACCAAAAGGATATTCTCAGATTTTAAGACATTGTGAAAAGTGGCCCATATTTTTAGAGCACATATGTATGCCTGTGTGTCATGGACATTTCTAGAAACTCTGTCTGTAGATCTGTGTAAAACTGCAGACAACAAAATCAGACATCTTCTTATAAAACACCTGCCCCTAATGTGTGGTAGCATCGGTCATTTTCTCCTTAGACTACATTTAGCACGAAGAGTTACACAACTAGCGCAAACCCTTGGTACAACACAAATCGCTGGTATGTGCGGGTTGAAGCAGCCAACGCAGCTGGTCTTAAACAGAGCAAACATGTCACAAGACCTGCGCTTTTCCACCTGGAGCCTGTCACAGACAGGTGCATCTCCACAACACGCCCCACTGCATAACCAAACAAGCACGACATTTTCCCTCTAATGTTCTGCTTAGTTGTTCTAAAAGCGTGGCTAGCTGACGTCGATCCTCTTTAAGAGTGATTAACTGTGCAACTTCAGCCTTTACATTACCGGTTCTAGCAGAAAAATGGGATTCCTGTGCTTCACATTGCTCTGCGCTGCCATTTCCTTCGTTCTGCCTCAGGTACCAGCACACCACAGCCAGCAGCGAGCTCATCCTCTCGCTGAGGTGCCCCGCAACCCCGACGCGGCAGCGGCGGACGGCTCCCGAGCGGTGCCCCGGGCGCGGCCCCTCGGGGCGACCGATTCCGCGACGGTCG
>VXAV01006607.1:65480-85638 GCA_013399715.1 Alectura lathami
TTTTAGAAAAAAAAAAAAAACATTTCTCAAACTTGCATCTCCTCTGTGGCTAGAGTTATCTTTTTCTTGTGAGGTCATAAGTGATGCATAGGCTTCTTGGTAGTCCTTCAGAGAAGGTAACTTCCTTTGATCCTAGATCATTGAGTTAGGATTACTAAAATTGATAGAAATTATTCAATTTTCATGCAAATGTGATCAGTCCTTTTTTTTAAAAAAAAAAAAGTTTCCTGTGATGGAGAGTAGAGCCATTAGTAGAACAAACTGAGCAAGTGCCAGTCTCCTGGTGAGTATCCTGTGGTAAACCACTGGGGACTTCCTGAGAGTTTTAGACTTGCATTTGTGAGACACACTTTTGTAAATCAAGTATTTAACAAAATCCATTAAAATAGTGAAGGCTGGCTGTATCACCTTTCCAAATTTCTGTACACACATACAGCTACTAAGTAAAAACATAAGTTTTTCTGGAGGAAATGACACTAATTTGTCATTGCCATGTATAGACAGACTTCTAACACTTCACAATAACATTCTCCAGTTGCTTTGTGTAGCAGTAATTTATGGGGAGCTGTTTCTATGAGAATAGCTGCTACCTTTGCTTGCATAATCTTGTTGAAAGTAAACCTGAGGCAGGACTGGATTAATCAGGGAAAATCATTGAATCTGACAGTGAACTCGGACACAGTTGTAGAAAGTAGTTGGTTAGTGTTAGTGAAATGATAAAATGGTATGATAAAATCTAGTTGACATTCTAGTGTCAACTAGAACTACAGCTAGTCTTGTTAAACAAAAAGTCATTTTTTTTTAAGTGCTGATACTTTTGTCTCTTCCATTACCTTGTAGCAGTAAGAGATGAAAGCTGTAATACTGAATGGCTGACCTATTGCTTGGCCTGTGCTTTCGTCCTGTGTGGCTGCTTAAAAACAGAACACCTGAACCATGGATTTCCTAATCCAAAGATTAATTAAAAAAAAAAAACACAAGTAATGGGGATTTGGATATAGCAGGTCTGGCTTAATCTGTGCTGTAGAGAAAGAGCTTTATAAAATTGTCTTTATTTAGATGGTTTTTTAATGATTTGTTTGGTGCTGAAGTTTTACTGGTGTTTAAATTAGTGACAGACAGGAATTGTGCTTAAGTGCAGTGGTGAGGAATAGAGAACATATTCACAAGCTTATTTTTAAAAAATAAATGCAAATTAACAACAGTTCTTGTGCATAAGAACCCCACAGGAACTATGTGCACTTAAGTGCTCTCCAGTCCCCTGAGTCCTACATTAGGTGAAAAGTAAACAGGGGTTGAGTTCATTTGCTTTGTTAGCTTCACTGCCTAACCGGCAACTGGTGCAGCACATAGCTTAACGTCTGGTGATCTGGGGTTATCCCAAAGCACAGTAAATAGCTGAAAGTCTTACAGCTCCAAAAAGGTGGTAGTTTAGCAAAGTCGCTATTCTGAAACACTTTGCTAAATAAATATTGCCTGGGTACAAGAACTAATCTGCTTAGTAAGGATTAAAATGATGGATAATACTTAAAAGATGAAAAAACTGAACTATGACATACTCATCCAGGTGTCATGTGAAGTGCTTACTAATGGTGGAGTTTCATAAGGTCTAAAGTAACCCTGACATAGAAGTGCCTGTATTCTGCTATTGCCATTCTTGAGCTTTTTAAGAGAGTCATAGCCATATATTTTATAAATATAAACATATGCACCTTTAAATCTTTAAATGTGTAGAACAAAGGTTTACAGAGCAGAAGTGTAGCAAATGCAATGTAATAGCTTCTTAAATTCCCTGGCTGGGGATGGAGAAGTACAAAAATGAGGAGGAAAAGACTGTCTGTGTAAGATGTCTTAACTTGGCACCATAGACTTGTCCAATTTAATTCCATCAAGCTATGTGGTTCTGAGTGCCAGAAATCTATCTATCAAGCCATTCTAAATAAAAAGCTCTTTGTGGACCTGTATATTCCATTTGTTTGTAAAAACATCCTTTTTGTGCACTGTAATGGACTTGAAATGAAACTCATATCACTGAACAGAGAGTACTGTTCAGCTACCTCTGTGTAAGGTTGAAGTACTTTGTTTTTTTCCAGATTTGTTCACATTGTCGTATAAAATATTTTAAACAATCATAGTCCAAAGAACCTGTATATGTTTGTAGATGTACATATAATTATGTTGTACCAACAAAGTCTGTGTGAAGAGTTGTTTGCTAATTAAAATCTTTGTGTTCTTTACTCTTTGGCTTGCATAACAACTTCAGATGTGAACAAACATTACACGTGAGCTGCTTTTTTTAGGTGTTTTAGAAAAAAAGAATGAAGAACAAATCCTAGCTGCTAGAGTCACGCAACAAAATCTGGTATGAAGGAAGGAAGTTGCCCAAAGCTCCTCAATTGTAAAGGCGATCGAGAGCATTTTTTCCTCTTTGCTGTAGAAGAGTAAGAGTGATGGGAGCTGACGAGGGCCTGGCCTCCAGCACTACATGGGCTTCTCTGGACTTTGGTACCTCTTGCGTACTGTTTACTTTAGTGAGTTGCTTCAGTTTCTGTGATTTAAAACAATAACGAGGCTACCTTTTCATTTACAGTCTCAGCCAAGAATGAGGCCTAGCTGCTTTTAAAGCTGTACCTGTGAGCCAATAAAAGCAGTATGTTCAGTGAGGGCCCCTAACTGAGAAGTTCCGTGCCACTTTTAAAGTCCTCAACTTTAAAGAAAAAGCTAGAAAAGAGTGGTTTCATTCATCAACCTGACATGGAGCAAAACAAGTCCACGTTTTATTCTACTGAAAATGTGGAAGAGTTGCCAAAATTTTTAGAAGTTAAATACCTATGGGCTGCTCCTTTACCTTGTCATTTAAGCAAGATGCAAGCTGTGGCATGGCTGTGATTTGCTGCTTTAAATCCCTGCCACCTATAGTATCAGAGATCGGCTTGCTGGTCTCTTATGTAAGCTTGCTCAGGTCCTGCATTTATTTTAGAATCCAGGGCACAGTCTAAAGACTGTATTTAGCAAGCTAACAACTAATTGTGTCAAGACTGCAGTGTTCTGTAACAAAAATTTGAATCTGAGTAGAGGAAGTATTATGGTTAAAGTGCTTTTTCATCAGGAAATAGTAAATAGTCAAAACTGAAGCTTTGCTTGGGAACATGTTGTTGAACTATTTCTTTTAATTCCCCATTTTAGTTTTGAAAGCTTTAATTAGGAATTACTTTTATTTGCAGTTTAATGTGCAGTTTAGAAATGGTTTTAGCTGCAGTTTAAAGCAGGAAAAACAAATGCAGGGTAGCAAATACTTCCCAACTACTTGTTCACTGCTCTCATTTTATAACAGATTTAGTCAAATGACTTATGAAATATTCTAAAGTCACTTACATAACCTTACATAATGTTTCATATTAAAGTGATCGTCAAAAAGTGCTAATGATCTCTGTCATGTAAAGGAGTTCAAGGGAAACTATCTGCTCAAGTCAGCCTTTGCTTCCCAGTGTAGCTCCTGACACAATAACCTGCATTCATGGGGCTTGGATCAGGACTGTGGCATACTGAGCAAACTGAAGGGCATGCCACATGATAGCTCCTGGCTGCTATCTGCCACAGCTTTGAAAATTCTGGCATTCAGCTGTAATATGCTTTTTATTTTGTTAATGAGATGCCACAAAATCCTGGAATGCCTATTACTGTGCTGAGGTAATCTGTGTGACTGAGTTAAAGTACTGCGACATTTTTACCTTCAAATGGTGTGGCTGACTTCTTAATTTGACAGCTGTTTAGCCTCTGCTGTACCAGTTGTAAATGAGTGGTCCCAATCCATAACAATCCGAGGTCTGCTGCCTGCCACCCTCTTGGCCGCATGTACAGTTGAAGGAAGAAGAGAAACTTTGTTAGTAAGCTATTGTAGGGCTAGGCTGTGTTGTTCCAGTTGGTTTAAAATACATATTTCGATTTTCAAACAGAGCAGGTTTTCTCTAAGCAGTCACTTAATTTCTCCAGAAATTACCCAACAGAACAGATTAAATCATGCTTACTAGTGAACAGTAATGTCATCGGGCCTTCTGCACCAGGAGCGCTGTATTTTTAACTAACCCTTCAGGTAAGCTGTATGTTGATGCCAAAAAACTAACACACAGACACTACCTGTAAACCAGAACGCTGTCGTAAAGAGCAAGATTTGCTATGAAGACTAGCCCTCAGCTGCCACACGCTGAACAGTTCACCTCTTCTGATGGGGCAGCTTTCAGGTTGTTAAAACAAAAATGACTGCCTGAAAGGATCTATATAACGAAAGCCTGAGTATGCTGTCAGTACCAGTTTTATGCCAGCAAAACATCTTTTGTTTCAGTAGATCTGCTCTTGATTTATAATGCCATAAATGAAAGGAGAATTAAGCTATTTATGTAAGTGACTTTATTTATATAACTGACTTATGCTGTATTATGTGATGGAAAAGAAAATCAAACACGTGGCTTTTTTGTCTTCTATGAGCTACAGAAAGGTTTTGTAAAAGTGATACTAGTAATAAATGGTTTTCTCTATGTGTTGTATTAGAAGTTCAGCTTTATCCACGTGGAGGCTTTATCACAGTAATAGGTGATGCGATAACGTGAAAGGATTTTAGCAGGTCTGCAGACAATCTAGAAAATCTGAATTTGGAACATCACAATTTAGTCTGTAAGTTAGTTCAACAAAGCGATTATTATTCAGTCTCTTCCATGGATGACTCAATGATTTGTACTGTGAGTATTAGTACTGAACGTACCATCTGAAATGCGTTTTGAAAGATTACTGAAGCATTAATGGTTTAAAAGTGGTTTCTACAAGTATTTTTAATCAATGAGAAGCCCAAGCTCTATCAAGGCTAAAGAACATACAGAAGCATTTTCAACATACCTGAATAGTTTTCTTTATGCTTTACACCGTTTTTCACCCTATATAATATTCACAGCTATATAATATTTAGAAAATCAGGGTCAGTAGAGTAAATATTTCTGTAGCAATTTGGCAGACACACCTTTCATAACTCAAAGTCATTACTGGAAAGGCACAACTGGGTCACAGAAGTGCATGGTGGGATGCTGCTTTCCAGTTATGCAACCAGGGTAACTAAAGGTTAGAGAAAGCACTTGAATAACGAGCTTTTTGCCAGAAAGAGTGGAAGAGAAAAACACAGTGTTTTTAAATGCTGGCTTCTGAGCAGCAGCCTCCTAACGTGTCTAGTTAGGAGTCATCAAACCGAAATAGAACCGGGTGCGTCACAACTTTGAAGAATGGCAATTCAACATCCCGACAGAAAAATACATCTGCTTGTATTCCAAAAGCGAACCCTACCAGCTCTATGATTCCAATAGATTTATCCTAGAGCCACTTGCAGCACGCTGCTCGGCCGTTTGTCCCAGCCCACTGTAACTGCCCCCATCGCTCCTCTCTCGTCTTTTTATTTTCTCCACCATCCACCAACATCTTCAACATTAAGAATCTCACATTTTACTTGCATCATTTTTATCACACTAACCTCAACTTCCCTATGTCCCTGACAGCTTACAGCACCTTTGTTTCTCCCACAGACATTTTCTTTCCGGCTTCTATGTACTGGTTTGCTTCCAATTAATATAATTACTGAGGAATTCTTACCACATTTCTTGCAGAGAAAAGAAGAGAGAAAGGAAGTTGACTTTCTGCATTGTTAAGATTTTCCACGGTTTGGAAGGCTAGGACGTAGCCCCAGGGCACAAATTTTAACACATTAGCTAACAGATAGCTCCCATCAAGTTTGGGGATATCAGTTACAAGAACTGAATGCTGTACCACAGAAAGACTAAATAAAACTGTGCTCTTTTAATCACAATTACATCTCCTGTTACAGCTGCACAGCAGATAAATATATTAATCAAAATGACCTCATTTCAGGCATGAGTAGCAGTGTCTTACATAACCATGTTAAGTATGTTATGTTATTTCCCTCCCGCCAAGGAGAAACGGTGTTTGTCTTACAAGAGCTCCAAATAACTCTGGTTATAAAGCAATGGGGGAAAGAACAGGAGGGAGAGACGAAAGCAAGAGAATTAGTAAGCAAAATGACTCATTCCCCAAGTGCAGAGGTGATGTTAGACTCTGCTGTTAAATATTAGTTGCTCTCTACGAAGCTAACGTTGTCATAAGCAGTCTCAGTGCTCCTCATATGCCCAGCATTTCTCAGGATGGGAAAAACAGATGTGTTACAAGAATGGAAACTACTTTTGAGACCTTTCAATCAGATGATGTCGGCTTACAGCATTCCTGTTTTGTTTTCAAAGCTGTTAGTGAAGGCTGCCTCCATAAACAAGGGGTCTGCAGAATCCCCTGCCGTTCTTTTTGTTGCTCACTTTGGTGAAAAGTGGCGTTTGATTAATTCCTTTCTGTTGCTACTAATCGTGCTTTAAACAAGCTCATGAGCACGTTTAAAAGCAGAATACATCCCCACACGCACATAACAAGTCTGAAACTCATCTAGATTCATGCAGCACTACAGAAAAAAGGACCGAGAGGCGTACATTTTTGCAATGTAAGATCACTCAGGCAGAGAACTCTGATAAGTGCTGAAAATGTGAAAAACAAATGGCAGGGTATGCATTTCCCATTTGCTTAATACACACACATAAAAGAAACACTGTGTAGGCTTCACTGCAGCATACCAGTGCGTCCAAAACTCAAAGGTTAGTTACATAAATGATAAGGCGTGGGCTTAAATGCTTCATTCAGCTTGTTAATTACTTGCTTTGTGGCCCGAGCCAATGTTCTGAAACAGGTTCATCCAATATTGTGTTGCTTCCTCTGCATTTTCATTTAGCGTATTAAGCTGAAGTGCTGGGAACAATTTGTTGCAATACCTAGGAAGAGACTTTACAAGCAATTCACAGAACAAACTTACTCAAACTAATCCACAGATGCTCTTTAAATGTCTTCCCTATTTCAGAGAATTATGAAATCTACATCTGAGAACATTCTTTTTAAACGAGTGAACTGCTGGCTGCCATGAACATAGACGTATTATTGACATTTTGTATTTTGGTGGTTCCTTCTTTGTACTCTTTTTAATATACACATCCAACATGAGGAAATGAATGGCACTGTGTTAGAGAACTCTCAAAATAAAATACTTAAAATATCTCTGGCAGAAAAGTGGTAGAAGCTGTATATAATAGCATATATATGTATCCTTAATAGTAGATGGAAATAGTTCCATCTTCAGTTCAGTGAACTGAGGCGCCTAGTTGTGCCTAGTTGATTAGGAACAACCATCCGTTACCAAATAGCCTATCCTAAGAAAGGCAGACCACCTTTCATAAGGCGTGCGGGCAGAAACTGGAGATTTAGAATTCCATGTCTCTGTGGAAATAAATCATACTGTATTTGGAGAAAACTGTAATTATGCCAGAAGATACCTCATCAAGGTTGTAGCCTGGGAACCCCATCTAGTATTTACTTCAACCAACAGAAGTTGTTTTAGAACTAGAACTGTGTAACTTGCCGTGTTTTCATCAGCGTATATCTGCAGACATCTTGATTTCTAACTCAGTATATGAACATGACGATGTTTCTAACAGCTGCAGTGGAAGCAAACAATGCAAATATTTCAGAAGTTTTTGATTCCTAGCATTTTAAGAGATGCTAACACATATGCTTAAAACCTCACCTTCCTATTTCTGCATTAAGGCTCCATCTTTTTCCTCCTTTTTCCTCTATAATAAGGTTGCCAGTTAGAGATTTCTGAGTCACAAATGCAGATTAGAGTTTGGATCTGAATTACAAGTCTTGAAAACTGGAGGTTGACTGAAGGAGAAATCTCATCTAGGCAATTATATGGACCAACTGCAAAACACAGATTGCAGTCGCAAATCTGGGCTGAAGCTGTCTGGCTGTATGCGGTGCTGTGTGAAAGGTGATGAGATACATCTCATTGCCAGCCTATGTTTAACCTTCTTTCCACATCATTCTCCGGATTTTGCAGGAATGCGACTTCTGAAGCTGCTCACTCTCCCTTGCTCCTGCGTTGCAGATTTTTCTCTACTTGTACTGGCTTGCTTTACTTTCCTCCTTTCGTTATTGCCTGCCCATGGGCCATATCACATCCTTCCATCAATATTTCAGCAGAATGACTCCCTGTTGGGATCAGTATGGATTTCTGCTTAAAAATTGATAGCACAATATGGCCCCACATTTCTGTTCTCATGCACCTGTTCCTCTAAAATCACAGTCCCTCTGTCTTTAGTTCTTCAGATTACTCAGAACACCAGAGTGCTCTTAGCTGTATTTAAACTATCAAATGAATACAATTTCTGAATTAGAACACACATAAAAATGATTTTTTGCTACCAAGTGAGGCTAGGCCACACTGTTTAGCAGATTTCACTATACAGATCACTTGTGTCTTCAGGCTAAACATTGTTTCTTCAAATTGAAGATGAAAACTGCAATTAAATATAGGCCACAGATGTTCAGGATGCAGAGGACAAAAATATAGGTTTCATAACTTGGCAGTTATGCAACCAGTTGCTTTTCACATATTAAAATGAACATTTAATTTTATGCTCTTCTTTGCCGTTAATCTAAACACACACAAAAACCTATGAAGGGTCCTTAAAATGGTGAGAATTTAAAGATGTATTTTAATCATTGATTTTTTTTTCCTCAAGATCTTCATTGTTTTCTAATTTAACTTCAGATCCCCAAATACTCAGACATCCAGTTCCCCACCAGATTATTGAGGCACCTATGTGGCGCTGAGGATACAAGCTTTAGTTTTGCTGCAGACCAGGTAAAGGCAAGACTATTTTAAAGTAAATCCTGTTTACCTTACCTACCCAATCTCATTTACAGCACCTGCCCCGACAGTCAAAGTCCTCCCTGGGACTGCCGGCATGATGCCCTGCAGCAGTGAAACTCTCATCGAATACAGCACAGTCATACATGCAAGAGACACAATTTTTACAGCAGCTGGATCTAGACTATGGAATTTAATCCCTTAGCAGATAAAAATGAGCAGGGGACAAAGCACTTTCTGTACTTATATAAAAATCCTTTTCTTCAGTGTAGCTTCCCTCTAGTAAATCACACATTAGTTCTCTCACACAAAAATAAAGAAGCCAACCAAACAAGTTGTTCTGTTTGCTGACTGTAAATGCATAAATGATAGAATGTCCTTCTCACAACCATTTATACTTCTAGCCTGGTTTTCTAGGGAAGCTTCATGTACAAGATTACACTGCCTGCCCAACACCTCTGACAAGTTTTGAACCAGGTGGCTGATTTTGAACCAATTTTTTTGAGATTTCTGCCACACCCTTTCAGATCTGACGCTGCCAGCCAAGTCACCCAGCGTGCGTGCACACACGCAGAGCAGGGGTGAGCATCCAGGCGGCTCTGGACTGGCTGCAATACAGAGGATGGCACATGGGACAAGGGAGGGGGGACAAATGTGGCAGGAAACACAGAAGGCACGCAACTCTATATGAGAGCAAACTTGCATTTCCAAATTTAACTTAAATACTCAGGAGACACTTGAATACTTTGGCAATAGGAGCAGAGTTCACAGAATGAGAAATACAAACTGAAAAACTTGTAAAGTATGTAGCAATTTTTTTAAAACTAAGGTCAAAAACTATTATCTTAAAAACAATAATAACTGCAGAATAGGAAGAAAACAAGTTTGCCTGGAGTCAGTAAGGGCAGTCATTCCCCAAACAAGTCATTCTGGGGATAAGAATCCCCACAGGTCATGTGGAGATCTCAGTCTGCACTTCAGATCACGCTGTGAAGCTGCAGAACTGATAGGCTTTCACTTTTAAGCTAAAGAAGTTTAATTCAGACACAGTACGGAGCCTCACACCGCAAACAAGTGCTCTTGACCCTTCTGCAACATCTGAGAAGCTGGAAAACCACACAAACAAGACATGTAATAAACTTGAATTACAGCTGCTAGTATAAAAACCTCATGTGTATGTCTGCTCATTCCGGGTCCCCACAGCCTTGTAAGGGCAGAATCAGATGTTCCCAACCCCTGAAGAAAATCTTCATTAATCTTCTCTAACGACCTGACACAAGTCAGTTGGGTTTGTCAGGTTCAGCCAAGCTACACGATTCGGGTCATACGAGTCGAGAACAGCGTTCTGCTGGTAATGCAGACAGACAGACAGAGAGGTGGTTGTTTTAAACCCCCTATAATAGCCAGTTGGAATCTGGCAGGCCAATTCCTCTCCACAGCACAAAGCAAGCTTCTCACAGTTTCTAAATGAAGCACAAAGTCCTTAATGCAGTTACTAAATGAGAAGTGGCATCTCAGTGGGCTGCCTCAGTGGATTAATTTTAAATGCATAATTCAATATAGACCCACATAAACCTTTATGAATAGAAATAGGGGTTATATAAGCACGTTCTTACAGCTTATACTGCAAATTCAAAGGCCAGTTTGAGTATAAAATAACTCTATCTTATTAATGTTTTCACCTTCCCGTTGGTTCAACTCTCTAGCAAATGTGCTAATCAGATTACTTTCTTTACCCATACACCGAGATGCCTAAAATAAAAACAGTTCTTCATTACCAGTGCCAGGGACCACCTTTCTCCCTCAGTCCTTTGAGGAAAGTTTATGCTGGGCTCATTCTGCAGAGGCAGGTTGCATCAGTGCCTGTTTAGTAAGGGCACTGAATGTGAGACCGTCATTTCCCAGAGGTGAAAGTTGAAGATCCGCGAGTCCTGCAGGGACCCGTATGTCTCACAACATCTGAGACATGCTTCTATAGAAAGCCAGTGCTGGGAGGTACATCTGCAGCCCCTTTATGTCCTAAGAAACATCCATGGGCAAGTTTAACAACGTGTCAGGTTAGCGTGGCAAGTCTCCTAAGAACAAGGCAAAGGATGTATGTTTACTCTCTGCCTTCGTTGGAGCCAAAACACATATGTTCCTCAGGGAAACCAGCTTCCTATTTTCATCCCGTCTTAACTGGACAAATTTGGCATGTCAGAAATGCAGCTTTAGACACACTTTGCTACTTCTGCTACAAGAAATGGTCACAGGAATTACTCCTCTGTTTAGCTACCATTTCTGTGCTATAAGTATATGGCTGTGAACTGACCAATGGAAAGATCTCAGAAAACTAAAGTAAAGGCCTACCTCAAAACCATTTTTCATGTGGTAGATGAACCATTTCCCATAAATCATTTTCTTCTGAACCAGTAACAGTTTACTTCAGTGCACTACAAAAAAAAAGAAAAAAGAAAGTCAGATTAGTTTGATGATCCCAGAAGTATAGTCATCTTTTTAGCCAGGGAGTAATACTGCCTTCAAGCAAGGTAAATCCCTATCTCATTGAATGCCTGCAAAACTGATCTGCAAAAATGATTAGCAGCTTCACCAGTTAAAAATATGTTTAAAGGGTTACTACAATTTATTATTAAACATAATCAGACTAATTAAAGTAAGAATGTAAGGCTTGAACTATTAGTAGAAATAATTACTATTGCATGTTGATAGTAACTGCTACTATTCTACTAGGCTGAATATTAACAGATTAGATTCAAAACGAACATTGTTTGTAAGAGCTAGAAAATGACAGGGGTTTAAAACCAAAAATAAAAATCCCTCCGAGTATTCCCAAGCTTTGAGGAATCTCAGATCCAGATCCGGACCAGAGCATTGCATCTGATTTACAACTCTCAGAACCTTGGTTCGTATACTTGCTGAACTCTGGATAAATTTATATCTAGGTTAAAATCTAGCTTTCTATCTTGGGTCCACTGTCAATGATAACATAAACAAAGAAAACGCTGTGAATGACTGAGGAAAATGCCCATGCTGGGCTTTGCAGGGAAATGCGAGCTTGCCCTGCTTTCTCCCAAGGTCAGCCCTCACCTGGAAGCCTCCACACCACAGGCAATGTGTCACACCAGCAGCGCCATACCCACGGTGACGCGTGGTGGCACCCAGCCTGGTGCTGACTCACACTCACGTAGCCCTGGACACAAGCAGCGCTGGCTGTGGTCAGCCTGAGAAACCTCACACCTTGTGAAAGCTCAGTGGAAGAAATGACATCAAGGAACACAAAGAAGCCAGTGGAGGGTATTTTAGTAAGAAACAGCTATTAGTTATCTGTCAGGTTCTGGAGGGCCTACCGAGGTAGCACGGATATATTTGTTCGACCTTTTTTCCATTGCAGAGTGCCAAACTGTGAATGTGGGACAATTGCCCCCAGCTTCAGCACAGTCCTGGCATAAGCAGAAGATTTGACCCTAAGTCATTTGCTGAGGTTTATTTTTTAGCTATGCAGAAACAAAAAAGCCCAATTATATTCTTATTTAGACCAGACTAATTCCATTGGCTTTAGTAGATTTGTTCCTGACTGGCAGAATTGTTCCTGAGATTTGAAAGAAAGCCCAAAGTGCCACTTAGCATTGAAACCCTTCCTGTTATTTTACATTTCCTTGGAAAATTGCATAAAGTCTGTTCTTGCTTAAGTTACTCCCAGAAAGAAAGCACTGTGGTTACAGGACTTTCTGTAGTACTTTTTCTGCAGTACTGTGGTTACTGATCCATACTGTTAACAAAAACAATGCAAAAGTATCGTAAAAATACCAGTTCTGCCTGGGCAAATTGTTGGGTTTATCTGCTCAGTCAACACAAGAGTCTGTGTGTGCATGCTTCTAAAATTCCCATTATCAGAGTGAGACTGACAAACTGCCTGTACAAGGCAAAGAAATCAGAGGTTCCGGCAGCTCTGGCTCCGCACACTGCCAACATCGCTGGCTCAACTTCTTTCACATGGCAGAAACCATGAGAAAATCATTTTAAGGACCGGGCTATTACACAATGGCCTTGGTTACATCAGCACAGCCAGGGAAGCACTAGGGGAAGAGTGAACAAAAGCTGAGGCTCTGCGCCTGCAAGGCAGCAGCCACGCCACTGAACCTGGCCAGGAGAGCTCCTGGGCTCAGGAGAGCCTGAGGTGCCTGCAGAGTGTGTCACTCAGCTCCCTCTGCCATGCCCTCACTTTTCCAGGGACACAAGTTGTCTTTCTAAAGGACTGGCATACTCTAAAAATGAATTAGTAATGGAAGAATGTCTGTATAGTCTCATTGTGATCTGTGCCTCCAAAGGAGATATCCATATGAAAAAGGATGGAAAAAAAATAAACCAGCAGTAACGAACGACATTTCCACCGTAAGCTCCAGCGACTCCGACAGAGCTGCAAACAAGACTGCTGCTACATGTGAACTGAATGTAATTAGCCAAATCAGCAGCATGCAGTCATAAGGCCACCTGCGCTGTAAGAAAACCACTAAACTACACTAACTGAGCGTGCTGTGAAGGACACCAGAGATCGTGTCTGGACAGTTCCTGGCAGCAGCTCACTCGTAAGCGTCCCCAGCTGAAGCTGCACAAACATTTCTCTTGCAGTATTGCAGCTGGGAGCTTCTGTCTGGAAGTAAAGCAAAACGTCCCGTAGAGCAGCGTGCCTGCTGGTGTAGATGCAAGCACGCTGCATGGAGCAGCTACTGGCTGTTTGGATTTCAAAGGCTCCCAGAAGTGACTTATCAAACTTGGCTTCAGGGAAATCGCATTTGTGTGGAACTTCTGACTGACACTGTCAGATCCTTCAAATAATGCTGTTTGGTGGTACTGCATTGCCTAGGGATGAGTGAAGACCTGCATGACCAGCAGGTACAAACCAAATACGTCTCCTAGAGGCATGAGGCTGATCACAGCCCCAGAGCACACTGACCTGGTTTGCAGCCCTGGATTCCCGAGTGGTAACACCCAACTTTCCCCCATCTCAGGGTGGAGGGTTGCTGGACTTGAGATTGCAGCACCACACTCTGTCACAACAGCCCCTGTCACTTTATGCCCTGAGTGATATTGCTTGAATTTGCAGAACGTGGGAAGAGTCACATGCAGCACAGGGATGTGCTCTTCCCAGAGGTCCCTGAGAATGAGACAGACCAAAGGTCTGTGTTATAAGATCACAGTCAACCCACAAGTTTGGAGGCAGTGGGAGGAAGTTTGCAGTCCACTGCTTTTACGGAAAGTCAAGGAGCAGGATAATAAAAACATGCTCCTTCCTTGATCTATCCATGAATGAAAGGATATTTGTAGTCATCTAGGCAGGTAAAATGTGCAACTGGAGACTACAAACATATCTTAAAAAGAGTAAGGAACATACTAACGTCTTTGTCTATACAGTCTCACATAAAAATATTAAGAAACTCCTCTTTAAGGTATTGTTCCCAGCAATGGTTTAAGTTGACTTAATCATCTCTTAAAAGGTGCCAAATCCAATTTCCACTGTGACCAGTCATAAGCAAGGCTAGACTCAAAGCCAACATGCCCATGCTGATCCATGACAGAGTACTTCACAAAATTTGGGCTTTAGTAGCAAGTTCTGTTCTGAAACTATTAGGCAAATAGCAAGTGAAAAATGATGTCCATACTTCTAGCATTTTATATGCAACATAAATATTCCTATTGATTGTTCTATCACAGTATGTAGTACTTCTTCACAGTCAAAACTCTTGTTTTATCAGAGATGTGAAGCAAGGAGACAGTTGTTTTCATAAGGGATCATAACGCTAAGAGTGCTTATGTAATAAATTGCTCTGTCAAAATGTAAAGCACATAAAATGAAGCTCTGTTTTCAAGCACCTCTGATTTCCTTTCATGCAAACACAGATCAGGTCAATCATCCTTGGGCAGAGCTCCCTTTATCAATAAAATGCTCTTCTAAAACAGATCGTGTGTTTTCCTCTTCTTTGCAATATGTATGATTCAGGATCCAAGCTGAGAAAGTGCCTGTTGTGTTTAAAACACAGCTCTAATTTTATGTAGATGTATACTAATTTGTACATCCACTTGTGACAGAAAAGTAATTTTATTTACTCCCATATGAACAACACATGCTTTCACAGCTTCACAAAGTCCAGTGATTTCATCCCACACGTACTGCACTGACCCTTCCGGGGGGCACACCTCCCCTCCACTGCTTCTCAGCCAGTGACTGTCATTTGCTTCGTTTGCCCACGTCACCAGCAACGTAGCTGGTATTTAGGACAGCGGGAGTGACGCACTCGCTAGAAGCCAGCCAGCAACATCTCCTCCTGCTTGCTAGCTCTCGACAGTGCCAATGACACCATTAAGGAAGGCTGCAGCAAGGAGTTTGAACTCTATGGAAACACAACACAGCCCTGGGACTTAGACCCTTTCCCATACATGCTGCAATTGCTACAATGACCTTATTGTGTAATTTGGAAAAAGTTACCTCAATGCCACAAAAACGTATTCCTGAGAAATGTGGAAAGCTTCTAATTTTAAAACACTCAACCTCGCCCTACTGTGTTGGAAAAAAGCCTATAAATTAAAACTAATTTGGAGGCCAGAATGGGATAATAGGGAAAATACAATGGAGTATTAACTTGAACTGCTTAACAAGATAGGTTAAGGTGATTTTTAAACAGAGCAGCATTGCCAGTTGGACTTGCTAGATTTTCATTAGATTCCTGTAAAATATAGCTAACTACAAAACAAGTTACGTAAAAAGTGGGTTTGATCCCATAAATGAAAAGTTAAAACTTTTAGAGAGATAAACTATTTCTTTTAAAAAGGAACGATTCTGAGGCAGAGAGAAGAACGGCTGGAATGAGAAGTTCAGGTACGAAACAGCCTTCTGTATTGGGATTATTTATATCAATCCCCTCTTTCTGCTTTTTCATTTCTATCTCATACAAAATTACATTAATAAAACACTCCACACCTCAAGCAATTGTCATACCTACTTATTTAGTGACTAGCTTGGTTAACAGACCAGAATACGAATTTACAGTCAATAATCCTCTTTGCATAAACTGTCTGTAGATTTTTCTTAACTGCCTCTTAAAAAAAACAACTATTAAACTAGTTTGTTTTTAAACCTCTCCCAGCACAATAAGATAATAGCATCTCACAGTTTCCATAATCTGCTCCTCAGTTCAGGAGAAGCTGCTAAACTTTGGCGTAGCTCACTTCCGAGAAGTTGCATATTTAACACGTGGGTCATGCAGCAGCTCTATTTAAAGTGCTGCACTGCTGTGGACTCCACCAGAAGGTCACAGCACACTTTGATTTCCAGTGAATCAAGGTGCTCACCTGCTGAATGTGGTCCAGATCAAGGAAAGAAGCCTGGTAACACAGCATTACCTCTCCTGGACCAGCCATGTGGAAATGTGTGGTTTGCATCAAACGAAAGAAAAAGAAGGAAAAAAAGCTGTTGAAGGCAGTGGGCATCTCTGATGCATTTCCACTTACACGAACTTACTAAGTCCTGCTTCCTCAGGCACAGAGGGAACAGATGGGTGAAGAGCTTCCCTATTTAAAGCCCCCTTCAGATACTTTTCCTTAGGCACATCCCACTGTGCAACACTAATTTGAATTACAGCTTCCCACTCTGAGCCTTTTGTTTCTCGAGCTGAACTGCCATTCTTCCATAGTCATTCACCTTCATCCAGCGATGCCCCTTCATTCATCCAACTTGAAATACCTGAGCAGCCTTTTTGTTCCGGGCAGATGCATGGTTTTGTATTCCACGTTCTGAATTGGCAGTTTATTTCATCTGTCTACATTCATAAAACATGTTAAAAACCTTTTTTTCAGTGAAAAACAGGAGTTTCACTCAGCCTCTGCAGCAAGAACTAACCCAGACTGCAATAAGCCAGAATCCTAAACAATGTCCAGATTCCCTAGATGTGAGAGCTTTCACATCATAATCACCAGCGTTCTGGTGATGAGGTGTTTGTCAAACCAGGGTAAGTCTCTAATGTCAATGTAAGAAGGGTACCACACGCTAGAGGAAAAGACAGAGATGTGTGCCTTATTTTTTAGGCAGCTAATCACATCTCTGATTACTGGAATCCTTCAGATGTATCGCCTTCCAGTAACAGTTCTAAAGGACAAGGTATCATCACAGGCTGATGTCTTTCCTGTATTGATCTCAAAAGCACTTAACTGAGCAGGTGGGACAAACTCAGGAACTACACCCCTTCTAAGCTGAGAACTTTTACTGTAATAGACATATATAAAATAGATTTAATATTTTAAATCACAGCACTCAAAAAGACAGTGCATTGCTGCTTAGGGGGACCCTTTCTATCGAAACGTTCTAACGTGAAAGGGGACGGTACTTGGAGTTTTCAGAAGGGTTAGTCATTCCTCACTAGTTTAAGACCTTCCTCCTAACCACGGTAATTGAAGTGAGTATTGGCTCCTCCATCATACCTGAATTTTAGAGGTTTTTTTATTCTTTGGGTATATTTAAGGAGCTGTTACACCACATTCTGGTAACAAAAATGTTGTCAGAGTTGTGCTAGGGCTGAAGTGTGTAACTTTGGAGATCTTTTGAGTCTTTTTCCTCATCTAAACTGATTCATTCCCTCTTGTCTACAAACCCAGCTAACTGTAAGTAGATTCACAGCTGGATGATAACATAACAAATTCTCTTTTAGCCCAAGTCTTTATAGATCACTGTTACAGAAGGAGGAACCTCCACAATCTCCAACTAAGTGCATGCCAAGTTGCTGTTTGTACCTCTAGTCCCTCCTGTAAAATCACCAGATCCTGCGTCTGGCTGGGATGAAGATCAACCTCTAGCCAGGCAGCAGTTGTTCTAGGCAGCACAATTAAAACTCTAAACTGCAATGCCCTGTTTGGACATGTCCATACATTATAGTTTCAAAAACTCCATCGTATCACGGATAGAAATACACCTCCTTCTGAACCCACTTCTCCGCATTCATAAACGTCTCCAGCCTCCTTACTGTAATTCGGTATATGTAACTGCACACCGAAATCTGCCTTCGGTAATACTCAGAACCCTTCTGAGCTCCTTGGGGATGGCACTAGCACCCTCTGCTGTCCCAAAGGAGCACCAAAGGAAGTCAGCTGAAACCCCAGTCCCAGTACTGAGCACAGGGAATCTCAGGGACAGCTTCCTAGATCCTTCACTAAAGACCCTGAGCCATAAAACTTCAGTTACGTTGTTGGCAATGTGACTTCACAGTGCCTTCAAGGCAGCTGATTTTCAAAAGAGTGACTGTGTCTGGATAAACGTGATTATTTTGGAGATCATCCAGAATGAGCTCATTATGTTAGCTATTTGCACTCATCGATACAAGTGGACAGTGGGAAATCAAAGTCTCACAAATACAGCTACCAGCTTTTATAAATGCATCAATATATCACTGCTATTTCAATGTTTGTCTTCAAACCCCATCTTCTAAACTCCTGTGATTACACTAGACTTAGTTTCGCTTTTTTCTTCTACATGCTTTTTGTCCTCTTGGCTGCAGAGAGAAACTTGAATAAATTGACTTCAGCAATCCAGAAGGCAAGTAAATATCAAATGCAGCATCACACGATCCTCGTCTTCTTTTTTAAAGGAATCCCAATAAGTCTTACAGCAGCTGATGAGCAATTCCAAAACACATTCAAATCAGAATTCACGAGGTTTCCTGTGACTACAGGAGCCTTCAAGCCATCCATGAACTGAAGCAGCAACTCCAGAACAAAAGGAGAGCCATCAGCTCTCTGACGATGATTTAAGTTTTTAAATAGCTAGATTTAGAAAACCTCATTAGTATGACCACCTGTGTTGACCAGTGTTGACCAGTCATAGGCCACAAAAAATCGTCCCAAGACAAGATCCATGTAGGATATCCATATAGAGAGTCTATGTTACTCAAAAACCTCTTTTTATTTTTATTTTTTTTAAATGAATGAGGGCCATCTATTACTATTCTTTCCAAGGAATTACACCATCATCACCAACAACCACATTTAATAGTAAACCAAAAATGAGAATGGAATACAAAACGGGTTCCTTCAAGACAAGGATTACAAAAAATATATATATACATACCAAACATAAAATAAACAATACTAAGATCCAAAGCAAACACAGGGAAAGAGAGATTCTGTTATCATTTGGAGTACTTTAGGTGAAGGACTACAATCCACACCAAGAAAGAGGACAGTTTGCTGAATAAAGAAATGCATGTATTTTACACAGGGTCAGTAAGCTTCTCATGGGGTGTTAGCTGTACAAAACTTTAGGAATCAAAGCTGAGTACGTTCATTTACATCACACTCAAAAGCTTCAAAGAAATACAAATGCTTCAGATCTTTGCAAGAGGAGATATGCTTCCTAAAATAGAGCAAACAAGTAGTAAAATAGGCCTGGATTAACAAACCAATTGTGAAACTCTTACTCTTTCTAGTGTTACCACAAAATAAACAGAATCTTCAGCTTCAGTGAGCCTACTTGGGTGAGTAAGCTTTCACCTATATAAAAAAAAAGGTTCACAATCTAGCTCCTAATTAACACTGTTTTCAATTATCAAGATCTACATATTTAAATTCAGGCCAAGACTGGAAGACTGAAGTCTTTCAATGAGCTGATCTGAAAACAAATTTTTTGTTTTGCAATTAATCCTATCAATAGTTAACTTTTTCCTTAAAAATACCTACCAACTATCCAGCTAAAAACTGTCTATTAGTCAAGTCAGCCTTCAAATTTTACACTGACTGTAAACAAAAATTACTTTATAAATGTGCAATGCTGCAAAAAATGAAAAGGACCAGTAAGTGCCATTAAGCTACTAACACCATTTTAAAAAGATTCTTTTTCAAGAGCCTGCTCCCTTCAAAGTCAGTAGCAAAACTTCTGTCATTTTTAGACTGATGTTGAGATACCAGTTAAAGACTGGCAATGCAAGGAGGAAAGTGGATGCCCCCTTTATCACCAACATTAGCTACACAGCGACATGAACATGAAGAACACAGTGGCATTTGTTGAACAGAAGGTGCCACTTTCCAGATAGCAAACAATTTCTATCCTTAACCCATTTTTTTTAAGAGACAATTCACTGATGAATCTCACAAAAAATAAACCGCTATTTGCCATAATTAAAGGAAGGACTATTTTTTTTCAGAATGCCTGAATTATTCCAGATTTCCAAACATACAGCCAAAACCAGAGTGTATGCTAAAGTGTGGTGGTTTTCTAGCATGTGGGAGAGAAAAGGAGGCGTGTGGCTCTGTGCCATTCCACCAGGCATCACTGAGCAAAGCACAAGACCCACAGCACTGTGATTTCAAACTACCCAA
>VXAV01006607.1:90660-103374 GCA_013399715.1 Alectura lathami
TCCAAACGTGGAGAGGATACTTTTTCTATAAAAGAAGCATTTTTGAAGTAAAGATGGGATTTAGGTCAAGTCAGTCTAAAGCCAAAGTGTTTTGTGTTTTAAATCCTTCTGCATCTGTAATACCCTTTGAACACTGTGGAGATAAAATTACCTTCCCTGATGATTCTGTCCTTGGCAATAAGGACATGTTTTTCTGTTTGTTCTGGAGTTTTTTACCTGGCCCTGCTTCCATTTAAGTCAATGGCAGAACTCCCACTGAGACCATTGTGAACCGGATTTTGCCTTTGAAATAACATCCTTGCATTGCAGATTAAATGAGTAAGATAACCATTATTTTTTCATGTAGACAATAAAATACAGGCTGCCTTTTCACTTTTTGAGTATTTTAAGTGACTGTAGGGGAAAAAAAAAAAAAAAAAATCACACCCAGTGCAGATCCTACTTAGGGTTTGAGCTGCTGCAGTCAGGAAAATTAACTACAAAACAGCAGCAACTTTAAAAAACTTGTGTTAAAACTCCAACTACATGTAGAAATAAGTCATACCAGAAATGTTTCAGATGCCCTTAAGCTATTATTCTGTTATTATACTTGCTGAAACACACCCCTCATTAAGATAAACCAAGAATTCCCTTGACTGGCCAAATCATCAAGGTATTAAATCACGGTGTTAACAATCTCAAGGCTGAATTTGGCCCTTTCAAGAGGATTTTTATCTTCTGTTTGCCATTCTTCCAAGGGTCGTACATGGTTGCTGTTATCTACAATGTTTGAATAAAAATACAGTATAAATACCTGAAGGTTTACTACCATTTTGCTTCTTTGTCACTTCTTCTGATCTCGTCTTGGGAGGATTTTTGTCTTCTACATCTGTTCTTTTTAAAAATGGTATTGTGCTGACAGGAAGGCTTGGAGGTGGCTTCCCAGTGCCCGCTGACTTCTGATCCTCCTTGACTGAAGCAGAAGCAGTGGGAGCAGCTGAGGGGATCAGCTTTGGAGGCTCAGCACGGCTTTCATTCTGGTACTTCAGTAAAGAAGATGTTCTCCTTAGTTTGACCCCAAAGGGATTTTCAACATTTTGTGCTTCACGGTCAGCCCACTCCATAGAAGAATTCAAATGCAAATCACAATTCTTGCAATCTCGATCAAATCTGTTGGAGTTGTTTTTTGCAGAATCCTGGATGACTGCATCAAAGCGTGCATGTTCTTTCGTTATTCCTTCAAACAACTCTGGTCTTATAGGAGAGGTTGGGGAACTTCTGGTATAGGGATCTTCCTTTGAATTTGAACCGCCTGAGAGAGATCTCTGCCATGCTGGTGCAATGGTAAACCTAACTGGTTTAGCAGCAGGTGTCTTTTGTGGACTTTGTACATTTTCTTCTGAAGACTGACTGCTTTTCTCTGCTTTTCTGTGAGAAGCTGTACTGCTTACCTGGTACTCCTTATTGTCGTCATTAGAAGAGATATTACACTTTACTGCAGCCAAACTTGATGAGGCAAGACATTCTATGCAAAGTTTTTCAGAAGCGTATGATGTGCTGGTCTGTTGACTGACTTGGCTACTCTTCAAAACAGGGCAAGGTATTTCTGCTTTAAAACATACTTCCAATTTACTGGGAGGTAGCACACGATCTGCCTCTAGCACAGATGCAGCAGTGTCTATTTTTTTTTCTGCATTGCCTTCAGATGACTGAAATTCCGTATTTTCACAAGTTTCTTTGTCATTTCTTGTTGCTGAGTCATTTTCAGACTTCAAAACAGCCACTGTCTTGATGTCAGAAGAAGATCCTGAATCATCTACAGCAACTTGTGAAGTGCTCAGAGCAGCAGCTAAGACAGACTGGTTGGACCAGTTCTCATTAGCACCCAGGCAATCTTCTACTTTGCCAATAAATAGCGCATCCCCCTTTTCCCAGTCCTTGACATTTTGGTCCCCAGATTTTGCTGTGGACCTTTGTGCAGCATTGGCCAATATATTTATGCTCTCTGTTTCCATGCTAAACAAGTCAGCTCCTAGTATGTCTGGCAACACAACAGCTCCTGCTTCAATTTGTTGAGATTTTGGACATGCAGGTACCTCAGTACTGGTGCTTTGCTGATGTAATTTCAATTCATCAGCATCCTCATCTGAACAGTCTGGCACTGCTGCACTGTGGTGTTCCTGCAGATTCACTGGAGAAGAATCAGGTCTCAGAAAGGGTGCAGCTGCATTACACTGATGGTCCATGTCTGGAAGGCACGTATCTTCTTGCAGCAAAGTACAAGAGTCTTCAGCAGCCACAAGCATGGAATTGCAGGAGTCAGGGTCAGCATCAGTGGGACACATTACACCTGGTGTCTCCTTAGAACCACCTCCCTTTGCATCACATCCCACCTGGGCTGATAATCCTACATTAAACAAAAGAGAAGAGTGTGCACTTCAAGGTTCAAGCACCATCTGTTTCAGTAAATCATTCTAGATATGCAGTCACTTAACATTATTTCCCCATGTTTGGCTGCCTTTACCTGAGAAATATGGCTGTTAAAAGTATGTTTAGAAATCGTCTGCCCAGCTGAGAAGACTGATTGAATCTGTAGTCTGAATATACCTAATGGCATGAAACACTGAACGTTGCTGTCTGCTTGGGGTGTACTTAATCAGCTGCTGTTTAGCTCCTTTTCATGCATATCCCTATTTGTAAGGCTAACATATGGATTTCTGGATATCTACACTTCCCTGGGCATTTCTTCATGTGTATATCTAAAAAGACTGTCTAGAATGGTCGGGAGGATTTTTTTTATTTGAGCAGAACATCTCAGCATCAGGTAGCTCTGCCTCCTGGACCTCCAGCAGGGCTGCTGAACATCTGGATAGCTGAGGTATGTCTGCACACAGAGTGACTGAATCATAGAATCATAGAATGGCTCGGGTTGGAAGGGACCTCAAAGACCATCTAGTTCCAACCCCCCTGCTGTGGACAGGGCTGCCAGCCACTAGCTCACTACATCAAACTGCCCAGGAACCCATCCAGCCTGGCCTTGAACACAGCCAGGGATGGGGCAGCCACAACTTCTCTGGGCAGCCTGTGCCAGCGCCTCACCACTCTCTCAGGGAAGAATTTCTTCCTGATGTCCAACCTAAACCTCCCCTCTTTCAGTTTCAGCCCATTCCCCCTTGTCCTACCATTATCCACCTGTGCAAAAAGTCGGTCCCCCTCCTGCCTGTAAGCTCCTTTCAAATATTGGAAGGCCACAATGAGGTCTCCCTGGAGCCTTCTCTTCTCCAAGCTAAACAATCCCAACTCCATCAACCTTTCCTCGTAGGAGAGGTGCTCCAGCCCTCTGATCATTTTGGTGGCCCTCCTCTGCACCCGCTCCAACAGCTCCACATCCCCTCTGTNGGCCACCCCTCTCTTGATGCAGCCCAGGATGCCATTGGCCTTCCTGGCTGCGAGAGCGCACTGCCGACTCATGGCCAGCTTTTCGTCGATCACAACGCCCAAGTCCTTCTCCACAGGGCTGCTCTCAAGGAGTTCTTCTCCCAGTCTGTACGCACACCTGGGATTGCCCTGACCCAAGTGCAACACCTTGCCCTTGGCCTTGTTGAACCTCATCAGGTGCTCGTGGGCCCAGCCTGTCCAGGTCCCTCTGGATGGCATCCCTTCCTTCAGGGGTATCAACTGCACCACTCAGCTTGGTGTCATCAGCAAACTTGCTGAGGGTGCACTCGATCCCACAGTCTAAGTCGTTGATAAAGATGTTGAAGAGCTGATGTGAAGTTGAAGTGATGCGAAGTGCTGAAGATTGATGTGTCTGTGATGCAGCCCAAGGGACTGCTGCAGTGACAGGTAATCCATGCACACAGAGTGAGATCAGCAGCTCCTCCGGGGGCTGGTGTTAACCTTTTATCAACTGTACAGTGTGGGTACGGTAAATCCAACCCTCCCTGAGCACCTGAGACCCACCAGCTTGCACTGATATCTGGCTGGGAAATCTGGGATAGAAATACACCAGTAAGAGACCGTCGTAACTGACACCTTCAAGGGCAGACTCAGCCTGTAATATTCAGAATAGCACTTCCTGTTTTTGATGGAGCCTGACCCTGATGAATCCTGCCCTTCAGTGCTGAACTCACAGTCCATGTTAAATGCATTACAGTTGTTTTACCACTGGTAATTAGCCGTTAATCAAATGATGGGAGAGGAGGCAGGAGAGGAAGGTCTAGTAAACAAGCCAATTAAAGTTACCTTGCAAACATACACAATCACAGAATGGTTTGGGTTGGAACAATGCTGAGGTTAATTTTTTTTCTGAGTTTCAAGGAACTCAGATCCCCAGTCAATGTGACCTAGCCGACTGTGTAGCACAGGTACTTCTGAACATGCTGCATTCACCTCACTTATTTTTTAAGGCTGTCCTCAGAGTTCACCATTTCAGCACCACCGTGTTGGCTGGAGAACATGATTTTTTCATCATCACACTTCAGCAGGCAGGACTGGTTTTAGAATACAAAACCAACAGAGTGCCCAGTTTGAAAGGACTTTTGGCCTAAATAGACCCTGCTGGCCTTTTGTGGAAGAGTTCAAGCCACTATCTTTGCAATTCATAAGTTTGCATTACCTTCCCAATCACATTTATGCTGGTCACTTGCAAGTAATTCTGTTGAATTTCCCTTCTTTCCTGGAGTTGCAGGAAGGCATGCCTCATTTTCCAGGTGTTCCACCTAATGAGATGCAGAAAGATGTTTTAATGAAAGAATAATGTATAAAAAAATGTATTTTATGCACACACATGCATGTTTATATATACACAAAGCATATAGACAAAAAACCTCTCTGATGTAACCTACCAACACTGTGGGTAATGTGTTTTTCCAGTTAAGAATCTTGAAATCATTCATGTTTTAAAATGTCAAAGGCGGCCCTTGATCTCTATTGAATCTCTGAAACACTCTGGGATTCATGTAGTCTGAGAGAATCATAGAATCATAGAATAGTTTGGGATGGAATGAACATGTTTTGAAGGCGTCACCCAAGCCACTTGGTGGCATAGAACAGAGTAAGACAGAGATAACATCATCACTTCTGCTATCTCTGACTGCCACTCCACAATTATCTTTTTTCCTTCAGCACTATAGTTATACCAGCTGCAACACAAAGAACATCCATAAAAGATGCTGTAGGACCCAAGTTTCAAGAAAACCTCATCCTGTATTCCAGTCTTCCTGAATTTCCATTGCTGCCTCCCTTCCTGAGGGCAGGGTACTCAGACTCCAGGACATGCACGGAGTTCATGCATGGTACTCCATTGGAGAGGGCAACATGAGGTATAGAAAGGTTACTCCTTATTTCTGTCATACTCTATCTTGACTGCAGCCTTTTCCATCTGGTAAACTTCACAACATTTCCTAGAAGCCAGGATGAGAAGCCTCTGATCCTAATTTTTCTTTTCTAGAAGCTCTCTCATCCCACTGTCAATTGTAATTTCTTGGTCACCCAAAGAGAGCACAAGGCTTCCTGGATTCATTTGCTTTTATCTGTCTCAACAACAGATTCCCACAAGCAGGGGCACAACCCTTCCCTCTTTCCTTTGGCACACAAATAATTAAATTAAAGATAATCTGAAGTTATTTGTACAAATAGGGTTGGGCGTCTTTAAAGCTGAAAACAAGCTTTTCAAGCAATGGGAATGTTTTTACAAAAGAAGTGTAACCTGCAACTTTTTTGACTAAATAATGAAAAAACTAAGCTGTACTTTCATTCAACTCGTATTAAACTCTTCTGCTTTGGTGAAAAATATGTGGTTTACCATGCATTTCCAGAAGGAAAAAAAGTAGAGGAATGTGAGTAGGAAGAAACAAATGGAAAAAAAAATAAAATCACATCAATTTTCTTCTGCACAGTGATTCCTTTCCAGAATAGACTTACCTGGGTTTGCTGACTCTTGTTGGTAAAGCCCTTTTGTTTCCGGGGATTTATGGCAATCCTGTGCCTGGCTGCGGAGGTGTCCAGGCAGCCAAGGGGGCTGGCAGGGATGGTGAAGTCAACAGGAAGGAAGCTGCTGCCTCGTGAGCCAGGGGCCCCAAAAGCAGCAGACGATGAAGGGCTGATGGGCCTGGAGAAGGCTCCAGAAGGTACCTGTAAAACACAAATATGTCACTATACATTTTGCTCAGAGTCCCCACAGCTCTGAAAAATCATTTCTTTACCAGCTTATTCCATTTCAGAAGCCTGAAATGGCTGTATTTTTGGACATAAATCCTTACTTTAAGAAGCATGTCTAATGTCATCTCTGCATAGAGATTACTCAGTTCTGTGTGTTCAGCTGGATGTTACACAGAAATGAGAAATACCTGTCCTGTCCTCTCCCACAAAAAAAGCTTCAGCTGTCTCTTTCCCAGTTACTATCTGAAAAGCCATTTGCAATACATGTATGCACCAGCAGGAGACACTAGTGCAGTTTTTATAGCTGCCTTTTCCTCCAGATAATGAGACACAATGCAGGAATGTGTTATTAAAAACCCACAAAAGTAGCATGGGTATTTTCTCCTCATTGTCTCTATTTCTAAGAAAGTTACCACAATCACTTGGCTTTGCTCTTAATAAGCTCCCAGAAAAAAAAAAAAAAAAAAAAAAAAGNGGCTTCTCTCCAACAAGCATCCCATAACCATCTTCCAGATAGTGACGTGGACCTCATCCTCATACCAATGGTGCTCTGGGAACTAAGCAGCAGCAACCTTAAATTTCACTATCAAAATAAGGGGTTTACAAAAGCTCTTGTTGAGAAACCCCTAAACATGCAGTGTGACTGGTTTTCTTAATGTTTTGAAATACAGACCAGATTTCTGCAAAATTTCACACGTACCCCACAAATTTCATTCAGTTTGACACACTTGCTTCTTAGACCGGTGAAGGGCAGGTGAAACAGCCCTTTAACTGTGCTCAGCATTCAGATTTTGGTTTTGTCTAAGATTAAGATACAACATGGAATTTAAAATATATGCATCCTGATAAAGTTTTAAAGATAATGAAAGCATCTTACCAACTGATCAACAAAAATTGTCCAAGTACATTGCTCTGTGTTTAAAGTAACTAAAATTAATTCCCTTATACTCTATCCTACACCGAGGTCTGAAACAAATCACAATAGAATGTGTTATAACAGATAGAGATTCTTCTCACAAAAGATATTACACACTGTGAATAAGAGAAAGAAGAACACGTCTAGTAAATAAGCTATTACTATAATTCTACAAGATCAATGCTAAGCTTGTAAAGATCACTAGACCTTACAACAACGTTACTCACTTCTATATTCAAGATCTGCTTTCCAGTTACAGAATTATGATTCTGCTTATCTACTATACAAAACACCTGAAGCTAGTGTCTGAGCCCCTGCTGTTTATAAATGGCAATTTTATATCACCTACTCCACTGAGGATGCAGGATATTTTTTACTGTGAGCACTGACTGACAGTTGGTGTCTTCTCTCAGAGACAGCAGAGCAGAGACAGGCTTTGCACATCAGTGTTCAAGTGTGAGGTAAATTTGGTATTTGCTGGTTATCATGCAGTTCCAGGAGGCTGCACAAAGAACGCTGTGGCTAGGAGGCACATTTCCTGAAGAGTGTTTGTGCCAAAAAACCATTCTCAGCCCTAGAAGCTGAGACCCTGCTTTGTGATTATTCACCCCGGGTTGAAGATGCCAACAAGGAAGCCAGATTTCTGCAAAGGCTATCTGCCAAAGGCAGTGTAAATGCTCGTTAATGCCTCTGTGAAGTCACTTGATGCTGGCTTTGAGTGATAGCCTCACATTTCTCTACAGTTAATCAGAAAGTGGGTATTTATAATGTGGAAGGCTCTGAGAATTTACACTGGTGACATGTCATGGTTTTTCATAGAGGTAGCAGCAGCATGGAGGTCTTGGAAAGCCCCGTAAAGTTAACAGAGGGCAAAGACATCAGGTAACTACCATCCACATCAAGATCAATACAACAGCAAAACGTAACCTGCTGCACTGTGTGCAGCATTGCTTATGACCAAATTCTTTTTCCTTTACTAAGTGCAAAATGTTATTAAATGGAGTAACTGGTGTAGAGTTCTTTGTGCTCCAACATTTTCCTCATCTTTGAGATCAGGTTACTCGATGTAGCAACTTGTTCTGCTACCTCAAATCCTGCTATTACACAAATAGCTACAAATGCTACTGAACAAAAACTGATAATTGTTTAGGAATTCAGCACTTTATTTTTGATAAACATATTAGCAAGATTTTCACTAGGCCAAACTGCTGACTAAAAAAATATTTGCGTAAAGAAAGAGATGCTGTACTACAGAGACACTAGGCAGATTCTTAGTGAGCTGGTGAGAAAAATGAAGAACCTTTAAGTACAGGAATTCTGTACATTATGGAAGAGGGAAAAAAGTTCTCTCCTGTCCCTGCCTTTCCTTGTCATAAGAGATGAGGATTTAAGACTGAAGTAGCTCTGAAACTTCAGTATCAGAAAGAAAAGGGGTTTTTACATTGTAAGGAGTAAACAGTATGCAGGCTTACAAAAGGGAACATCTTAGTCAAAATACTTTATATTTTGAGAGATGCATTAATAAAACATATACTGAAGTAACAATAAATTGTGTCAGTTATTAAAAAGTAATGACAATCTAAGTTACCTGGATCAGTTGGGGCTCCAGAGTTGTCACCTGCTTCTAGCAGACTGCTAGTCAGACATTATTTTATCCTTCTGTCCCAAAAGGAAAAGATCTAGGGATGACCATGCAGGGAAGTACCTGATCTCAACCATGGACAGGAAAATTAACTGGCCTCACCCAAAGGTTTCCCTCTCCAGAAGGGAAAGTCTCCTCAGCAGCGGGGTTGGCATTAAGCATTTGACCACTGAAAGCTTGAGGTGGGCAGGAACTCAGCTCAGCTTCAACCAGCAGGGACAGTCAAGAAGCAAATCACCTAAGCACCTCACAAAAATATGACCTCATAAATTTTTTCCAGGCTGGTCAAGGAATAAAATGTGTTGGTTTGACAGCAGAACTTGCTGCTTCTGAAAGTCACTTGTCATCCAGAGTAAAGTGCAAATTGACACAGACCTTGTCCTGTGGAATACATGGTGTCAGAAGGGGCAGATCCTGCATTTATTTCCAGTGATGAGAGAGAAACAGGACATCGCTCACAATCCTCGGCTGATGGGCAGGTGCTATTAAGCTGTGAGTGCTGCTGGGCATTTGGGCACTGGGACACAGACGAGGAACTGAAGTGCTTTGCTGTCCTACTATCTTGTCCAATTTCCTGTTTTTTAACTTCACGGATTCACACTGTGTTACAGAGACGACTATGCTGTTCACACAAACCACTTACCAGTAGATTTCTGCCTTTCTTTATTTTGTTCTTATTCAAAACTCTGTGAGAGGTATGAATTCAGTATCATTTGCATCACTCCAGACTGTTCATGAACAGCTTGCTGTGACATATTCTACCCAGGACAGATAAAACGAGTATTGTACTGGCTCCACACAGACACCACACATGCGGTCTCAGGAAAGTTTATAGGCAGGAACAGTAGCTATTTACCTGTTCATCTTCACTGTCTGTCCCGCCTAAACTCAAAGAGCTATGACGCTGAACAGGGTTGGAGGACTGCGGGATAAAATAAGGAAGAGGGTAAGTCAAGGGAAGTATCACAATGAATTACCTGGGACTGGATACGCAGTGTTAATTATGAAAAAATACAAGAGGAAAGATAAAGGAAGGGCCACTGCAAAGTCCCTGCCTCTCAGAGTACACCTCAGTTATTCACTGGAGATCAGGCATAAGGTAGGGGAACTTTATCCTGCTACGAGATATGCCTTGAAGGTTGACCACAAAGAACTAAAACACTCTGCTGGGTGTTTATACAGTAGGGCAGCCAACACTTTACTGAGGAACTGAACCAATACATTTTCTAAGGTTATTTTGGTTTTTGGCTTATTGTTTTAAGAACTTGAAATCTGCAAACGCTCGCATACTCATTCGAGTCCAAAATCATGCAGCTGCTGTAGAAAGGCAATTCTTAAGTAAGAAGATAGCTCCACGTCTCCCTTAGAGTCCCATCAACATCTGTTCTGGTCAGATTCATAGGATTGTCACTTGCTCTTCAATTCAACTAATATTGCCCTGGTTCTGAGCTATTTCATTCCAAAACTAGTAATTGTTTAAGATTCTTCTGCAGCCCCCATTACTTTTGTTTTCCCCATTAGCTTTAAAACACCATAAATCTCTTCCTCTTTCACAGGCACAGGAAACTGCCAGTCTCTCCAGCTCTTTGGTGCTGTGCGTACCTCAGCTTGCTCTCAGACTGAGAGTAGTACAGTCACAGCAACATAACACTCACCCATGAATACTTCACTTTTTATGCTCTCTGCCACATGGATCTGCCAGGAGATACTGCCCTGCCCAAAGGTGTTCAGAGCTGTCCTATCAACTGACTTTCTCACCTCTTTCCCTAATGATGAGAGTCACAACCGCCCCAGGAGAAAACTGTGATCACAAGTATTTGTGAGGCCAGTTCCTAGGCACCCCTCACCATGATGAGTCCACAGTACTCCTAGGTAATTCCTTCTAGTTCTGATTGATTTATACCATCAACAGGCGCATGGCAGTATAAAGAGCTTTTAAACCAAAAGACAGTTCATCAGTGCAAGCAGACTTTAATGAACCAAATAATTAGGCTCATTCCTCATTCACAAGTGTTTGTCTGAAACAGATCACTCCAGAGGTGCTCAAACATCATGCCTTATTTAGGATTGCATAAAATGAACTGAATAAAAATGGCATCAAAATACATCTTTGTGGGTACAGAGGTTTCATCACAAGTAAACAAAAAGCCCTTCCCCAAACAGATTTATTTTTTCCAGTGCAGCAGTTCACTAAAGTGATGTAACAATTGTACCTTGCTTGGTGAATCTGTCAGAACTTCATGAAGGGTTGAAATTTCAGGAGGGCTTCTAGGTAACCCATCATCCTCAGAAACAGCACCTGTATCTTCCATTTTCTTTCCAGTTATAACAAGAGGAGGTGATCCAAGCCTGATGTTTTGCTGCAGCTGAAGCTGTGGTTAAACAGAAATTTAGACTTTCAGTGGCATAATCTACAGGGGACATTTTGGACACTTTTATCCCAGTTGTTCCCATTAGACATGCAGAATCTTTTTTTAACAAAAATGTTTGAAGGAACAAACTATTCACAAAAAAAAATAAATAAATAACTAAATTTTATTTAATTGCATGAATCAAGGACCCATCATTAAAACAGACTACTGTAGAAAACTAAAATCAAAATCAGTTTTATTCAGTAAGTTATCAGAGAGAAATTTTACCATGCAAGAAAATTTATATCAGTTTAACCAAATTTAAATGTAAACTTTAAAATTTATCTTAAACATTCTTTAAATAATTACATGCATCAGGACACCCAAATATTCCCACAGAGTACTGTCAGTCAGCAGTTCTCAACCCCAGGTTTATGTGGAAAACTCTCCTTCCCAAAGGCCTTTCAACTCTTGTCAGCTTGTCACCATCCCCTCTTGCAGAAGTAGCTGAATCCCACTCCTTACATTCAGAGAACGTTATTCAATTTTTGGTCCACCCTAATGAACTGCTTGTTAGTTTGCCCCAGCATCACATCCTGGTTCTGTCTACAGCAAGAACGATAACAGTCAGGAAAAACTTTGTTTGTAAAGGAATATGGAGATTTTTTTCCAAGACTGTGCAAAAAAATGCTCTGGCAGGCCCTGACCCTAGAAAAATAAAACGAAGTCTGTAACCTCACAAGCAGCCAGATGTTCCCTCAAACTAAAAAAGTTCTGAACTCAGGAAACACCATTACTAAAACTCTTGGCTTAAGTCTTCAGCTATGTCAAAGCTGGAATACAAACAAGGTCTGAACAGAATCTTTGTCCTTCAGCTAAAAATGTCTCATTTGAGTATCCCCAAGATAAATATGCAGACCTGTTTTTTTCCTGGTTCTTTGCTTATTAAACCAAGTTTGGAAATTCTAGCCTTAAATTCTATGGTGTTCTGCAAGCTATGCACTCATTTCTGTCTCTGTAAAATAGACCTAAACAGCTGTCATTCAGTGAGATTCACTCAGAAAGTAACTCCTATACCTCTAGCAGTTGCACAAGGTTACACAATGTCATCCTTATCCTCCAGTCTCCCAATTTAAACACCTTTCTTGCCCTCTTACCCACATCAGTCAAATAACTTCCATGAATACAGCCTGCAAAAGCAGGACTGATGACAAACTGCACAAAGATTGCAATATGTGGGCAAAACGAATAAGACTTACAACTTATCTGTGCACTTCATGGGAAGGAAAACGCAGTCAATTTTACTCTCCTCTCTTTTCACAACTTCCTATTTCTGATATTACAAAAATTTACTACATGCAGACAGTAAAGTGGTATGGTGAGAAGCTTTGAATTTACAGTCTGTCTTCTACTGGTAGAAGCTAATCTACTCTGCTAAGAAAATACCAGCTTTGGTTAGTGCTTTCCTTTTAATCTGACAAGAGTCAAGCTCACAGAAATAGGCTGTCTTTTACGGCTACAAAAATAGTGCTGGCAGTATTAAGTTACCATGTGGGATCACACATGGATGAGGAGAGGGTACAGTGGGCTAGAGATTGCACGAAAAGAGCTTCGTCCCCTCAGTGAAGTTCTGTCATATATAAACATGACTTCTCCTGCTGCTG
>VXAV01006607.1:103390-138389 GCA_013399715.1 Alectura lathami
ACAGAAAAAGCATGAGATTATTGAAGGTCGGCTTATTTTGCAGTCTCACAGAGGAACAAGTCACTCTGTGCATCTTCTGTTACTTAACATGTGATGCAATTGTGTTTTGCAACATGAAGCTCACAGTGGGCAAAGGAAGAATTTCAATGGCCTTTGGCTGCCTTATCTACAGTTTGGTTTTAGTCTCTGGAAAAACCTTAAACTTTTATCTCAGTGCTCTGAGCTGGGTAACTATTTGAACACAATTAATATAACCAACAGTTGATAGGGGAGCTGTCAAGGAGGGTTCGGTATGTGCTTGGGAAGAAGGAAATGACCTGGCAGAATACAGCATCCTTTACTGGCAGAGAACGGAAGAATAATGGTATAAATAAAGCTGTCACTAATAACGACCTGACATAACCATCATCCCACACACTGACACAGCCCCTGGTGCTGACATGTACAGTTTCAGGGACACTCTGCAGTTCAGATAAATGGCCTTAACCTAAAAGCAGTAGTTATGAAGGAAAGAATGGGAATTCCATTGGAAGATGACATGCTCATTAAGGAAAGATCCAGTTCACAGACTCTTGGAAATACATCAATTGCACAGTATGGGACCTGGACAAGGCTGAAAACACCCGGACTGCCCAAAGATGCAGCTTTCAAGAAAGCAGAACACATCCAGAAGTAGCAATTCTGGCTTTGGACACTTCAGTCAACAAAGTCTTAAGATACACAGCAGAGGCAACAAGCAACAGAGTTTTCTAGGAGACAGCTAATACAAAGCAGCACCACGAACGAGGGAAGAACGTTCTCACCTGCAAAGTTTTCACTCTTCCAGGTATGTTTTCCTGAGATGACATGTCACCTGCCACATTTCCTGGTACAGATTCAACAATGAAGACGCTGTCATGGGACAAGGCTTTGTTTCCCATGTTTCCTTTGGGCCTAGAAGGAAGGAAGAGTGGTCAGTGCCCTAGGTATAGCTCTCCAATACTTCCTTGCACGGTGATCATAAAGACACCAGGGTGGGATGCATCTCACTCAACTGTTAGTTGTCTAAGGCAGCCACTGCTAGCTCCTTCTACACTCAGGAGGGAGGAGGAAAAACATTTTAGGATCCCTATTGAATGGAAGTGTCTATGTTAGGATGTAAGCAGCATTTGCATTGAACACACAGTTCAGCCTTTGTGGATAAGAGAGGGAGTTCAGGGTGATGAAGTCAGGTGCTGACGACATTTAGTTCTTTCCTTCTCCCTCTATATATGTGCCATGATGATTGGCCTTGATGACCTCGCAGGTCTTTTCCAATCTAGACGATTCTATGATTCTATTTGTATTTGCAAGAGAATTACTGTATTTTTGCCTGGCAGTGGCAAAACGAGCATTGGATTAAATATAGAATTAACTGCAGATTTAGTACAGATGAGTCTTTTATGTGCAAACACACATTCATGTGCAATTCCAGGCACTGTATTTATATTTGCACTGTAGCTAAAGACGCACTGTTAGCTAAACCCCTAGATGGTTTCTCTACTGTATTTCCATCACTGATTTCCCTACACAAAAGCTCATTGCAGTCGTGTAGCACCCCTCAAGCTGCCATGCCTGAGGACATGATGGGACTCTCAACTCAGCATGCTTTAACCTTGCCATCAAGGGCATTTTTCCATTTCCATTCAAAACTCACACCTCTCAGAAAACAAAGAGGTAGCGGCATATGATGCCCCCTTCTCCCTCACAGATGACCAGTCCCATTGATTCCCTGCAGCACCATGACATTTGGCACATGTAGGGGTTTGGTCTCTGGATAGTATCTGAAAAAGTTAATTTTTTTAAAGATTACATGTTGAAAAATAATAAAAATAAAAAAAAAAGATGGAGGAGGAAAAAGAAAGAAAATCAGTGCTTCTGCCTTAAGAACAAACAAAGAGCAGCATTGTTTTAGGACTGGCTTTGGCATTCTGCATGCCAGGAATTGCAAGGCTCAGAGCCTGACTACAAGCCCTTCAAAGCTGTATTCCCACTGGCTTTCGGGATCAGGTCTTCCAAACGATTAGGTTCTTCAGCCCCTCTTGGTATCTACAAGGTGTGCTGATGCCATGCACTGTCTGGACATGATGGGGTTTTCAAAGAGCCCAAACATACCCTCAATTTTTTTTTGCATAGTACAACTAATCCTATCTTTAAGGGAAAAAACAGAGGGCTTTTACTCACTTCCGGATCTCTGGACTTACTAAACAATTTTAAATCACTGGAGAGTAGGGCTGAGCAATTGGACTTGAAGTACTTGGTTAAGGACAAGAGAAAAGATTTCTCACCCACACAGCCTCTGGAGCAGCTGCTGATTTTAAGCCAGACCCTGCCAATGGGGTAACCTCAGCCATTCCTAAGCCTTTGGGACTGGGTTAGCTGAGTCACTATAATTCCCCTTAACCTAAGGACTGGTTGTGTACTCACTTATTCTGTTAATGTTATGCTAACAAACAAAATAAAGAGATCATTGTTTCCTTACACCCAAACCATTTTATGATGCAGTTGCACAGGCACAACAGAGAAAGTGGAGAATGCTGGGGCAGAGCCACACAAGGACCCATGAGAAAGTAACATCTATATGTTACTCCACCAGAAGAAACCAGCATGATTTCAGCATGTCCCACTCTAGTCACCCACTCATGATCTCTTCCAGTGTCACACACACCCAATGTCCCCTCCAACAACACACTGCAAACCTTGGGATGTGGCCAATGACTTGGTTAGTCTGTAGCTCTACAATCCAAGGCCTAAGGTACTCCAAAGAGAGGCCTGAGTAGCTCACAGAGGATGAGGGGACAGTTGAAAAGCAACCAAGTTACAGATTGCAAGACACTGATCCATGACGCCCCCAGTGAGAGACATAACCGTGTTCAGAGGGGTGTCCCACCCCAGATATGGAGACATGCAATGGAAGTGTTGCTGTTGCATAGGTCTAAGGTTACGGCTGAAGCAGTGTTACCAGTGCAAATTAATATTGTCTATTAAACTAACTGAAAAAAGGACAATTTTCTGAACTGACTCCATTCAGGGACCTGAGAATTGTTCTGGACACAAACCTCACTCCTATGCACAGCCCTTCAAGGTGGCTGTCACAAAGCTGCAGGCCTCCTGTTGCTCTCTGTACCTAAATGGTTGTGTAAGAAAGTTAAAAACTAAGCAGCAATCTCACACTGAGAACACACCATGCTTTCTTCTCCCTTATCCCAACCACAACAGAGGGCACCATTTATGCTAAAAAATAGCAACTCAACTTCACATATATTCTTCGTACTAGCAGTACTCAGTCATTCTCCTCTTGTAAAGCTGCTGATTATCTGACCTTCCAGGACAGATTTCAAACACTAAAACCAATCAAAACAATCTGGCTATCTTCAGTTTTACAGACTAAGAGGCTGGATCACCCCTGCCCCTGTCTGCTCTCCTCCTCCTCTCCATGCTGGCTTTTGAAACACATAGCAAAGAAAGAGGAAATTCCTGGAATTCCTTCATCAGCATTAGGGCTTGTTTTGCACAAACTTGGACAGAGGTTGCTCCTAAGGGGCCAGCTTGCGCTTTCATCCTATTGCAGCAAGAGGTCTGCTTGTATTTATTTATTTTCCTTCCCTGCCAGCTTACCCAGCCTCCTTCGGTGAATGAAGTGCATTAGCATCGAGCACATAGACGCTGACATCTCTGATGGACTGGCTAGGTTTTAAATTACTCTCCCCCCTGGGAGGCAGAGGCTCTTTCCTTTTCTTCTTGGCAAAGAAGTTCTTGAAAGTCTGAAATCTGGACTTTTTCTTTCCTGGAACATGAGGAAAAATGAAAATTTACAGAAGTTGGAGGTGTTGCTTAGCCTGGAGAATGTTTTCTCTTAAATTCTGAAGGAAGCCTATGGACAGCCACAAGCAGGAGCAGCCCATTCAGTTCTAGTCAGCTGCTTTGTAAATAATTCAGCACTAGAGTCCAGTGAAAGGTGAAGCTGCAGTTCTTAGACACGCTGTCTATAAAGCAACACTGGCATTAAGCTGACAATAGTGGTGCCTACTTAGGTTCCAGTTTATGAAAAATACACCTTGTATAAAGAATGCATCTATCTGCAACTGCACAGTGATAATGCAGATCATACTTAATGTATTTTCCATAAAACAGTAAAGTCTTTAACTCTGAATGTCTTTACTTAGCGTTGTTTATTTCTGCTTTTTCTTTACTCAGCGCTATAAGGAAAGAAAAAGGTTAGAACTGGCAAGTGAACGTACAAACCTTAAAACCAGAAGACCTGTTTCCACATTTAACCACTGCCTCAAACTAAAATCAACAACTCCAAGGTCAATGGAGCAAGCTTAAATTAAGACACTACCTTGCAGGACATGAAACCCCCAAACATAGCAGTCCTAAGAACATAACTACAAAACTGGTAAGCTGACTTCAGATTTTCCATTGTTGAAGTGAAAAGAAATACAAAAGAACAGTATGGACCATAAGAAACATAATTGACGTCTTTCATATAGAATAAACTAAGATACCATTATTATTTACATTTTCTTTCAGTGCACAGAGCTTCATTTTACTTCTCACCGACTCTTACACTGAAGGGTCAGTTTGGAGTGGTCTGGGCCAAGCTATTGTACTAAGACCCTTGTAATCAACTTAAATACATATGCAGAGCAATAACATCATTCATATCAGAGCCAAATACATTGTTTAATTAATACTTTACAGCAATTGGCATAATAAATGCTCACAGCTGGACGATTCCTTAATAAGCAAGGCATTATTACCACACAGTTATTGTCTTCTCTCAGCAAAGATTTAGTCGGCAATGCTTTGTCTTGACATGTGCCCTGTACGTGCAGTGATTTCTGCCAACAAGACTTATCTGGGATGAAACTGTGCCACTGCACAGCTGCATCGTGCATCAGACAGTAGCCACTTTGAGAAGTAAACAATGACACTGCGACATGCTCACCCTGTCTCCTCGCAGCTCTTGAGACCAGTGCCAGCAACATGCATCAGGACACACAAGGATGCTGCTCCACTGCCCGGCACGGACTGACGACACAGCTCCCCCTCTGCACAGCCGTAGCTGCCAAGGAAGACCTGCACTTTTGCTTTCCACTGCCTTGGGCTGTCACTGAGACCAAGCTACCTTTCAAACAATCCAGTGTAAAACCAACAGTGGACTTCCACTGACCTAAATAAGAACGAGATGCTGTGCTCCTGCGGAGGGTTTATCAGCTGCAGAGGTCAAAAACTGTTTATCAGGCAGTAAATGAACAAGGTAGTCATGAAAAAAAAAAAAAAAAAACAGAATAAATTGACTCCCTCAGTCTCCAGAGCTGACCCCAAAGCTTTTGGATATAAGATTCTCATGAGGCTCAATGGGTTCCACACTGGGCCCAGAGCAAGAGACGGTAAGAGAAGACAGGTCACACAACAATCAGAAGAGCATTGTGCCCACAGAGAAAAGAACTGTGTTGACTGAGGCTCCAGAGAGTCTTTAGAAACACCTCTCTATCATTACTGTCATTCATACCAGCAGTCAGACAACTTACCATGGTGTTCTCCCAGCAAATCTGGCAGAGGGGAATTGGTTTATTTCAGATGAACAAAACAAAACATTACAAATTTTCACGAAGCAGCACCCTAAAACTATCAGTCCAGCAGTGCCCACTATCACACTCTGATGACTCAAAGAACAAAATGTCAGACTTGGCTGCATGTGGAGAGCTCTGCAAATTAAAGGAAGTCTAAATGAAAAATAAGTCATGACATTGCTGCCTACACTGGACAGCTGTCAGTGGTGTGGACAGCGTAAGGGTTACTGATGAGCTTAATTAGAAGCTAGCATTTCTAGAAGGAGCAGGTGAACGTTTTGGGGGTGCGGGGCTGGAAGTTATCCTAAAAACATATAAGAGAAACACCTACGAGGAACAGACATTAAGTCCTACCACGAAGGAGAACACCATCAGAGCGCTACTCCAAACACTTGTTTAGAACCCAAAGGGTGCTAGCTTTAGAACAGAGACTATGGAACGGATTTGCAATCACTGCCAATTAGTAAACCTCAGCTGGCATGGGACAACACCTTGGTACTGCTGCACAGCAGAGTCCTCCGATGCAGACACATCAGCTTCTTCAGTGCCTTCTCCAGATGCTGATTTATTACTGATGAGCAGGGCGCAGCCCCTCCAGCAATAATTCCTCTTCAGCTGTGTTCTGCTCAGCTGCATGCCTTCAGCTGCTTCAGACGAGTGAGAAACACTATGCCTCCCTGCAGCTCCAGAAGATGGGCACTCACCATAGTATTACACAGAGAAGATTCTCAAAAAATACCATTGTTCTAGCTTCATAAAAGATACTCCATATTGCTAGACAGACAACAAAATCATGCCATTCAGCAAGGCCAGCATTGGACACAGATAGTTTTTGGACAGTTACACTGCCACTACCTTAAAGGAGCGGCATGCATTAGAAGACCTCTAAAAATAGCCAGACAAAAAGGTAAACCCCAAGAAATTAATCTAACTGACTAGCCTGTGAAGGCTAGGAATTTTAGCCTCCTAAGGCCTTTGGATCACTTAAAGTTATGAAGAGGAAGAGGTGAGACAATCCTACCTTACATGGGAAGTAAACAGAGGATCTTATATTTTTAAAAAACAAGATAGGTTTTTCCAGGTCCAGTCAATTTGTCTCTTGAATAATTCAGTAACAGTGTAACAGCTCTTAACACCTCTGAGGTTTGGTTCAGATGGAGACAGAAATATTGCTGCTCTTTGGGCCAGCACTCAAGACAGCAAGGCATGTCCTGCCTTTCTTGTCAGCAGGGTCAGATTTTGATGAGTTTTCTGAGCACTCTCACATACCTGAGCACAAAATTTGCACGCATAGGTTTCACACAAGGTCACCAGTGTATCATGAATAACACTGGACAATGCGGTAAACTACAAACAACTTTAAGAAGCCAGCTGCTGCTGAGCATCCAGTATTACACCTCCTTCACCCCTCTCCATCCACCATGAGGGGCTCAAATATAAGTCACTTTGCCATTTGCTTCTCTCTTCTAACAATATTCTGGTGGCAGCAAATGTATTTTTAAAGAAAAAAGCAAGATGACTTTTCAAAGACTGAAACATTGATGACTGTGAAGCATAAGACAGAAAAAAAAAAATATCAAGTAGTATGACAGTCACTTCTGAAACATCTCAGCTTTCATGGTATTCTTCCTATTTGCTTAGCTCCTCTAGAATAGTCTGCACACTAGAAAAGGGGATTTGCTTTAATTAAGACAACTCTTGCCTATTATTCCATTCCCTCATGGCTGTTTGCATCAGCCCATGCCACTAGATGAAAAGATAAGTAACAAATGGTTGTCCGCGGCCAGGGCAGGAGAACAAAGCTGCAGCAGGGCACTCACAGCTCCCACAGACAGCAGCTAACACAACAGAGCTGGCTAACGTGCTCAGCCCCTCTCTGTAGTATCCATCAAAGCAGGCACAACAATCAGCTCTTCAAGCTCTAATGTCCCATTTCCTGAAAATCCAAGGCAGAATAAGAAAATAATATCCACCAGGTCATGATCCTCCAGTGCTGCGCACTAGATGTCCTTCCTATAATATTGCCTGCTGACAAAGCCATGCAGGAGAAAAAAAAAACCTGCAAAACAAGTCACTACTGATCCCCCTCTAACACGAAGAAAACAAGCCTTGACTTCCAAATCAGCTATACAGCTGGGGAACTGCTTACCTGCATATTCTTCAGCTGCCTCCCCCGTTTCAGGTGACCGTATGACGTCTGTTGGCCCCGTAGCCATGATATAGTCACTGAAATGGAGATGAAAGCATTGGTTAAATTTCAGTCCACCTTCCTGGCATACTATGATCCCACCTTGTATGAAGAAAGAACACGGATGGATCCTTTCTAAAACTGTGTTTCCCAATGCCCATCACAAACAGTAATTTGTACTTCAGCCAACAAACTTTTCCTCATTTTTCATTAACACTTATTTCTCCAGCCAGAACTAATAAACCAGTCTCACTTTGTGCCAGCACTTCTCTCTTTTTTAAGAATCCAGGTTCAAGGTCTGCATTTAACAAAAAGGTGACCAGCAAGCGCTGTAACCTTCCTGGTCTCAGAGTAATGAACCTTTATGCATGCTCTTTGCTACAGACTGACAGCTCCACGCTACTGTAACAAACATCTTCAGAAAGAGCTCTGCTGCCCAGGGTTCATGTATTACAGCCTCCTCACAGCAGGGACCAGGCTAGCCTGTCAGCATTATTAAAATTAGTTCAGCATCAGCACTGAACCATCATCCTGCACTATGCTACATTTGTGGAAACCAATAGATCAAATTTATTTTGGATCCAGTGCAATCAGCTTTTAGCCACAAGCTTTGAAACCTTATCGCAAGCAGGGCTATTGATCAACCGCATTAGCTGATGGCATCATCTTCCTCTCTGATGAAAACAAAAGTTCAGTCTAGTTTTAAGATCATTCAATGTTAACTGGCTCCACTTTGTTTTTTCCAAGGCTCCTAAATGGGCATCTGTCAGAAACAAAGGAATTAAGTGGCCGACTGCAAGAGCTACAGTACAAATGTCAAGCAACAATGGAAACGCCACAGTTTAGCAAGGCAGCTCATAAATACTGCCCTTTGTCAGGGAAGATACCTAAGTGATACATTTACATAGCTCACAGTTCCAATATGTTGTGGCAGGACTTAGAGTAAGAAACCTTCATAAACAAATGAAAATACCCACAAACAAATCCTGCCCGCCTTTCTGCAAACACATGGTCCAACAATTTTCCACTTCAAAGTGGTACAATAGTGCCAAGTCACACAGCTGAAGTATCTATTTGGCCAGTCTGTGAACTATTGTATTTCTTCTGTGCCAGCCACACCCATCATGCTGGAGAGCACCAGCACTTCCCGAGTCCACGGACAGCCCAGGTCCTCAGATGAAAGACAAGGTGTGCAGAGGCAATGGGCATGTCAAAGGCAGCAGGTCATGGAGCTAAAAGGCAGGGCTCCTGCAAGAAAGCGGGCTGTGGAGAAAGCTTGCCCTGCACTATCAGCTGCCCTGCTGCTGAGCTGAAGGTAGGACTGGAGGAGACAGGCTGCAGCCTTCTTCTGCTTTAACTGAGCAGTGGACACAGGGTGCCTTAACGCACTGTCGTTCCAAACAACCTCATCTCACCTTGCAAAAAGGCAACAAAAAGTCACTGCAGGGACCAGGACTGGTTATACCTTTTCTAAATAAGGTGTACTGAGGATGGTTTTGAAACAATCATTAAACAATATTCAGAAGCAACAAAAAGTAAGACTTTTCCTTGTTGGATCATAATCATCCAACAATTCTCCATTTCCCCTCCAGATCTCATCAATTATCCGTGGGAATGTCTGCATGTCTTGCATATTTTCATTAAAGTGGTCATCTGCAGACTTTCTCATTTAGACTCTCTGTATTAAGAATAAATTAGGATGCATTTTTTCCCCTCAACTTTATACACCACGCATATTGGTGTTGTTAAAATTTTTCTGTGGGGAAAGGAAAATGCATTTGAAATGAAGCATCAAGGAAGCACTCAATACATCTACAAGGACAAACTGGCAAGTTCCCAGATTTGAGCTTATTTTCACAGGATGTGAGTGGGACTGACATTTGGCTCATTTACACCTCTAACTTCTGCCTTACCTACCTTCAATAAAATGAAAGCAAGGCACAATGTTGATTTCAGATCCAGCTTTGTTTTTGCTGGCTCTATATTTATTTAAATTATTCCATCACCTCAGCTGCTCACTCAGAATTCCGCCAGTCCTTGGAGATTCTTTGACTGCTGTGTTTATTACAAGTGCAAGCATTTATTTCCATTTGGTGTATCTCTTCTACAAGCAGAACTATAATTGCAAAGCAGTTCAGCTCCAAGGCAATCTCTTTACAGACAAATCAGCTCCTGCATTAACTCAATTTTATAGCTGAGCTCTCTGAGGCATATGGAGGTCAAGTGTCAATTGCAAGGGTGCATCGAGAGTCTGCAAATGTGCCCTCATTTAGGACCTAATGGCCTGGTGCCTTTGTAGACCTGATCACACCATTTTCCAGTGAACCAAACAATGATTTGAGGTGAGGGAAATCATCACAGGTTTTTCCAAACTTTAAGTTAACAAATATTTAAATGACAGGAAAAAAATAATATTAACAGCAAAATGTAAGTTCCATCATTAAAAACTGATGACCGGTAACTGAAGGAATGTTAGTATTTAAATGGCATTTAGACATCAAATTCTGGTGGCAGTGTGCTTTATTTTACAAGAGAAAAGACAGCAAAATTTCTGGGCAACAAACCCTAGCCTAGGGATTAATATAATGGAGAGAAAGAGGACAAAAACTCATCAATACCGTTATGTGTGAGTGCACAGGCATTAACGGGTTGAACCCTCAGACATTGACCACCGCGAGCCCTTAATGACAGCTGGCAGACGCAGTGCTGCATGTGGTCAGGATGCGTCAATACCATACATCCAGTTCAATCAGCTGCACTAACCACGTGCACCCTGCAAGCTCCCCCAGAGCACTACAGCATGAGACAAAGTTTTAAACAAATAATGTGTGTTCATTGATTTGCAGTGACAGAACTATCGGAATAAATCAATGGCCTTTTGGTGCTTGTCAGGGTAGGAGATGCTAGAGGACAGCTGGGAGAAGGAGCCTGCCAAAAGGTGTGGCAGACAAAGCAATAAAATCCCTACAAGGTTGCAGGGCTTTCTTCATTTCAAAGCAGGCAACAGGAGCTAGTCAGCAACCATCGCTATTCTCACCTGGTTTGGTGGTTTAGAGCTGGGCTCCCTGCTATCCCATACACAACTTCCATCAATGATCTGACTGTGCTGCATTCACCTGGAGCCCTGAACTCATTAGAGGAACCAGCAAGTGAGATAAAACTGTCCAGAAACAGGAGAAGTAGCCTTGTTTCTTACAAACTTGCAGATACTTGGAGTGCTCTGCAGGCAGGCAATGACTGGGCAGATGAAATGCACCCCAGGGGAGTGTTCTGACCATTCCCTTTTCCCAGCTAAGTACATTACCTGAATATAGGCATCACATGGGGGAAAATGCTAAAAGAAAAGGCAACTCCCTTCCACTCCTTGGTTTGTGTATTTAAGGACTCCTGGGAAATCAGCACTGTACTGGACTCAAGCTTCCTGCGTTTACCAACGGCCCAAGACAAACAGAAACACTCTGTTCACCCTCACAGAAGGGAGGCATCTTCCTTGCTGTGTCGCCATCAGAGCAGAAGAGTTGGAGACTGCGTAACAAGCAAGCTCCTACCACAGCTTTTAGTGTTTCTTCAGCTTCAGCCCCATGCTTCTGCAAGAGCCTTCTGGCAGGCAGTGCAAGAGAGACCAGAGGATGTTAAACCCTGAGCAGCCCCTTTTCCTAACAAATAAATGCTTGAGGAAGTAAGGACTCAAGAACAAGAGGCATTGCATTCGGTTAATATCTTCATAGCCTAAAGAAGTAGCCAAGAGAAAGAGGTAATGTTTTAGCCTGGAGCTTTTAAAGACCAATTTCCTACAAAAACCCAGCTTATGCTCCAAATTTCCATGCACACACTTTGTGCAGCAAGATGGGTCAGCACAGGGAAATAAACACACGCCCCTCACTCAGGCCTCCAGGCTGCAAGTCAGTGTCCCCCCAGAGTACACCCGAAGATGCAGCAAGACCCCAGAGAAAGCCCCACTCTCTCCTGAGCTGGGCTTCATAAACGCACAGGATGCAAGATGGTTTTGTTTTCAGATTACATTCTTCAGCAAAAGGTGACAGGTTAAATTTTTACTCTTCTTATTAAAGCACATTAGGAGACCTTGTTCTGACAAAATAGGGTTGATTGCCTCCTCCCTGGGAGCTCTACAAGACAACTATAATGGACCTGTTAACCCACTGACAGCAAGGGAAACAAAATTCTGTCTACAGTTTACCCCCTGCAATCCCACTGAAGGGGATCTCAGAGTCACTCACAAAGCAAAAGCAGAGCCAGCGAGGTTTCCATTCAGTTTTCACATCCCTTGAGCCTATCAGAAACAAAGCTCCCATTGCTCTCTGTGCCAAGAGCCGGCAAACTGCCCGTCGAGGTCGACACTCAGGGAACACGCTGAGTAGCGCAGGACCCCACAGACAGCTTCGTTGAAATGGAGCACCGTTTCGCGCCAGTGGGAGCCGGGCCCTGACCTTTCACAGCTCATCCCACTGTCATATTTGGAGCACAGTGTTTCTAGGATGAATTTCCCACAGTTTTGACCCACTAGATGGTTTTGCCAGACCCCAGATGGCGTGACCCTAGCCTGATCATGGCTGTTTTAAGCAGACATAAAAGAATGGCACAAATAGCAGCTTACACGAGGACTCTTGCTGCTGCCTCCGCTGATAACATGAGGGGTGGGGGAGGAGTTTACAAAGTTAATGAATACTGCTCCTGTAATTCTGAGGAAAGAAGAAGAGCTAAACAAAGGCCAAAGCCCTCTTCAAAGGATCACAAGTAATACAGTGTCAGTAGTCATCAGGAAGTCTAGATAAGCAACTTGTCAATATTCAATATCAATAAACATGCTCTCCCAGAATCAAGTGGGGGTCATAATTCCCCACAGCATCAGACAACACTCAGCTGCTCCCCTTGAAGAGATATCCAGAGCAAACAACGTTCACATAAAGAGATCTATTCATGGCTTTCACACTGCACTCAGACAACACCCCCTCACCGTGCTCCGGCCCCACACCTCGGCTTCAAAGGAAGGCGTGCCAGAAGACAGGTCCCAGTGGGCTGGACTCTCTGTACCTACAGTCTGCTTTGAGAAGCCTCTGTCTGACCGATTCTGAAGAACTTCTGCTATTCAGCAGCGCCTGAAGCAGTATGTGCTGCCCTCCTAGTGTGTGTAACACTAATGGAAAGCAGCTGGTGGGCTGAAGCCGACTTTAAAAAAAAAAAAAAAAAAAAAAGTAGCAGGAGGAAATGCCTTTCATAGAGTCACACGGGCTCAGTCTGTAATTGTGTGAGAAGCCAAAAGGATAAGAAGGGGGAAGGGCAAATGACAAAAACTATTCGTAAGCTCCTACAGAAAACATTGGCAATGCACTGTCAGCGGCCCAGGCACAGAGGGGGTCAGTGCTCTGTCCCTGCCCCCCTCCCTGAGTTGCCTTCTCAGCACTCATGCTGCTTGATAAACCTGTGTTAGCTGAAACCTGGGCAGGTACCAGTAGCCAACCAGCTGCTGGTTTGCTCTCAGCTCAAGAGGTCAAAATGATGTCTGCACCATCAGAGCTTTGCCACAGCTGGCATCTGTGCCAGATGTTGAGCTGTCTTGGGCATGGCACTTCAAGCTGCCCTCGCACCCCTCGTTACTCTGCAGTGCTTATTATTAGCACGACCATGCGCCGCCATCGTCAGTGCGGGGATCCCTACGGCAGGCTTGCATCATCGCAGACAGCAGTGCAAATGTCCACCTGCTTGCCAAGAGCTAAGCAAAGTGCTGCTGAATATCCCTTCTCTGACAGTGATTTATAGCATTATTTTTCCAGTCCTTTTTTTGGTCTGTACAAATCAGGAGAAATGTGAGAGAACTTTGCTCAAATCAAGACTGGCACTAACACAGCCACAAACTAAGCACACGCAAGGGCTCAGCCAGTATTTTGGGCTCGTACTGTAAAGGAACGTACGTTAACTGCCCCAGCTGAACCGTGCCATTTGGCATCGGCAGAGCAGTAAGTCAGCGCTTTTCCCATGTAGTAATTCTTTTTGCGCTGCCACGCTGGGGAAATTTCAGGGAACAGCTGGAACCAAGATCTTCTTCCACTCTTCCAAACAAGAAGAAATAGTAGCAGCAGTCATCCAGCAATGGTCGAAGGAACCAGCACGCTGCCAGCAGCGGGAACTCCCTCAGCTCTACTTGCTGAGGATACAGCTGGCGTGCTTGGGAAGGAGGGGGAACACAGGTTTACCATCAGGAAGGACATAACCAAAGGTAGCTAGGGAGCTGCTCCAGTAAGCACCGCTGCCTCTGGAAACAGCTTCATGAGCAGAGCAGCAGGAAACATCACACCACTATCACTGAGGGGCAGGCCTGCCTCATGTCAGAGTGAAGATGCCAGTCAGCTACAGGAAGAAAAGTCAAACTTACCGCCTCTGCGTGTGCTACATTAAAAAAAAACACGGTGATGAACATATGTGACCAGTGCTTTGCGTGTACGTAAGTAACAAAAACCTGAAAATTTCATGAGAGTGGGATGCTCCTGTCTTTGCATCTCACTCTGATGTCCAAGACATTATTCTCACAAAATGTGAGGCATCATAGGCCTGAAGAGGCTGGCGACACTTTTAACAAATGAAGTTGTCTGAGTGTTGCAGGGAAAATGGGGCTGAAACAATAGCCAACTGAATGCCAGAATTGAAACATGGGACTTTAGGCTATGTCTAAAGCTTTATTTTTTTTCTTTTTTTCCAAAACAGTCCCCTAACTCTCACTTTGTGGGTTAAAGAATAGCTTAAGGATGGGAAAAATAAAAAATAAAAAATCAGACAGATCAAACTGCACAGGACACATTGCTTTCAGAATGAGTCAATGAAGACATTCAATGCCCAGGAATTTAAAGCACACTCAAGGAAAGAAAAAAAAAAAAAAAAGGAGTAAAGGAGTGATTAACAGAAATTTTCAGGGATAACTGTGTCACAAGTGTTCACTCTGAGCATCAAACTCATAAAAACAGCCAGCCATCTTTTGGCTAGGAGAAAGCAAATAAAGTGCAGGCTTTGTGGTCTCAGAGGCTGCCTTTGGCAGGAAGCTCAGGAAATCTCTTCATGTGAAGTCCCGAAACTTAACTGGGCAACCTCTACTGCCTGTGCACACACGAAAATAAAAACAAGGCCAGTTCCCTTCTATGTTGAAACGCACTGTGTCTGGCTGGCTAAACACCATGAACTCCCACTGTTTCTGGAATTCAGATCTCATTTTGGCTGCTGATCTTAGCTAGAGCCAAAGGAAAGCCTGAGGCAGCTTCCACGCTTGTGAGAAATTCTGGAGCTCTGTGTGGAGTCTGAGGGCCTCACGGCATCTTCCGCTGCCCCTGCTGCTCCCGCTGGGCTGTGCTCCCTGCAGCCTCCAGCCAGGCACCCTGTGAAGCACACTTGGTCTTGAAGCATAGGAGAGCCTCGAGAGTCAAGGGAGGTCACATGTGCTTCGAGCAGTCCCTCAGCCACTTCTGTCCCCAGGAGTCAGACCGACTTTTCTCTTTAGTATGAGCAGCCACTACAAAGGGATCCTACTTGGATTCCAGCCACAAACACCCCTCTAAAGTAAGACCAGCTAAAATAAGACCATCTGAGCCAATGCTGGTTTGCACCAAGAGAGTATCAAGCTGCATTTGACTTGAGGAAGATGGTAGCATCAGGGAGAAGAGAGGGTACATAATGGCAGAAATTCCAGGAGGATGGCACCAAAGACAAGGACCACAAGATGGGTACTGACAAGAGGATGTTGTGGCAAAAGACCAGACAGGGACAGACCTTAACTGGACAAGTGCTGCAAGAAAGGAAGTAATGAAACAATTTGCATTTTTTGAAGGAAAGCAATGAAATTTCAACTTCTGGACCTCTGCACCTCTGTCAGGTCTGCATTTTCCCCAGGTACACAGACAGCTTGATGATGAACATGGTATCTGCAGCGTAGTTCTGAGCCAGAGTGCTCAAATACATCCCATTCACGTCTGAACTACCGCATGGATCAGAACTACGCTGGTTAGATGAGCGATGCTTACAAGGCCTGGCAAAAGCACGCAGTTACATATTTCTTAGAATGAATAAGCATAAATGAATTCATCATGAATAAAAGTCAAACATTTAGTTCACTAATTAGCACCAGATCCTTGAAACTCTGAGGCCAAAAGAAACAACCAGCACAAAAATTTGAAGCTGGAATGCCGCCTTAGCCCTGGCTGGACAGTTAGAGAGCAGAAACAAGCAGCTTTGTCTGCACAGCACAGTTACCCTGCTCCAACTGAAAGTGCCACCGTCCCCTCCGACCGTGACACGGAGACCAAGGTGCGGCAGCACGGTGACAGGACACACGAGACCATCAGGTACCCTGGTAGCTGTACACCCACAGGAATGCAGCAGCACACACTGGTGCAACGATACAGTTAAAAGATGAATAACTGTGTGTGGCCCAGTTCTCAGCTTCTTGGTGTACATCGTGTTGCTGTTAGCACAACGCTGACTGTTAACAGCATGAGGAACAGCGACAGCTCAGCATCTGCATGGAAAATCAGACAGGATATTAACTGACTGGCTTTAATTTGTACAAACAGTGACTCCCGCAGCCGAGCCTTGGAGGGCCACCTGCTACCTCAGCACAAATAGCTGTAAGTACTGCTACAACATATGAACAAATCAGAAGGTCTGCAGATATTCAAAATATCTCCTAAAACTCATCGATGTGTAACAATTTTACCAACCTTGAAACTACAATGGATATAACTCAGCAATATAAGCTTTGATGGCTGTAGAGTGGAGCTTTTGGTAAGAATCAGGGCACTTCAAGCTCAACTGCTCTTTTACAGCAGCAACCCTTAAGAGGAAAAAAATACCAACAGTAAGAACTCAACCTTGGAATTACCTTGGATTTTCACCTATCTCCTCACAGACAGTCTCATCTCGGAGCTTCCCATGTCTGGCTGGCAGTCAGCTCTAGCTGTCCTGCACCAGCTCAGGTACGTTACTTGTTGGAAGCACAGCTTGGAGCTAGTACATTTTTGTCTTAAGTTTCTGTAGCCAGATATCAACTTCTAAAGCCAATTCAAGGCCTTCACATCACAGCTATTAAACTTTCCAGACCTCTGTACAGGGAGGAAATGACAAATTAATCTTTCCATTTGGCTGAAAGAGTACAAAGCTTGACACTGTGAGCATCAAAATTACGACAAGATGTTTTCACGGCTCAATCTGGCAAAATAAGGTAGAGAACAACTCCAGCCAAATGGTGCAGAAAAGTGAAAAATCACATTCAGCAGATCGCCCCAAGCCAAGAAGCTTCTGCTCCAGTGGAATAGAAGCAGGACAGGCAGCACTAGAGGTGCTCATCCGTCAAACTCTTGGTACAGTAGTGGTAGGGAGAGGGCTTCTGTGCTGAAACCAAACAAACGGGCACGGCTGCCTGGAATTCCTCTGCCTCCAGCCAGCAAATGCACTGCATCACAGTGGCTGCTAAAGCAAAAACCATCCAGAGAGAAGTGTGAGCCGCAGGAGGAGGACTGGGAGAGGTGCAGTGACTCACTGCCCATATTAAGCCACAATTGAACTTCTCACTCAGAGATGAGTCAAATGGAATGAATCAACAAATAGAAATAGTTGATATTTTTGTTAATAAAACAGCACCATTGTACCAACTGCTCAACCGCCTGTGGTGCCATGGCTCTGCCACCTCCTGACTGCTTTTGTTCACCCTCTCTGTTATTCTTGTGTAAGAAAACAGGGCTTAAATCTGAATGCTTCTAATACTAGGCACAGCGCTGAACAACCCTTGTGAGCTGAAGACAACATGCTCACAAATGCCCAAATGGCTGCACATTGCCACAGACAGGAGCAAACTCACAGGCTGCATACTGAAAGATTCCCGAGAGACTGTAGCACCCAGGGAGTCTGTTCTGCTCAGCGCACCCTCTCTGACTTGGCGCCTGTGAGGAGAGCTCTCCACTTTCCGAAAAGCACATCCCTTCTCCTGCTCAGTGCTTTGCCTCCTCTACCCTCCACAAGCCGTCTCCCGCAACCTGGCATTGTCTCCTCTGTCTGGGTCCAGGAATTCTCTCTGCACTGGTGAGCCTGCCTTGCTGTAAATAGCCTGCTAGATGCTCCATGTCTAAGTGTGTGCCAAAGAGCAGAGAGTTACGAGCAGTTCCTCACCGTAATCCCACTGCAGTGACGTGGTTCCCAAAAGCAAGACGCTGCAGAAGGCAAATGAGCTGCTGACAGAGAGGAGCCAACAGTTTGGAACTGCCCTGCTCCCTGCAGTGCCAAGTGGCTACTTCAGTAGCACTTGGTGGAGCTTTAAACCACTTCCAATTCACTTGCTAGTGTCCAAGCTCAAAGAGCAGCTGCTTGCTATGGATGGTGAACCAAAGGCTAAAATATCTCATATGCAGATATAAAAGCTGTAGGAAGAGTGCTCTGCACCAAGGGAGCAGGGACACCTGACACCCCTCCGCTGTCTTCCGTGAGCCTCCCCAGCAAGCAAGCTTGGGGCGAGAGTGCTAGAGGGAAGGGGGCAGAGAATGGAGATCCCAGCCCAGCTGGGTACCAGGCAGGCAGGCAGCACTGCGTCATCTTGACAATGATCCCAGTGAACTCTGAAATCTCTCCCCGGCACTCATCTGAGGAGGCAACAAACACAAACAGCAACAAAGAAACAGCACCTAATCCAGAAAACAAATTTCACTGGACGTAATGGTCATAATATCATCTTACACTTGCAGTGACTTCCCCCTCAAACTAAAAGCGTATTGACAAGGATACTGATGCATCCCTTGATCAAATGCGTTACAAAAATGCTGAGCATGTCTTCAGGACAAGAGTGCACATCAGCACTTTTTGACAATTTTAGACTACAAGAAAAATGAAATATCCCACTGGATGTGCAGAGCTTGGCATAGCAGAAAACACTGAAACTGATATATGTCCACAGTTCTGGGATTGCTTGAGAAAGGCACCATGAAATCTTGAGTGACCGCATTAACTACAGACCAGTTAAATACATTTCCTTATAGTCTGTTATAGAAACCAGTTCTGAGCTGGCAGGCAAAGCCTCCAGCCAAATACTTTATATAGCTTCTAACACACTATATTTGTCTTTGGAAAATGGCAGCTCACATTGACCATCGGCGAACCTTGCAATTCAAGCAACCACATTTTCAGCTCATACTATGTATCTGGCTAGTATCAAAAACTGAAGGACTGATATTAACACATTCTTCTGCAGGCTTCAGAAAACTGCACCATATCTGCCCATAGCTGCCAGACTTTTCTGACAGCAGGCTGGGACCAAGCACAACAAAACTCTGCAACAAAGATGAGCTACAAGAGCTACAAATTCACCGGAGGAACAATTTCAGATTATTTGGGTTGCAGATACTGGCTAAAGAGAAATATGAAAGCAATCTACAACTTTTAGTTCATTGGATTCAGATTGGTGCTGTGATGAAGAATAATTTGCATTAGGTTTTTTGTCTTTTGTTTTTTAAAGTGGCATCTCACAGAAGATTAACAAAGCACAGGGGCAGAACTCAGTGCAGAAAGATGAGCTCAGCCGGACATCATCACAGCGCACAAAGGCAGAGCCTTTACTTGCCAGATGTGGGGCAGAAGGCAGATGTGACAGCAGCACAGGAGACAGCTGCCCAAAGCAGCACTTAGAACAGCCCCAGTGCCTCGGCAGGACACTGCAGCTCAGAGCCCCACAGGAACCCCTTTCCCAGTGTCAGTGATGGGTTTTATGGCCTGTGCAGAGCCCTGTGCTGCTTGGCTAAATCATGACTTGTGCCCAAGCCAGTTGTTTGAAACATAAAAGGCATCTCATTCACAAAGCAAACTAACTCCTACGGGTCGAACAACCATGTGAGGATTTGGGGAAGCCACTCCTGTGACACATCTGACACTGTCCAGAAAGATAAACGTTCTGTGTGAAACTCAAAAAATTCTTCATCAAAAATTAATCTCTGGCTCCAAAGATTGCTGTTGCTGCAGTTTATGTCTTAGACTCATTTTAACTGTCAATAATCACAGACAAAGCTGCATACAAAATTTATACAGCGTACAAAGTATTAATAGTCACACTAATCCACTTGGGAACACATCACAAGGCTGAACCAACAGGATGAGGAACACAATCTATACACATCCAGCATCAAGATCCAACTGAAAATAACAAGAAAGAAGAGTTTGCTTAGGAAAAAAAAAAAAAAAAAAAAAAAAAAAAAAGCTGCTCTTTACAAATCAGGTGGATTTCCACCAGGAAAGAAGTGACCAAGTGACCATGTGTCATATGAAAGAGCCTCCAGCTGCTGCTCAGCCTTTATAGCCTTTCTCAGCCTTCCACGTTTGTCTTAATTGCATTAGATGCTGGAATACTTAGGGGAAAATCTGCTTAGCATAAATCAACCAACATAAATTGATTTTTGGTGTCAGTTCAAGAGCCAATCCCTCTGCCTTCAGCAGGACTCAGTCCCTTTGTCCATTGTGATCACATCCTCCCCCCTACCTAAGGTACACTTACTTTCCCAATATTCAGATCCGTCTCACAGGTGCTGTTACAAGTTTAAAAGGAGTAAGAGAGTCAGTATGGGACAGAAATGCTAACTGAAATCCATAAGGAATTGGGAGTCTCTGAAAATCTGTAGTTCCTGCGCAGTAATGTGAGACACTTGGCATGAGGGATACAGTACTTAGGAGAGGTAGAAAGAGGCTTCACTTCTGAGCTAGTGCTTTTTTCCTCTGCTGTCTAAGACTTCATCCACACATTTAACTAGCATCATTCATATCTTAAGCCTCAAGATAAAATTTTGCTTGCCTTTGACGGTGAATTTTCATTCTCTGTAATCCCATACTGTATGCAAGAATAGAGCCCTCTACAGTCTGCTGATGCAAATCATCATCAAAACCCACTGCTCAGTTTTTGCAGCAGAAAATTTTGTTCCAGAATGGAGAATGTCAAAGGAAAAATAAAAGCTGTCTTCATGGTGGTTTTAAACACAAATACTAGCATGCATTGTCCCATCCTCTTTTCTCTTTACAGCCTGCTCCCACAGAACATGACAGTAAAGCAATCAAAAAGATTTATTTTAAATAAATAAAATCTCTCATCAGGGAGGAATTACAGAACAAACCTCAGGTTACTTATACAAAAACATTTAATATCAGATTTCTAGTTGAATATTTGTAAAAGCCAATGTGCATTTCTGTATTTGTCATTATCTGTTAGTACATAAACAGTGCAGCTAACCAATGAAGACGAGGACATTTTTCCCCTGACTATAATTAGACAGCAAAAGATTCTTAATTCCCCTTTCAGTATTTTGTGTTTGCCCCTGGACATGTATATCTGTGAAGGAAAAAACAAGTAATTTTCATCAATTTGCTATTTCAGTCAGAATTGATTTTTTGCACTTTTGTACCCAGAACAGTACTTCAGTCCCAAGGCGTAAGCATTTTGTGCAGTGCTGCTGCTGAAATACCAGAGGCAGAGTATTAAAGTACCCACTGGAGCTGGCTCACTTTGGGGAGGTGCAGGGGAGGGCTCAGCATGGCACTTACTTTTCACTTTTCAGGCAACTGTAGAATCCAGCCATGGTCCTTCCCAGAGGCATGCGTGCTTTCAATTCATCCTTGTGCGTGGATGCCAGCACAAAGGTTCTGCAGCTCCGTATCCTGCTCACCAAATGCCCACGTACACACACACAGGAGGCAGCATGCCGATGCAATTACTGGCCAGATAAAGTTCCTGATCTGAGGCCCTCAGACTCTGCTGAACCGGGTCCAAGGAGGGCTGTGCCTGCTCCATACATGGTTATGAATTGTTAACTCCCCCTTTCCCAGCCTCCTTCCAGCTCTTGGTGAGCACAGCATCCTAAGCATAAAATACCATATGGTATTTGATTCTGTCTCCCTGTGGGACTAACAAGAGGATTGGACATAATTAGGATACAAAGGAGCCCTGAGGAGGTTATACTGTTATTGTTATTTTTTAAACAGACAGGCTACAGAAAATACTTGCAACATCACTGAAATAACCACTGAAAATTGCAGTCCTCCTCCAGCACACAAGAGGTGTGCAGGACCTTTCAGCACAGCCACTAGCCCATCACAAGATATTCTAATGCGCTGCTTGCACGTTAACAGGAAAAAAATTAAATCCCTGCAATTCTGCAAGGCCAGGCAAGAAGCTCTGGAGTTCCAAGTAGCCAGCACATTGTTATTAGAAAAATACTGCCTGGTGATGCCCTCTGATGACACACACACAGCAGCTGTCACTCAGTGCCACAGCTAGAGGCCCTCACGGGTGCAGAAGGAGGAGAACAGCAATGGTTTAATGCTGGGAACATCACTCCCAGCAGCTCCATTCACGGAGGAGACCCAAGCCCTGAGACAGCACAGCTGCACGCACTTTGGCATTACACTGCATTAAATCCACATGCAAATGCTGTGCCCCTGGCAGCTGGTGACCCTGCAGAGTAAGAGTGGGGCAGTGAGACACTGCCAGCATGTGGCCAGGGAGCAGCAGCAGCAGCCAGTGCCAGAGTTACTCAGCTCCTGAAGCCACGCTGCCCCTCAGCATCCCAGCTCGATTTAAAAAAAAAAAAAAAAACACAGATGTTTAAGGTATTGCACAACTCACATAATTACAGAATAAAGATTTATATTGAGCACCATAAAAGATCTGAAGAAAACCACACTCATTCATACTGCTCAGCTGGGACGTAACACTGGAATACCTGGGCCTGGCAAGCCGGTAAGGAGCAACACACAAGTATTTCTGTGTGAGTTCCTCTGAAGAGCTGAGTTGTAAGACCAGATCTAAGGTGGATCAGTTCCTCTAGAGTAGGAAAAAGTATTTTATTGTAACACCTCTCCTGTAAGAGAGACATGAAATTTGAGAAATGCACCTATGGTGCAGTCCCACAACTGACTCTGCCACAACAGCTTCATAACAGTGCAGAACTTTGTAATCTATGCATTACGAATCTATGAACTCCATTTCTTCATTTCCTATAAAACCCCCTATGCAAAAGAGAGCTGTGACACAAACAATAAACGACATCAAGTGCAAGAGCCATCCCAAACAGAAACCAAAGCTTATTCTCATCTAGTTTCTCATTTAGCAGAGAAGAGAAGGCTTCTACAATGCCATCCACAGAAGAACTGCAAATCCAACCTGACCTCGGGAAGATGTGCTTTCTCTTTGGAAAAGACACAAAAATACAGTAGCACAAGTTGAAGTTTTACCCAAATGAGTTTTACTGCTGTGCCGAATTACCGTGTTTGTCATGATGACTCCAGGCTGAACTCCTCATCCTAACAAAGGCTAGCTGCAGAGCCTCAGCCTCCACCCACAGAGAAAGCCCACAGGAAAAAGAAAAAAAAAATAAAAATAAAAATTCAAAACCAGAACTCTGGTCATAGGGTATCAACCACTAAGAAGGAATTCAGGGAGATTACTGGGGAAGTGTTCTCACTGGCTGAGTGTACAAAACTTTGGACACGGGACTGCGTCTGTAATCTGCCTGGCATTTAGTTCAGAAAATGCTGCCAACAGAAACATTTATAGCAAGAAATGAAGGAAACCTCATCAGAAGTTCATGTTCATATTTGAAAGAAAGAAAGATCAAATAGCCTTCTAGTGGGAAGGCCCAATCCTAAAGCCAGTGGAAGGGTGTAATCCTGATGGCTTTGGAAGAATTTAATCATTTTAACTGGTGTAGAGTAAGGCCCTCATGCTTCAAAAGACCATATTTTTTGCTAACATAAAGAGATTCCCTGCCTCCTCACCACCTGAGATGGTTTGCCTTCAGAATGTTTCCTTTCATTACTCTTTTGTCTTTCATGCATTTGGTTTCGGCCTCGAAGTTACTTAGTTGAACATGCAAAACCTCCTCTGTTGGTTTTCATTTAGGTCAAACACAGTCTTGTTCCCAGGAACTGGCAGTTTAACCACACACATTGCACCATTTAGAAAGACCTTTACTTTCCAAGAAGCACAGACTGGTAAACAGTTATTAAAATAATTACCTCACCTCAGGATTTAATCCTTTTTGATTCTCTATCTTCACATCAGTCTCCAAGCCACTTCACGGTAGCATTTCTTATTCACTGTTCTGATTCTTCATCACTAGCACAGCTCCAAATTGCTACCCATTGAGCTTTCTGGGTAGAGATCCGAAACCTTAGATGTTGATAAACATCATGGCTCCAAGTCCAGGGGTAAATCAGTGCAAGTAAGCAGGTATGTGATGCTTATACAGGTCCTACAGCCAAACGGGAGCCGGGCTGACATTAGCTCGTTACTTGTCAAGTGCTAAATGAGGGGGCTGCTCTGCTGCCAGTTAATTAATTAAAGCTGTTAAAGCAGCTTGGGAAGTAGATGAACACCAAATAACCACAGAATAGAGACTTCAGTGAAGTGAAGATTGTTCTGTAAAGATAGGGAAGGGAGCAAGTTCAGACACCTGGAAGCTGAATCAGATCTGGATTTCCTCTAAAGTCTGTGGCTTGGCTTGTCTGAAAACAGCCCATTCTAGGCCCATTTTTGCTTGAAAATGATGGTCTTCCCCCACGACTTCTCCCAGCTTGCTGTCATCGCCCTCCCTGCACAGCCTAACATGCTCACGGCTCCCTGTGATCACATGCACATCCAAATCTGCCTTGCTTCATCTTCCCAGCCTGCAGGCAGACCAAGCGGTCCAGGTGGCGAGCCACCCTTCCTTGGGGTGATGCAGAGGTAGCGGCAGAGCTCCCAGTGCCTGTCAAACTTCCCAAGTTTCTTAATTTCTCCAAAGGGAAAAGGAAGGCAAGTCCAAGCAAGGCCAGCAACCCAGTCGTTGAGAAAGGCTTGCACTAAAATATAACTCATAAAACCAGAGAGTTACTTGTTCCACAGGCAATTTCACCTGTGCCATTGCAAGAAAGACCTGCCAAAGCAGGTAACCAACAGCAACTAGTAATCCAATAGGGGAAACTCAAAATGAGCTGAAAACACTGGCACGTTTCCACAGCCACTTCCTACACATACTCACGTACACAGGGTACACACCAGCAGCCCAACAGCAGAGGTGTTAGGAGCTACACACACAATCAGCAATGCAAAATATGTTTTGCGTCCAACAGATCTACTGCTTTTCGTGCAGCCTCTTGCAGCTAAATCTCCAAGGGCCGTGTCCTCACGTCCCCAGCTCTCAGACAGCAAACACTTCATGCTTCTCGAAAAGCCCCCTCAGAGCCGGCTCAAGTGGCGTCAGGATGCGCACGTGGTGCAAAGCGGCAGGGTCAGATGTCACGCACTTGTGAAACCTCGTGATTGACGATCTGTGCTTAAACATGGCTGTTAGACTACTCTTTTGTAACCTATTTTCAGAAGGAGACAAAAGTTTCCTATGAATTTGTAAGCATGTAAATGTAGGGGTACGAATAGAAATCCTACAGTAAACCCATACACATTACAAATTGCTGATACGTAATGCTATGGCACTACAAATTTCCAGCACCTTTTGGTGTCTGACTTGACTTCCTGTTCACAAGGCACACACTGGTCTCTCATTTCTAGCCTTCAGCCTCTACCAAAAGACGGCCTACTGCCCTCTCTCCCAGTCCCTAACAAAGTCACGGTTTGGCTGCATTCCTTTGGTAGGCTCTGCTGTTGTGAAAAGCACAGTACCTGTCGGGTGTGAGCTCAACGAAAAAGTAACCCAGTCAGTGTCTGGACATCAAACGAGGTACGTGGGGCAAACCCGCCTACTGGAGCCAAGTTTCCAGCTGTTATCATCCAGCAATGAAGCCTGGGTTAATTGAGAACTTTCAGACTAGATGTTATGCTGCACTTGATCGTGGCCAAGTATTTCCAAAAATGTGCCGTCCCGGCTGGATCACACGTAGAGCACCCCTTCCATTACACCTGTAAGAAACCCTGCACAGAACTCTAACTGCAATACTGCACATCGCTCTCCCCGTACCACACTGCTCTTCACATGTGGCAAATGGATCATTAAACCGCATGCTAGCATAAAGCTGATTCTCTGCAAACACCTTCCTGAAGCAGAAACAGATTTGTTTTTCTTACAGATGAGATTCCTGGGCTGGTAAATGGGCCTGGCTTGGGAATTTTCAGCGAAAACCCTTCAATACTAAAGAAATAACTGAACATGCATCACTGTTAAAAGCTGCGCTATCGGAGCTTTAAACAAACGGGGTTGGAATCACACACAGTACTCTGCAGAAAACAAAGAAGTGGAGATAAGAGGATTTCTGCCTTTCAGAGTTTATACATCCATCTGTGATTAACATTAGGAGGAAAATGAGGGTCAAAGCCTATCTCTGAATGTAGAGTATAGCCAGGGGCCCCTAACTGTGCACTGTATCAGCCTGTTATCAATGCACATGAGCCTGGAGAATTGGCCATGATACTTGCTTTAGAGTCTAATTACTGTATGTCGATCTAATTGTCGGTCTATTTTTACACTTCGTATGCAAAGTCTGGGATTGGGGGGATTTTAGTTGTTGCCAGTATTTCCTGTTAGAGGACTTTCTGCAAGATCTTTCAGTAAAAGGAACATTTCGAAGAAAGCAGCAATACATTTAATCGCTTTGATTCCAGTGTTTGGCAATTCTGAGTATGAACTGCCTCATGGTTCCCCACTAACATACTATCTTCACCTCTGAGGAAGGAGCGAAGATAGACCTCAGCATTGTGTATCCAGTGTATTACTGAATTCTAAAATATGGCAAAAAAAGATTGCAGTACACTAAATCTGTCCTCCCCAGCCTGTGCCCCCTTTGTGACCTCACGGTCAAACACGAACTCTTCCTGGATTATCTGGAGATGAAGGTCAGACCAGGTGCCTGTGTCATTTAAAAGACAACTTCCCCTACATTTGCAGCGGGATCACAGATGTAACCTCAGACTTCAGCGTCAGAAAACATCAATCGCCATGTAAGTAACACAGGTAGAGAAATGTTTGATCAACATTTTAAAAATTTACAGCAATTGATCTGCATGTAAACATGCCATTATTTATGGAGAAAGTAAGAGCATCTCTGTATACATAGACAATACAGACAGGAAGTGCTGCCTCTCGTGTCTGCTTTTTTTCCATCCAAGTTCATAAATCTAAAATACAAGATTTCAATGAGTCTGAATGAAAAGCAGATTTTTTTCATTTTTAGTTTTTGACAGAGAGGAAGAGCTTGGTATTTCCTGTGAAAATACTAGCCTGGTCCATATTTTCTATACTGGGAAACTGTGGTTCTTTTGTCTAAGCTTGGGTAGTGCAGAAGCTGAACAAAGGAGCTCTATTTCTACCCATTCTGACTTAAGAAAATACCATGTTAAAAAACGTAAAGTTCCAACAACACAACTTTTCCTTCTCAGTGTCCAGGCAGGCACCAATATGCGAGACCATCTGGAAAGAAATGTGAGAGCCCAGTACGTAGCTTCAGGCACATGGATGGCTGCCTAGCCTAGATGTCCAACATCAGAGGTAACCGTTACCGAGTCTAAACAAATATCCTGAGTCGACTTGAATAATGAATTGAGTTCTCTACACCCCATTCTTCCCAAATTCCCCTCTAGGGCCAGATCCAGTCAATGTCCTTGCAACATGCCAAGCTCCCTTGGAGACAGATCAGACCTACGTTGCCAGTAATGCTTGGGCTGTGCGCAGCAATCAAGTTTAATGACTTCCCATGTATATTGGCTTTGCACTAACGTAGGCCCACCTCTTCAACAAAATTACTGCTGATTTGTTTGTACAGGTAAAACTAGAAACTCACACATCTGGAAAAATATTCCTAAAGCCATCAGCATCCTGAATTTCTACTGCCGCTGAAATAAAAATTCAAAAGCGAAGGTCATCTCAGATAGCATCTGCCTGGCTGTCAGCTGAAGTAATAACACAGGAAATCATGGAAGCACAGCTCTGAGGAAAAGGCTGTCTGACTCCAGTGCCTGCAAACACAAGGCTACAGATAAAGCGACCATTAACCTTCAGAGGAGAGCAGGGAGGTCCCAGAACGTCCTGCCTGCGGGCTTTATTGCTCCAAAGGGAAATGAACAGAAAAATACAAGTCAAAACTGCATACCGTTGACATTTAACTCAAACTAGTAGGCAATGGTAATGTCTCTTTTTCTTTGCTAGCTTTCCTCTGTATAAAGGCACACATGCAGTACATTTCATTTCAGAAACTGCACAGTAAGTAGAACACATTGACTAATAATAAATTTACTCCCACCACTTGGTATCTGCAAGATTAATCACAAGCACCAGACCCGTGTCCCTCTGCACAGAACACAGCATTACTCCACACTGCGGATACAGCTGGGAGAACTGAGGCAGAATAATCCTGTGACTACTCCAGAAATCATAAACTGCAACTGAACCCAAACTGCCTAATGCCTAGAACTGCATTTCAGAGTCTTTTCCTATTCTCCCTCTTTCAATAAGGAGAGTCAGAAAGACCCTACAAGAACAGGCACCCTATAAATATCTACGATCACTTTAAGCTCACTAGCCAGGCTTCAGCTGTGGGAACTCTTACAAAATCCCTGGCATCAAAATGCGGAGTTAAATTAGAAGTCAATGACTCCACCTCACAATTTGGCCCAGCCTGTCCAGAGTTTTAAAATCATCACATAATAAAATATACCCCATATTGAGGCGATTTCGCCAGAACAGTCCCACACCCCAGCAGAGTCTTACACGGCAGCCCAACACATTATTCAGATCCAAATTCTTGGAATCTTTAAATATCCACAGTTTGCTCCCAGCTATCTCTTACATATGCTGGCACTGTTCCCGCCATAATGGGAAGGGGAAAAAATCTGATAAATATCTAGAAGCAGGAAATACGCTAATTGCAGAAGAATTTTACCTAAAACTGTTGAATAAACTACAGTTCTGAGTCACCATGTCAATTAATCACATGCTTGAACTGGATCTCTGCTTGGCCCTTCCTATTTCAAAGCGTACACCCACAGAGCTTAAGCAAGCGCAGAACTGATGGGTCCACCCACCACCGCAGGGCCACCAGTACCTGAAAAAGCTAGGTAAGAGTCGTGACAAACTTAAGTCCGTTGCTTTCCTTCTGCCCTACCAGGTGGATTGGGAAATACCTACAGCTCTCCTAGGACAGATGCCACTCTCCAGTCCCACCACTCTGGCCCTTGTTGCTGGCCTTAAGACACAACACGCTTGAGATCCACTGGTATTGGCTTCAGGTATCGACTCCTCGCTATCCAGTGGTTCCTTCTGTCTCAGTAGTTTCCACCCAGGAAACTCTCACCAGCACCTCTGTGAGAATGCAAGCTCAGACCAAGTCATGCAACAGCTCCTCTGAATACAGCAGAGGCTGCTGCACTAATACTGCCTAGCATGCGACTAACCGAGGCGTTGAGGGACTCTGCATCGCATCGCCTGGAGATACGCTAGCGTGCAGCCTAAGGACGAGGCATGCTTGTTCTGAGCTCAGCTGCCTTTGGACACACAAATGTTAAGAAAGACCTCAATTTATTAGGGAATATTTGTATATATAATGTGAATTACAAACTAGATAGTATTTAAAAGCAACAAAAGGCTGCTGAGTTAAGGTACAGGATGGATTTGTGTTGCTTTCTCGATTACAGAATACCTATTCTGTAATATTTTCTCACTGTGGATCAGATTTGCTATTTCACTAAGGCACCTGTAACCAACTATAAACACTAATGAGACTTCTGGATTTTTCTCCTAGGCTGCACAAAGTTTTTTCACCATAAATTCACATGTAATTGCGAAATATAATGAGATATTAGTAAGAGAAATAAATAAATAAATAAATAAATGATCCTAAGGGAACATCATTGAATGTTGCAGAATAACTAGTTGCCGTCAGTAGAACTGTTCACATGAGGAAGCCTGTATTCTGATCACAGGCTGTCACAAAAATCTCTGAAGGGTCCCACATACCCATGGAATGTCCCTTCCACCAAAACTCTTTTAAAAGCGGAACTATCTTTCCTTTGGAGGAATGGGGCCACAAGGCTGTGCTGATGCTGTGTCGTGCACTGTGGAACCAAACCTAAGCCACACTCCATGGCTGGTTTTATCTCCTCTAGTCACTTGTACAAAAATCGTGGTGGTATCGTTTGTAACACAGTTTCTCCAGGCTCATCACAACAATAATGGCTGGCTTGCTCCCTTTTTTCTTCTTTCCATTTAACACAATTTTACACTGCTTCTCATTAGAAAGATAATATAAAACCCTTGGCATAGTCTGGGAGCTTGACAAACCAAATAAAGCAAGAACTTCTGAGATAGATTACAGACTTTCCTTGACTCAGATTTCTGCTTTAAGCTGATTTATTTTAAGAACCTTAACATTTTAATATATCTTCTTGTACAATAAGATATCACTTTTAGTTATTGCAGAATCCACAGCTTCAGGAGTTTAACACTCATGAAATCTTCTCTTGAGTCATCACTGTAGCAACTAAGTGATAATGTACAAAAGCTAGAAAAAAAGAAAATGAGCATTAAAAAAAAATAAATCAATGCTTAAAGAGGTACATGTTGGCAGTTAACAACATGTATATAAGCATTTTAACAAGCTTCTGCTCACGGTATCATTACTGCTCCCAAACTCTAAGAGCTAACCAGTACACCCCACTGTGGTTTTGAAACACACTGATATGGAATGGCTGCATGCTATGTCTCTTCCAAAGGACCAAAATCTTCAAAAACTCAACAGTTTTATGCATCTGTAAATACGGTCTTTCTTAATATATCTGCAAAGAAAGAATGAAGAATTCTAAAAAGAACATCCCTTACCATTGAACACAAAGCAATTCTGAAGCGGCATCTCCAGGTGACTTGACTTCCCCAATGCACATGAGGTTTTCTATGCTCCATTCTCTGTAACATCATGTTCCTATCTCCCTTTTTTAACTAAGATTTAAAGAGTCAGTTATATAAATCCACAAGCTCCCTATGAGGTGCTAAATCATTTCCCAGCAGACTCAAACATAATATGTAGCTTGAAAAATCAAGGAAGCGCATTCACACGCATTCCCAGCTCTTAGCATGTTGCTGGATAATTACACTATATATCTGGAACTATAGGTTAAACTTACAGAGAAGCTCTTGGACCATTTCTTAAATGCCACATAAACCACACAGCCAGCCTCCCCTGCTTTCTTTTCCTTGCTCTTTCACTTCTTCCCGCTGAGGTAGTGAAACATACCACAGGAAAACAGAGGGCAAATTCAGAGCTCAGAAATCCTGCTCTGACAGAAACTGGCTTGCAAGCCCGCGTCTTTTCTAAGCCTTCCCCTGCCCATCAATACCAGTGTGTTGGAAAATATGAACATTTTTTGAACCATAGGGGTAAGATTTATCCTGACATGTGAGGAAGAAACTTAGACCCCTGTTACCTGGCTGTGGTCACATGCAGCAACTCAGCAACAGGCCTGGGAAATGATGCTGGTTTGTCTGGCACCATGGGCTAGAGTGAGGCAAATGTCCCCAGATCGCATGCTATGTGCTACAACTTGAACTCCCTTAAGCTAGAAATTATTATTATCATTATAATTATTATTAAAAAGAGCCTTGGCAAAGAATCAGCTGAAACGCAGAAGCCTGAACCCCTGTGCACCCCTCCCACTTAACCTACTGGAACACAAAAATGCTCTTACAAACTGGGAGAAAGGAAAAGACACATTTGACTGCAAACTACTGGAACATTTTCTGGCAAATTATACCAATTATGTTTAACAGATTTCTGTGAACAATGACAGCCTCTTCTTATTAGTAAATATCAGTTGAATTTAAGAGCTGCATGTTAGCAGGAAGAAGAAATGGCTGGAACAGCAGATGAAAATCCAAAGAATGGCAGCAAAAGCACGAGAGGCTGTGTAACTCCTTGGCGTATCACTTTGCTGAGGTTACTTCCAGGGAGGGCATCAAAGTTGTAAGCAAAATAAAAGTACGTGCACCAACCTCTGTTTTCCCCTACAGACCTTTAAGGAACAATTTAAAGAGAAGCTGTGAAATAAGATCCTCGTTACTTCCTCCAGTATTCAGACCTTAGAGGAGTGCAGCCACTCCAAATTCAGCGCTCCTGAGTCAGCAAAACTACACAATGGCTTTTAAACAAGTCGGTGTTTTGGAAATAACATTCGATGCTCTCTTCATTTTCAGTTTCTGAATCACTACAGGTCCTGCTTTCAAGCTTTGTGGCTGTGTATTTTGGCATTTTTGCCTGGCTCTGGTTGGTTGGTTGGCCAGAAGACGACAGCGTCTTGCATGATTGTGCGAGCCATGACCTGAAGAGGTCTCACGAGATTCATGGGGAAACTGCAGTACTTAGCAACAAAGAGGGAGGGATGTTAGTTAAAATGATCCTTGTTAACACTACCAGCTGCAAACCTGAGCATCTGCTGCTTGCCAGAGAGGTGTTTTCAAGTTCTAACCTGCTGCACTCCTTGCATTGCACGTACAAGCTGCCAACCATAGACAGGAAGATAAGCCCCTCCAGACGGAGAGAAAAGTACGTAGCTTTATGCCCGAACCACACAACAGGCGGAGCTTAAACAGGCAGAAGAATCGGCAGCTTTCTAGCAACTTAGCTGAGGGAACGACAGGGGGACAGGACTGCATTTCCACTAAATCCAGTGTCAAGTACCAAATCTCACACAACGCTTTTGAATTAATTTAGAAGAAACTGATGAAACTCAAATGGCATCTATGCTTGTGGCATTGGCCTGGCTTTTGAAAGCTACTTCAGACGTTCAGAGGATGTGTATGTATCTGTGCACACATGACTCAACATGATGCTGGCGGCGTTCCAATAAAGTCAAGCCACTGCTGCTCGAGATTGGGCCACATCCAGAGCTCATTAAAAACAATGAGAGCCCTTCCACCGAGTTCAGCTCCCCATACCATCGCCGAGGCCTGCAGCCCGAGGTACAGTGGGGACAGCAGTCACAGGGCCCTGTTCCCTGTCTGACTCCTTACACAGCTGGGTGCTTATGTTATATAACTAAAGATACTGAGAACAGCCACACCACACACACCGTCCGCAGCACAAACATAAGGATTACTGAAAATCCTCAGGGGAAAAAAAAACATTCAACTCCCTCCTTTGCTAAACCAATGTGTGCTTTCTTTTCATTTATAGAGTTCATGCAGATAAATACATACATATGAATGAACCTCCAACACACTTCAGCAGTATCAGACACTATGAGCTTTCTGGTCAAAGTTGCCATGGATTTCAGCAGAGATTAGGCACTAAGGATTAAAGATGTGTTTGCTGGCGATAAACGTATTAGATTCTCTCCCTCATACACAAAGCATTGTTTGCTGAGTGCTCATTTCCCAGCTGTTAAAAATAAGTAACACCTTGACCCTTCTCCAGTGCTTACGCACGATCCCAGTATCTGTACGTGCAGAGAGTGCTTTCTTGTGAAACATTCTGAATAACCATTGGACTCTAAATAAATTTATTTAGATTTTCAATAAATGGCCCTGTACTAAATGAGCCTTTTGACCAACCACAATTTCTCATTTCTTCTTCGACTGTCACATCTTTTCCTGTTAGAAGAAAACATGTCTGTGCCTTTGTCTGCAGCACTCTGACTGGTAAATTGAAACACATTTCCAGTGGCGACGAACATTAACTGTGAAATGGAACCCAATGCCAGTAACTCTTACTAAGACATAAAACCTAACTTTTTGGTTAAGTCTGTGCTTATCGGCTGCAGGAAAGACTGAAGAAAAGTCTTGAGAAGGAACTGTTTCCCAAATGCCCAAATACGGCCAAAACCTGTGCTATGGATTCCAAAGGCCAAATAGTTTTGAGTCATCAAATCTGCACTGGGCATATCTCCATCTTTTTGTCACAGCAATCTGAGACTTTTCAATTTCAGAAAACTTCTGTCATGTCTTTGACAGAAACACAAGCAAGGAACTTCAATGGAAAAGTATTCCAACTTACAATTATTATAGAAAACTGAGAAATTTAATTTTGGTTCATGTAAGCTCCAAATAACTTGGCTTTGAATAGTAGAAAAAGCATGTAGTGTAGATACATTACTGCCTAAACTTACAGCTGTATTTGGCTTATAACAGCAAGACTCACAAATATTTGTATTTCTCATCTTATAATGCATCTGCAAAAATGCTGGAGTCCTAATTATCATTAAATATATTGTGTGAGAGAAAAACCAATAGAAAACTCATGTCCATGAAGCCCTTAACAACAGAGAGTGCCACTATACTTTGTCTTCGAGGGCTGTTTGAAGGGTTCCCAATGGTGCACTTCGAGTCACCTGCAACCTCCTTCAATTTCCCCAAAATATCAAAAACACAACACAAAGCATGAAAAGACCTACAGTGACTGCAGCCCCAAGGGGCTCACAACACGTGTACCAGGCCACCTCTTTCCAGTCCTCTGCAGCAGGGCTCCAGTTACTCAAAGTCCATCCCGGCCTGCATCAGAGGAGCTCTGATGGCTTCGTGGGCCTCGGCAGGGCAGTCCCCTCCCTCAGGGATCTCCGCAGGACGCGGGGCAAGGACACGGCACCACGGCTGGCAGGGGAAGGCATTCCCGAGAGAGGAGCTGTGCAAGAGCCTGGAATCGGTTGGATGGGTCTGTGACACGCTGCTCACACTGTCTGCAGCTCACTGCCTTGATGGGAACACTTGCCCTGACTTGAGCCCCTCCTACTGGTACAAGAACCGTATCATAGGAAATTCAGCAACGACGCTGTGCAATTACGGTTTTCCCCTGCAAACTGCTGTTTGTGAGACCGTGCTTTCACACTACGGATTGTATCAGCAAAACGACCAAAAAGTAACGACACCGCGGCTCCCTGCATCCTGCCACAGGCTGCGGAGGCGAGCTGCGCCCTTCACAAGAGACCGCCACGGGCCGGCTCCGGGACCACGCGGGCTCCCTCGGTCCCCAACGCCAGCGCTAAGACTGCACGCGTGGGAGACAGGCAGCCGGCAGTGCCGCCGGTGATGCAGGAGAGCAAACAAAGTCCAGCTCGTACTGCGGACTGCGGCGAGCCCAGCGAACTCACCCAAGTTAGAAAAGAGGTCCGACCCCGGAGGGCTGCGCGTTCAGGAGGAGGACGCCCACGCCCACGGCAGACCCGGCGCTCCGGCAGCAGCACGGCGGCAGCCGGCACCCACCGAGCCCGCACCGGGAGCGCGCC
>VXAV01006607.1:143404-160530 GCA_013399715.1 Alectura lathami
GGGCTGGGGGCGGGCGGAGGAGCTGGGCCCCCCGTTAGCGTGCAGCCCGCCGGCTCGGCTGCGGGACGAGCTCGGCTGAGCTGCTGCCCCCTCGCTCCTGAGCCGGGGGTTTGGGGGTTGGGCTCGGTTTAGAGCCGGGAAAAGCGCGTGGGGCTCGGTGGGCGAGATCTCGCAACCAGCAGCCCCTGGGGGCCTCCCCTCCCCGGGGTGAGGCGGGGGCAGGATTGCCGCTGCTGCCAGGGCTCCCGAGTCGGGCCCCGAGGTTGCAAAAGCTCCAGCTGGGCCAGCCTGCGTCGCTTCATTATTCTCTTTATTTTCCCGTATGCACACCCAAGTACCGTGAGCGGCCGTGCTGCTGTTGGCCCGGGCGGCTGTGTCGGCCTCGAGCCTCTGCCTGATGCCAGGCAGCAGAAGAGGAGTGTCCTGGCGGTGCTTACATTCCATTCCCGACTTCTGCTGGACACTGCTCTGTTGCATAATATTTATATTAAAGTAATACGCAGCAATTTAGGTTAAACCATCATTTTGTCAGGAGTGCAGATGGTTTGAAGGTGCAAAGATTGAACAAGATTTGATGAGGCGGGGGGAGTGTGTGCACACAGATAGGAGTTTAATTGCCTTCACTAGAGCAAGGTTCTTGACTTTTAGCAGAGGTCTCCTGAGAAGCTTCACTGAGATTTGGTAAGTTGTGCAAGGATCTGTCTGGCATGACCACTCTTGGGCTGTCCAGACAGCTGAGCTGCCGCTGCTGCTCTGAGACAAGGAGAATGCTGCAGGAGAACTGATGAGGTTATTACTGTTGGTCCAAACGTATACCAGGGACTGTCACTGAATAATGCTGGGCTGTAACTTCGAGTTGTGCAGCAGTCAAGGTGATACGTACCGCTGAGTTAGGTGTGTGGATTTCTGTCCATACAAACTAAAACCCACTGGGCTTAAGAACCATGCCTTAGATGTTCCCTAGCTGGGCAATATTAGAAGCTGCAGCTTCTATCTGAATTCGTAACTGCTGAATGGTTCATCACAGTGTTTGGCCAGCTGGTTTTCTTTTTTAATGGAAAAGTAAGGTTATTTTTGATTAATGTAGAAAAAAGTTCACTCTGGGAGGTGTGGAAGATGGCAGGCTCTGTACAGTGTAACCAGAGTTCACATGTAGCTCCTTAATCTCCCCTAAGAACTTTCAACGACCAGTTGCAACATGCTTGCCATGCAAGCAAGTTAATCAGTGATGAAGTGTAGCAAGAGTCTATCTTGATAAGTTACCTCTGATCTGCTGTGAATTGCATGTTTTGGTCATTTGAGTTCATCCTGCAGTTTGGAAGTTTTAATAGATGTTTCTTCCAAGTTAGTAATCTCTAGCGTCCCCACCACGTTTTCAGTCAAGTTTTTTTCCTTTCAGCTCTCTAAGTCCAGAGCATCTCTTAGAAAACCTCCATTTCACCTCAGTCTTGCAAATCCACTCTCTGTTCCTCTTTCTGAGGATGTCCTTCCCAGTCTGTATACTTATTCTCACCGTTGGGGTGTTCCACAGACTGTTGCATGGTTCATTGTCCTGAAGTTTCAACAAACTCAGTGTCTCTTCCCATTGTTTTATTTCTTGTTCTCTTCCTCTGTTTTTCTTTATTAGCAAGTAGAATAAAATCAGAAAACATTTCAGAAGTCCTAGGCACTTCTGACCTTTAGGTCAGGGTAGGAACTCATAATCTGTCTCAGTTTGGGGACTCTGATCCTTGAAGATCATGCAGCATCTGTTACCTCTGTAACAATAATGCTTATGTTTTTATTTTATAGAGGGCCCATATGGGATTTTTGCTGGGAGAGACGCATCCCGAGGTCTTGCCACTTTTTGCCTGGATAAGGAGGCTCTGAGGGATGACTACGATGACCTCTCTGATCTCAATGCTACACAGCAAGAGACCTTGAGGGACTGGGAATCACAGTTCACTTGTAAGTAATCTTAAACCTATTTACAAAGAAGTAGCTAACCAGTGCGTAACAAGGGAAGCATCAGTCTGCAAGCTTACTTTGAGTTAATACGTCAGCTTACCAACTGGAATTCCTGTTAATCAGAACATTAAGAGAAATGTCAGGTCTTCCCTCTGTGTTCTTCCCCCTCCCCGTGCCTTACAGAACAGTAGGTTAGATGGAAACACTCTGTCGTAGGTTAAGATCTGTAAGACCACCCAGAAAGTTCTCAGGAATTGGAAGTAAAGCGCATGCCTCTGATGCAGTTAAGACACCATCTATAAAGACAATTAGATTTGAAGCTCTTAAAAATGAAGCTTAAATCCCATTCAGCTACTCAGGAGTAACGTTTGAATTACTGCTTCTTTTTGCGTCTACAAAACTTTGAGTTTTGTAGACTGTTTGAACTAGGCCTTTTCACTTCTGGGCTCTTGATATAGCTATAACTTTTTTACTCCAAGTAGAGTATTCTGCACTGCCTTGTTGGTGACTTCATTACATTCATGGCAAACTGTCCAGCTAACTTTCTACCCCAGAAGGTGATCAGGAATGGGTACATGCCATCTCTGGCCATTACTGTACCAGTGACAGTCAGAGCAGCAGAAGAAAAAGGCAACTTCCACACCTGGTTTGTCTGAAATTAACAGAAGGAAGTCATTTTCATAGTTGCCCTGTTCCTCTGTGCTTAGTAGTGTAATTTTTTAAAATGCAATTGCAACTACTTAGCACCATGTGCCCCAACTTGTTACTCAAAACGAACTTCAAACCAGAATTCTAAGGAGATTGCAGTGTTGACCTTGTACCCAGGGTGTGCATGCTGGTACGACTATTGCCTGTTAGGCCAGCGAACACCAAGGAGATTATTTCTACTTTGATAAGACAGAAAATAAATATATCAGTTGACTTGTCCTGATGAAATGATTTGTATTTATATGACAGAAATTGCATATGCAAAGAAGTTTGTATAGTAGAAATCAGTTCACTTATTTTTTAGTTCTACCGTCCAGTATTAACAACTGACTGTCACCAGCTTGCATGGAGTTTTCTCCACATAATGTCATTAGAAGGCCTCAGTCCTGACCTGACACGTCCCTACTATTTTGGCTCTGTCTTAGTCAAGGCTGTTAATCATGCCATACTGAATGGCTGTTCTATGACAGAAGAACTGTATGTCATACATTTTGCATTTTTCTTACACTTACTACAATATTCACAGGAGTTCAGGTCGTTTGGTTTTTTTTTGTTTGTTTGTTTGTGTTAATTCTCCCCACTGTTTGCAACAAGGAGCTTAGAAGTTTTTTAGTGTTTGTTTGTTTTCAATATAGGCATCTTATTAATTTAGGAAACAGACATAAGAGTTACAAAAGTACATTTTCAGGACAGAACAATGACTTTTTTTTTTTTTTTTCCAACTTTCAGTTAAGTATCACCATGTTGGTAAGCTGCTGAAGGATGGGGAAGAACCTACTGTATACTCTGATGAAGACCAAAAAGAGGCCCAAGATGCAAAGAAAGAGTAGAGTGCAGTGAGGAACAGTCTATTTTTGTATCTTAAAGGATCATTTGTAACATTCTGTTTTGCAAGTTGCAGCAGCAACAATGCTCACAAAAGGTCCAGGGTTACAGTGAATCATGTTTCTTCTAGGCTTCTTTTGAAATTCAGCAGTAGACTAGTACAGGTCTAGCATCTGTCTTCCTTTGAACCCGCATAATAGGAAGTATGCACAAAAAATGTCTGTGCAAAAGTAAACTGCAACTTTGGCAATAAAGGACTAATACTGTTTTTATTCTGTCACTGTTAGGGCAGAGTGGGTATAAATCCAGACTTTTTCATTAACAACCTAGCACTATAGACACAAGCCCAACAGTAGAGTCACATACGGAACACAAATTCCACTGAATTTTGTTTAGTGTTAGCTTCTGCAGGTCTGGGTCTTGGGTTGTAATCCTGTAGAAGAAGGACTGCACTTGTCCATAAGGCATCACTCTCATTTGTGGTGCAATATAATTCAACATTATGTCAAATAATTTGGAGTTTAAGGAGTTATATAGAGGCTTACAGATGAAACACTACTAACTGCTTTTAGAAAGCCAAGAATTTTTGAGAGGTTAAATCACTTTTAGATACTAACACACACAGTAAGGACTGATGAATGTCAGTGTATCCAGTCATGCAGCTGCATTAATATTTTCTGTTTACTTTTAAAGCACATCTGAAGTGTTACCTAGATACTGAGTGTAACTGGGCATCCTCAAAAGCTAGGATCACCATGAAGTGTGACTTGACTATTATTTGTTCACTTTTTCTCTTAGAAAAACTCGTAAGAATTTTAGTAAAATGAAAATAAACAAGGAAACGCAGCTGCTGTTGATTTTTTTAGGCCTAACGGAAGACTTGCTGGCATGGCATGACTAACAAGTGCTCTTGTACATGCAGTTTTAACTAGCAGAAAAACATTTATGATCAAGGTAACTTAAACAAGTTTCCCACACAAAATAAAATAACATGGTGTAACCCATTTCCGTGTCGAGGCTTTTGTTGCTTTGGAATGTTGCTGTTAAAAGAAATGGGAAAGTCTCATGCGTAACCAACAACAAACCTGACCACTGAATTGCTTTTCACTTGTTTGCTCTCTTAATCTATCCATAATTACCAGGTTTGTGCCAGCCAAGTAATCTAGTCTCCTACTAAGGGGGGCTGGGTAAATGGATTTGGCCAAGGAAAAGCGTAAATGGATTTTAGATGATGAAGGAGCACATCTGCAAAACTTTATTGCAAATTTCAAGGGGGTAACTAATGATTTGCTGGTCTCTTATAAATGTGGTGCTTCTCCAGGTGATTCTGCTTGAGTGCCTGCATGGAACAGTTCCATTATTTAGTTGCTCTGGTTCAGCTCTTCTGCTGAGTTGTGTCAAATTGACAACATGATCAAAATGGTAAGCAGAGTCCTAAGTGGGAAGGTGTAAACTAGGCAAAATTGTTTGGATGTAGAGGGCATTGCACAATGGGAGCTTTCATAAACAAGTAAACACAAGGTGTTAAAGTGCCTGAGACCGACTACAGTGAGAACCAGTGACTGGCCCTCAGCAGAAGCACTTTTCATGTTTTTTTCCCCTGTCAGTTACACTGGGCCTTCCAATGAGCAGTGTGGTTGTTTGAGCCAGATGGCTTGTATAGTTACTGTATTAACTACCTAATGAAGGTCTAGAGACACATATGTCTTGTCATTACCCTTGTGTTGCTGTTTTATTTTTTAGAGACATTTATACTCTTTGCAAACTACTTCTAATGGTTTACCTCAAATCAGAATTGTGCTTTTACCTGTTTAAGACAGAAAATAAAAGTCTTGCATAATGATGGTGTTTGTTTTTGTTTACTGCACCTAAAAGTGATGGTTAATCTGCCCTCACTGTTAAAAGTTTTACAGTCTTTCTCCAATCTGCCCTTATTACATTTTTCAACATGTAGATTATTCAAACTGAATGCCTCTAAATGTAGTTCTGTAGCATACTAATTTTTAACAATATTAAATACAGAACATGTTTGTGTATCTTTTACTGTTGCAAAAAGAGAGTTAAGCATGAAAAAAGCCCAAGTAATTACCAGCACTGGGCCAAAGCTGTAGCTTTGGAAGGCCAACATTGAGTGGAGCTAGGCTGGGCTATAGCCTACCCTTCAGTGGGCCCAACGCTGACTCTGAAGTTAGTCAACAACACATCCTGAAGAACTGAACGCTATTTTAAGTGTAAATCTGAACATTACAGTGTGATGCATCCCAGAGAATAAATAAACAGAACACTGGCAGTAACACGAGACAAAGCTTAATGTTAAGCACACATGCCTCCCTGGAAGGAAGTAGTGCACTTCAGAGTAAGACCACTACCTTTTCAGAGAAAACAGACTTCATCGTGAGAGGGGAAGGAGTGACTCATAAGAGCAGTGGTTTCATGAAGCAGCAGGCACACATTTTCTGCTGGAGAAAATGGATGTTTTCTAGCCTCAAGTTCATTGCAACCTGATCCCTTCCTCCAGCAGTGAGTGGCTGCAATGACTAAGCAGAAAGAACCATGCCAGGTAGCTCAACAGTTTGTATATTAACCAAGGAGGACACAATGAAAAGCTAAGAGCAGAGGTTGTCATCCGTCTCCCTCGTGACACGTCAAAATACCAGTTATTCCTGTGGCATGAAAGCATATGTGAGGAGCGCTAGGACAGATCAGAACAGTCGAGTAGGGTCTCATTTCCAACCAGCTGTGGCACCCTGCCAGCTGCTTTGTAAAATCCAGAAGTTTCCTTCCTCTGGACACTGCTTGCTCTTACTTATCTCTGCTAGCTAGTATTTCAAGCTGTTCATATAGGTACAGTTCAGTAATGAATGCTTTTGCTGAGAGTTAAGTAGTTTTATAAAATTATACTGAACAGTCGAGCATATGCAAGGATGGGGCTCAAGTTAAGTGTAGATAGGAAAAGTGAGGAATTCATATTAAAACTCCTGAGAACAGGTTCTAAATAATCCCACCTGCAAACAAACTTCATTTCATTATGAAAATGACAATGGTGTCTCCATTTAAGGTGCACATATTTTAATCACTAACAATGTTTTACACTGAATGAAGACCTGGAGATGGGGGATTTGCTTTATCAATTTCTATGAATATAGGTGAACAAACAAAGCAATCACAGAATTGGTATATTTATTTGTTATTGACTATTAGGACAACACATTGATAAAATCCTGGAAATTTACACTGAAGGAAATGTATAGTTCCTGCCCCCTTAGATTAACAAAAAGAAATACTTGTCAACCTCTAACAGAAAGGTCTGCCTTATGGGAAAGGCAGCGTACAGGACAGAACTGGCTAGAGATTGACAGGGGGAAGTTTTGTCATCTTTAATCTGTAAATACTGCATAAAGGAAAAAAACACCCGTGGTATGTCCTACCAGTGCAACTGAAGCATTTCACATGGCCAACAAATACATCAGTTGATCTTCATTGCAACTGTATAAAGCGCTAAAAAGGAGACTTAAGAAAGGTAGGAACGTTCTCCAGAATAGAAAATACTTCTGTCAAGAAAATAAGGTTGGTTTTTTTTTTTTTTTTTAAGATAAAAGTAATTGATTAACAGTATTTTGAGTAGTTATTCATGATCCTGAAAAGGCACTCAGCATCTGAACATGTGAACAGAGACAACTGATAAAACTTGGCAAAGCCTAGCTTTGAAGCCTGTGGGAGTCACCAGCATTGAACACTGGGGCAAAACCAATTTACCATGAACAATTACAATTTTTTTAAAGTTATTATTTATTAGAGCAGAAGTTACAACTATGGGTAAAATGCTATATAAGGATGGCAACATCATCACATTATTTTATATATTGACATGTAATAAATTAAGCATACTAAAATGAAAGCTGAAATACTCAGTGCATTGTACTTAGAACTGGTCCTCTGTACCTTGCTACGGAATTTGTCCCAGAGCAATTGTGACTGTCATCTAAATATAGCCAGCTGGGTAAGTATGGATATAACGCAAGGTCCTAGACTGCGTTTTCACATTTTTACCCCCATGCAGCAGCAATTTTACAGCATTGGACAATTCCTCTGGAAATTTTATGTAAGCTTAATTATATCCACTGTGGCCTTCCGGTACCTAAAGGGAGCTGATAAACAGGAGGGAGAGAGACTTTTTACATGGTCTACCAGCAACAGGACAAGGGGGAATGGTTTCAAACTAAGAGACGTAAGTAAGAAATCCTTTACAGTGAGGGTGGTGAGGCTCTGACACAGGTTGCTCAGAGCAGCTGTGGGTGCCTCATCCTTGGGGGTGCTCAAGGCCAGACTGGGTGGGCCCTGGGTGGGCCTGATCTGGTCAGGGGCAGCCAGCCCACGGCAAGGGTTGGGGCTGGGGGTGCTTTAGGGTCCCTTCCAACCCAAGCCATACTGTGATTCTGTATGTTCAACTTGCATACGTGGGAGCTGTCAGCATGCTGACAACCACTGCCCTTTCACCGTCCAACACTCAGAGCTGTGCTTAGACCATCATTCACATTCCCAGAAGCACTACATCTAGCAGAAGTTTTGTGAAATCCATCCTCCCAAAGACCAGCAAGTTTTCAGAAACACTTTCAGAATTGTGAATAGTAAACAAGTATTTTTTCACTGTGGGCTTTACAGAAGATAGGATTTTTTTTTTTTTTTGTATTCAGAAAGCTATTATTCCTCACAATTAAGTATAAATGTCCCCCACAGCTTCTAAGGCCATCATTTTAACAATCTGATTGAGGAGGCACTTCTTATCCTTGCTCTATGATTATGTATCTATGTGCTTGTTTGTTTTCCCAGGGACTCATTACTACTAAATACTGCAACTTTCAATGCAGGCAACCTAAATGTTAATGAGCGTAACTGTGACATCTCCATCTGTAAACCTTCAAGTTTTTAGCAACTGGTCCAGAAAACTTTGTCTGGCCCCGGAAAAAATGTTGGTCCTCTTATCCAGAAGGCAAATAAGGATTCTGTTTTTGTGGCTTGCTACACCAGTTAGATTATTCTAACTGAAGGAATTACCTAAGCCAAAAAAAAAAAAAAAAAGCCCAAGTATTTCCAGTAACTTTTAATAGCTAAAGGGCTTTCTTCTTCCACTTCTACGTAGGAGCTCAAGAGCTATTATACAGTAACTGTTCAGCATCCTCTTCTGGGCTCTGCTCCACAGAAAGTGTCTGAGCAGGGGTTTGTCTGAATTATCTCAAGAGGAAAGAGAGGGCATCCTCTGACATCTGCATCCATCTCTCTTCTCAATATTAATTTCCTCTCACCTCCTGTAGATAAGTATATGAAAAGGTTACTTGAAATGAGCTTGTGAAGGGGGAAAAAAAAAAAAAAAAAAAAGATATGGGGAAGGGGCTGATAGGTAGCTACCAGCTAACTGGGTATGGAAATCAGATGATCACCTGAGCAGAAATTCACTAACTGGGGACAGTGCCTCCCACACAGACGTACCACATACTGAGCTGCCTAACAACTTCCTAGTTGTTCTAGAGCATGCTGAGTCATGTTGTTACTAACAGAAAAACCACCTGTCTGCCAACGCACACGAGATCTCGCTACCGAATTAAGAGGCAAATACTACTCTCCAACTGCCGCTGCTCATAGCGTGTCTGAGCTGAACTGACAAAACTCTTAACTGCGGAGAAGTCACTCTCTTTTTGTGCCATGTTCATACTTTTTAAAGCTTTTTAAAAACACTTACCGTCCATCACTGCAGGAACTGTGGCAACTAACCTCACCTGCCAGAGAACTCTGACTACCAAATGCACTCAGCTCTGGTTTTCCTTTCTCACCTGTGCTCTGGAGGGTCTCCTGACGTGGAGAGAAATCAGAAGTGGTAATGTCTGGTGCTACCATGACTGTATGAAGTGTCTTTAATTTCACTTTGCTGTGGAATGCTTTATTATACTTTCTTTGTATCTTTCTGAGTGACTCCAGCTGTATGCAGTTGTCTGTCTCTGAAAAGCCACATTCATCAGGCAAAACATTAGAAGAAAGATTTTTCCTCTTTTTCTTCATTTTGCAAGCATTTTTCTCCTCTTCCCCTGCATGTCTCTCACTTTTCTGCCCTTCATGTCTTAATTTACTACTAGACCTCTTGCATGACTTTTTAAGGTCATGTTCACACTGCTTTGCCAAGCCCTCATGGGCAGAATTAGAACAGAAGTTACATTTGCTGCTTTCCATTGCTTGACCTTCCAGAGTTACATTCTTAAGGTAAACCAGGAATTTTCTCTCCCTTTCTCTTGCAGGCAAGCACTCTTTACTACAATTGCTGTAAATTTTTTCACACCTTCTTTCTGTTCTCTTCATTGCACCACTGCATGCCTCACTAAAGCACTCAGAATCACTGATCTCTTCCAACAGATCTGTTAATTTGTAAGCAGATCTACAGATTTTGTAGGGTAAGGTAACTTCATTTCTACCATCTTCTCTTTCGAATTCTTTATCATGGGTAACAGTACTGCAATCCAAAGAATGATTCAGTTCAGCATGTGGTAAGTAATCAACAGTGAGTGTGTTATTCCTCTGTACTTTCTGCTTTTTTGCAAGCCTATCTGCATAGGTCTTGTTTTTCAACACTGTGCCTGTTGATTCAAATTCCCCAACGGTGATCACCAGTCTATAGTTATCATCACTAATGTAATTTTTCTTGCCGAGGTTCTGTACAAGACTCACTTCTCTGAAATGCTGACCACGTTTGTTACTCAAGCTGATCTGAAAACCACTGTCATCATCATACACCACTCTTTTCCACCAGGACTTGTTTGCGGAGTTCTTTGGCTCTAAGGAAACACGTTCGTAGCTTGGTGTCTGATAGTAGTTCAATAAATAATTAATGAATTCATCAGACTCGTAAACCTTTTGCTTTCTGCAGCCATCCTCAGACACTGTCTGTGTGTGAACTGCATTCAGTGTCGGGCAGTCCTTCCCATCGAGGGGCTCGATGACCTTGCAGCCTTGTGTAACTGTGACCAGTAAAGATCCCCAGCCAAAGGCATTGTAGGCAGCGCTGCCAGTCAGTCTGTCAGAGCTCCGAGCTCTAGTGGGGTCATTTAGAATTGTCCTGACTAGGTGGAAGTTGGTCACATCTCCTTCCGCACTATATAAGCTGCTCTCTTTTTGGGTTATCTGATACTTAAGCTCCCCCTTATGTTCCCAATCTTTGTGTGTATCGTAACGGGAGTTAGTCTGTTTCTGATGCGTGTCTTCTAACGCTGTTGCAGAAAAGGAATTGTCCTTCCTTACACCCAGTGAAGGCTCCACTTTTTGGCTTGCCAACTGTGCAAAATCCTTCAAATAAAAAATCAGGAAAATGATTATGTACATTTATTGAGCAAACAGAACTATAAAAACTGCTAGATGCAAACTCATAAAAATGCAGTTCTACATTCAGAAGAATTATACAGGAGACAAATTTGGCTTAATTCAGAGCTTGATCAGACAATCTCGCTATTCCTAAGCTAGAACTAAAGATACTTCTTTGTCTCGGAATGCTGCATTCTCAGCTAAGACAGTTGTCCTTTCAACCAATTCATCTAGCTCACTACAACTGCATAAGAAAATATTTATTGATTGATGACGGCATCATAACCAGTGTCATTTGCAACAGAAAAATTACAAGACTTTTGTAGATAGAATATTTTATTTAGGATAATGAAATTACTTTACTACATGCAGTTTTAATGGGTCCGAATACAACCAATCTAAAGCTTCCCAAGCGATGAAACCAAGAAAATAAAAGTTTATTTAACCCATCAACTTCATAATTAAGGCCAATGTCAGATGTTATGGGGCCCTAAAATTCACGCAGAATGGCAAAGGTAGCCTCTAACTCCAACTCCTAGTGAATGGCAGTCCTTTAGAAATCTTAAACATTAAGGACTGGGGAAAATTATACTTGTTAAAAGCTGAGAGCAAATTTTTACACAGCAAATTAAGAAGACAAAATCTTGTTAGCACCCCTGAGATTTCAAACTTTTTCAACCCAAATTTCACTAAAATAAGCCTCCAAATGTCAATTTCTGTGCAAAACACTCAGATTTTTACTACTCCTCTGCTGACTTTCTCAAGATATTAGCTAAATCAATCACATAAAACTCATAGCTTAGTGTTGGCCACAACACAGAAGCTATTAGAAATCAAATCAGCATAATCCCTATGAATTTAACTCCTTCACTTGAAGACCCAAGACCAAAATAAGCAGAGACATCTTCCTTTGCATTCCCACCCCCAATGTAGGCTTCAAACAAGTATCGAAGTTTCTGGGTAGGATCACAACACCTCTGCTCTAAGGACAAACTGTCACAAGATTCAGACCTCAGGCCTTCTTAGTGTTCAGTCACTCCCAAGACATTCTTTTGAACAGCATCAAGACACCAAATGTCTACCAAACTATTCAAGCTCTTAACAAATATCCTTGAAAGTTTAAAATATGTTTTAAAATATTCTTACTTTCACACGGTTTAACAGCACTGTAAGCAGTCTGATAGACTCCACTCTTCTCTGAGCTAGCAGGGATTTCCTTTCTTCCCATTCAGGCATATTCTCTGGCCACTGCTGTTCTTCAGCTGGTACTTTCTGCTGCTTTTGGGGATGCTTTTCATCTCCATCTATCTGCCTCTCCTCTCCTCTTGAGCTTAGCTTTCTTTTTTCTCTCTTGGACTTTTTGTTCATCATCACGTTTTTTCTAGGTAATTACCAATATGGGACACTTTAGATGACACTTGTTTTACATTTTGAGTCCTGGGAGATCGGATGTCAGTCTTTGAACTGCTAATAACAAGCAACCAGTCACCAAGAATCCACATTTGGCTAACACAAAATCATGATTGTTAGAATAACGCTTAAAAAAACATCACATATTGCTGACATGCATCTAACTGATGCACACATTTAGAGCACATCAGCTCTGTATTTCTCTCTTCTAATGGTCTGTATTCTAGGGTTTTCTTTATATGTACTGCCGAGAAAACAGATTCACATTACTTTTGTCTCCAAGGACACAACTGAAAACTGAACATTTAGATCTAATTCTTACCTTAACAAAGCTCCCCTACAGATTAGCATGAGGGTGACATTAAGGGACATCACAAGACCACTTCCATTGCTATAAAAATTCAAGTTAAAGCTGTCACTGCTTTTTGGAAACATTGGCCTGTAGAAAACAGATTGACTAAACAACTAACATGATATGTTATGGAAAACTCCAGAAGGTTCAAGGAACAAGTATTTAAAATACCTGTCTTTAAAGTATTTGAGTAAGAAAACATTCAGTCAACAGTAGAAGCATAGCAATGTTTTCAGAGATCCAGCATTTGAGTTACTATGCTGAGCATTCTGAATTTCTTTTTTTTGTTTGTTTTTTAAGATACGAAGATGTGTAACATGATTAATTACCAGTGACAGTCTTGGATGCAACACAAACACACTACCCACAGAATTAAAGCTTCCATATACTACTGTTACTCATACGCAAAATTCAGAACCACTGCCCTAAAGATAACAACAATGAAAAGTAAAAAGGGCTGGAAAGAAAGTAAGGGAAAAAACATTCGTTTCTGGCTTTGGACCTTACGGTCAGCTGGGAGGCACCTAGAAATGTATGGCATGTTAGCTTTACTTCAGAGTGTAAAGACATTGATTTGTGATGTTGCAGCATAGAACAATTGGGGGAAAAAAAAAAAATCCTCATGCAGAATCTTAAGCAATCAAGCCTCAGAGCAATTTGAGAGCAATAGGTCTCAGATTTCACTCCACACCCACAGAACCATAGAATGATCGAGTCTGAAAGGAGCTCAGAATGTCTCTAGTCCAACCTCTTTCTCACAACACAGCCTCCAGCAGATGCCTTACACACAGTTGTGCTTCTTTCCTACAGTAACACACGTCAAAAAACTACACAGCGTTGCTTCAAGTTCTCTGACTCCTGTTTCCTCAAAGCCTGGATCTTTCCAGTAGCTACTCCTTTCCTGGATTTCACTTCATATGAGATAGTGCAACAAATCTGAAGACACATCTGAAGGACATTCTCTAAAAATGTACTCTCACCTTTCAACCCTCTTTTTTTTTTTTTTTTTTCCTTTTTTTTTTTTTTTTTTTTCCTCCTCTCCTTTTTCAACTGTGCTCCTGTTCTTCCAGCTTTAGTCTTTTCAGGCTTCTCTTTCTTTATGAATCCTTCACTTAAGTGTCTGGTTGTATCAAGTCACCTGTCACAGAAGAAACAGAATCAGACTTACCAGTCCAGTTTGCCATGTATTTCTACAAACACAGACAACCTACTATGCAAACAAGAGACATCCCAGGTGCCTACCAAATACTGCTACACTTGTGAGAACTGCTTTCTCTGCTCTGGAAATACTAGAATGTCTTCTGAAGTTCACACCATCAGATGTCAATAAAGCTCAAACATCCACTCCTAAATGTCTCCTCCAGCTGTAACATCAGGGGTTCCCAAGGTGACATCATACCTTTGGCCAGACCTGTTCTGGCGACTCAAAGTTCAGTGTGTTCAGTAGAATGTTCCTAGCTGTACGCTTCATGTAGTTCTGACAGAATTAATTCATTGACACTCAAAGCAACAGCTCTTGGATCAAATGCTTGTTCACCTAGTAAGAAATTATGAATCCTGTTGATGGGTGCTGCATTTCATCAGCTTCAAATGCCCAGACGTGAGCGCATTAAAAGAAAACATTCACGCAAATTGCATCAAGGTGTATCTAGGCTATAAATGAGCCTCCAATACATTTTAAGGCTACAGTTTAGAAATTATCTGCCAGGGGGAAAAAAAAAAAAAACAAACACACACAACACTGAAACTGGGCACACCCTGATAAGTAGTTATGGAGGTAAGTCATCAGGCTGCTGAAATGAAGCTTGCAGATCGCAAACTTTGTCTTACAATGCCACCCGAAGCATAGCACTTTAAGTGGATTTATCCCTCAACATACTTAAGCAAAAAGGTACAGAGCAGGTACTAGCCAGGATCCCATCACCTAGGCTAGGGCAGTTGCAGCTGCTGCTTCATAGAATCATAGAATGGCTTGAGTTGGAAGGGACCTTAGAGATCATCTAGTTCCAACCCCCCTGCCGTGTTTAACAATGAGAAACCAAGCATCTTGCAAAGCATCTCTCCAGCTCCTGAGCTCATCTCCCATTCTCAGTGCCAATCACACAACTTTTAGCCTACCCACACCAACTTTCCAGAAAATCAAGAAGATTCTGATATTTACATTAAAGGATTTCAGTTCAGATATACAAAGTTCATATATTGGTATCGGTTATATCCATCGCAAATAGATTAATCTTAAGTTTTTCCCTTCATGTGCTTAAGTGTCCCAAAAGTTTATAAAAAAGTTCCAGCTGGTTAAAGTCTTCTCAGTCCTAGCCTCAAAGGCAAAAGAACCAAAGTTGGCAAACCAAAAACATATTAAGCACCAGAGATGTATTTCTTATTGCGTAACTGTACAAAGCACGTCATTATTTACTGGCTGACCCACTGAGGCTTTGCTGCTTTTTGGAATCAACGCTGACATACTAATAAGCTGTTACCTTTAGGATTTAATTCTTCCAGATTCACAAGGAATCTGACATTCGACCCCATTACCAATTACCTCATTATTACCTTTCAGACACTCTGTCATGCTTATAACATCAGGAACTCCTTTGCCCTTGCACTGCTGTTTGTTACAATACCTGCAGGCTCAAATACCCCCTGCTAGCTGCCTGCCTTTCTTCTGTGATCACGTGTTCAATAACCACAATGTACACTTGGGAAAAAAAACATGTTACTTCAATGTATAAAATGCAATGAAGATAATGACCTGGAACTCTAAAGATCACTTCCCAGCTCTGTTGAGGAATTCCAGTGAAATCCAGTAACTTCCTATTCCTCAGGAGCCTAAAATAACACAGCATTATAGAACAGGTGCAAACTCACTGGGATCGTGATAGACCATCAGTTCCCTTACTCTGACTGTGCTGCATTCCACTTCAGTTTTACAGCGACAAGACACAAAACTTGGCCATCTTATTTGACTACAGCATTCTTCCAGGAAGAGGCCTGGTCCTGATTTGAAAACACCAGGATATGAAAATCTGCCACATCCCAGGGACAGGTTTGTTCCATTCCTCACTCATCCACCATAGAGATGGAAACCATTTGCAGATGCTGATTTTTCATAAGCCTTCCTCTCCAAGATTCACAATCTTCTAGCATTATGGTTTGTTGATTTTCTTTTTCCCCTCACATGCTATAATCCAGGTGCCTTTAAATAATCTTTTTGATAAAAAATAGTTTGAGCTCTTTTAGAGCTCACTTCTTCTCGTTGTGGGGCAGTTTCTCTAGCCTCTGAGTAACTTTCATCGCACTGTTCTACCACTCTCCAATTTAAATGGTACGAATCCCCAAACTGCACACAATATGGATTCAGTCAGTGCCACACACAGAGAACGTAGGTCCTTCAGGTCTGCTTTCTGTTACCACTGAAACGTACTCCCTGCAATACTGCAACGGAAACCCAAGTTATTGCTAATGAATTACAATAACGCTTTCATATCCTCAGAGAAAACCACAAAGATAAATCAGTAACTCTGAAACTCATTTCTCTAGATACCTGTGTGGTTCTTTTCACATTAACTCCATCACCTTACAACACCCTACAATGTGTCACCTAAGTTCATACTCCAAACAAAATTAGACTTTAGGGAAACATTAACAGCCTGACAACAGTTAACTTGAAACACTCAAAGAGTCCATTTAAGTGTAGTGCAAGTAGTAAGAATAACCTACTTCAAAGGTGCCTCTTGCATGTGCCCACAGTATTGCTAGCTTAAACAGCTTTTATCATCCCCGCTTTCCCAGCTGGCCACTCGTTCCAGGTCCTGGGCCATCACAAACACTACCGAGACCAGCCCATCAACTGGAAACAAGGTCTGGCTTGGGAAAAAGAGAGGAGGCTGTTTTGCAAGGTTACTTTTCAGCCACTTCCCTGCTCTCCTTCACAGTGCAACCTCCCTAAGAGTACACCTGAAGGAGAGCATGAGGCAGAGGAAACACCTTAATTCTGCAAAGGCAGATGTACACAAAAACCCACCAGCAAATGACAATAGGGCAAGAGTATGTATTGACGATCAGAAGTACTGCTTGCTGCTGCAATACTGCATGCAATTATTGTCGAAAGGGTGTTTTAAAGCGAACACTCCTGGTGTCACTACCTAATGCTGGATGTTCTGAGGTTGGGATAAGACAAGCCCAAATCAATGCCCTCACAGTTGATACACCTGTCATAAGGCCACAGTGCGGCTTAGCAGGATGCATGCTTCAGCTCGAGCTGGATCAGCAGGCACCATAAGCCCAGTTACGGAGCCACCTGCCCGAGCCCAGTGACCGCCAGACCCGCACCCACCTCTCTGCCTCCCCAGCCGTTTCTGCGGGACAACGTTGGCAGGGCGCTCAGGACCGCAGCAGGGCAGGGCCGGACCTGTTCTGCCTTCACCCGGGTGCGGCACGCAGGACGCTCCCGCAGCACGGAGCAGCCACCCCAGCTGCCACCCCGTCACGCAGCGCGGTGCCCGGCCAGCCGGCCACAGGGGCAGCGCGGCGGCCACCC
>VXAV01006608.1:4298-23760 GCA_013399715.1 Alectura lathami
ACCCTTGCACTAACAGTTCAGTAACAGCTAGGCTATTTTATATCTAGAACTTAGCAAAAGCAATAATTATGTGAAATTTACACATAAATTTACAAGCTGAACATTTACTAAAGAGTTTGTCCTTTGCTAAGAGGAGTCACTTGAAGGTGATTTACTTATAATCACCTATAATCATCAAAAAATAAGTGGAGAAAACTGTCAAGCATACAGTGCTAATATCTAGCTAACAGATGGCACCACACAAAAGCCACACCAGAAGTGACATCCAGCCTTGGGAGAGACCCTCCCAAACCAATCAACAAAGGAAAAAGGCCACAAAAGCCAGGTTCAGACACACGGACTGCTAATGTAACCAGTTCTCATCACAATAAAAGATGAAAATCCCAAAAGATTTCTTATGTTGAGAGACTGCTCTATGTTACAGCTGAAGAAAAAAGATAAATATGCAAGCAGAATAAAAACGTCACAGAATATCTGTGCAACTGGGTTACAGAAACAACTAACAATCTGAGTAAAATATTTTTGGTGTTTTTTATTTATTTTTTTTTTTCCCCAGAAACACGAGGAAAACAGTTGCTTGCATTGTCAGAATGATAATAAACCTTTCATTCAGAAAAGTGGAAAAAAATAAATCAATGCTTGACACCCAGAGAAAGGCAAGCAACTTCTTACATCACTGCCTGCCGCCAAATTGGGAATCCGCGAGGATGGGTCATAGGTGAATACAAACCAGATTTGCTACGAAGTTTTTTCCTCAGCAAAAGTATCATTATGCTATATTTACTCTCTTTGAGTGATCTATTCGCTTGAATTACCTTCTCATTTTCTGTAGCACTACTTGCATAGTCTATTCTTTTAGTAAATGACCTGGAGCTGGAGAGAGGTAACCATACTAGAGGTGTGACAACTTAATAGTGCTTCTGGCCTGAACTCAGGGTGCACAGAAGAGCAAAGCAATTGGAAAGTGTTGGTGCAAGAGAGACCAGTGTCTTGTGCTAGCTCCCTTCAAGTTCAATGAAGAGTGCAGAGAAACTGTGTAGAACATGATGGACTAATGGCTCTAAATAGGGCTCCAGGGGGGACCAGACTACTGCAGAAGACTGCAAAATGTATTTGAAGGAGGAGAGCAGTTCAGAGAGGACTCCACAGAGATGGAACAATGTACTCAGCAGGCTCTGCAGTCTCCTGCAAGAAGCTACAGTTCCCATAGCAAGGGGCAGGTCAGTGATGCCCACCCTGAAAAATAAAGCTACTGCCCTGCAGAAGAACAATGAAGACCACAGAAGATGATACGGGAGGATACTAAACACAACAAGAAAAAACTTATGAACAGTACCTGCAACTTCTGGTGAGGAAGATGGAGACCACTCTTTCCTTTCTGTCATTGCTTCATCAGCAAAACAAATTTTCTTGTATTCCATGTTCCCCTGATCGTGGAAGAGAGATAGTATTGGTTTCTTTTACCTGATTGCTATAGAAGAAAACCGTTTGTCCTAGAAACTACAGGAAGACAGCAGGGACAATCTATGAGGTCAATTTGCAACATTACTGCTAGGGAAATCCCCTACAGTCCTTTTCACAAACAGTGCTTGGAGGCACTGTGTCCCCATCACAGAGGCAGTGTCCCCATCTTCCTTATCACTTGAAAGAGGAGGCAAAAGCAGAAAGCTTTCTTCACCACTAAAGCTGTGGAGTGGAGATAAACTTCCCTTTCTACTCTTAGGCACCAAATGCTCCCACCCAGACAGGAAGCTGAATTAGAAACTTCATTAAAATGCTGCCTTGCTGAGACTATCGTGAGGATTCACATGTGAGCCTTGCTGGGCTGCATGGGCAAAGGAAAGCAAAGGGCTGGGCTGGTGATGTGTGCTGATCCACTGACTCCAAGCACCCGGTGAGCTCAGGCAAGACCAAAGCAAGGATTTCTGGTGACAGGTTGGAGTTAAGCCATTGGTACTTCGTCTTTATCCTGCTTTAGGATCTAATTCACTTAGGGTTTTTCAGGTAGGCTCAGAAAGAGTCCTGTGGATGAGCAAATTCTTTCAGGAAAGTGGGTGGAGCTACATCAGTTTGACAAATTAGAAAGACGCATTTGTCGGGGGATGGTAAAAGTTATAAACTTGTCACTCCATTTGTGCTGCTGGAAATGTGTACTCAAGCTGCTTTGTAAAGAGCAGCCTTGATAGAAGTCAAAATCCATGATGAAGACCTTCAACAATGTAGTGAGCAGGAAGTGTTTCGTATGAAGCAGAGAATTTAGTGCCTCAAAATCAGGCAGCTTGGGGTGTGATGTCCACTGTAAAAGAACCTAGAGAAAATAAAACCTGGTCTTCTGGTGTTTTTTAATTTGTATATTGCTATTACAAGCGATCCCTGAAATATCTTGAGTTGAAACATATGGGGAGGATGAAGGAGAAATCTATTTCATTTTTGTTCATTTAGATATTCAGCAAAAATCAGACCTTCTTGCTTCACTCAAGGAGGAGCTAGTCCCACAAAAATTTGTGGAGCTGCTCCATTTATAAATAAATACATGCTAATGAGATCAGGAACTCATAAACCAGCTCAGGACTTTGGTTGTTCTCCCCAGGAACAGGTGTGCATCTCCAACCCTGCGAAAAAAAAGGCAGGGAAAAACCCTCAATAAAATGAGGAAGATGCTGTGAAACCTTGAGAAACAGCGAGCATTCAGAACCATGCAAACTCATATCCCTGTGAGCTGCTGTTGTGCCTTAACTTTGTACCAACTATTTTACTCACCTCACATGCTGGAACAGGAGCTACTAGCAGCTGATTCCTTGCAGCAGCTGCCCCATCATTGTAAGGGAAGAGAGAAGTTCCTGGGGCAGCCTGGACCATGAGGTGTCTCACAAAACCTGATTTATAGACAGCAGGCTCTGGGCTTGACAGCGTGAGGAACAGCAGGCCTCAGCTGAAGTCAGTGGTATTACACCAAGGAATAGCTTTTCCTGGAGTCAGGAAGGTCCTCAGACTAAATGCTGCAAAAAGCAGAACGATTAAATAAGAGAGACTTTCTTAGGGTTGTTAGGGTTCCTAGAGAAGTTGGGAGGCTGAACAAATGCAAAAACATGTTGACAAAGTAGAGAAATGATCTGGGAAATACTCCCAATAGAATATACCTCTATGAGAGTATGAGCAGCAATCTGCATTCTAGCTGCAGTTTCATGTTGAGAAGCAGAACATTAAGTAGGAATTCTGCAAAAATAATGGATCCAGGGGTTATGTTAGATCAGGAGTGAAATGAAAGTCAGCTGTGACATGCTCTCAAGAAAAAGACCAGTGTAAGCTGAAGGTCAGCTTGTAAGGGAAAGACACTGCAGCTCTGTTTTGTGTTGGCAGGGTCTCAGCTGGAGAGACACATTTAGTGTGGGACGTAAAACAAACAAACAAACAAACAAACAAACAAACAAAAACTTTAGATGAGAAAAGTCTAGAAAACATGATTTTTAAGGAAAAGTATTTGAAGAATTGGTGTTTAGTCTGAAGGAAATGACTGCAATGACAATAGTCCTCAAATGCATAGGAGGCTGTAGCAAAGAGAAGGAGAACAATCTGCCCTAACTTGCTGGTCTGGGACAGTAAAGCCTTAAAAGATAGCAAGGAAACTTCAGGTCACAAGAAGAGGAGAAAGAAAAATCTGCCTTCAGTGACTGTAAAGCAGTGGTACAGGTTGTGGCTGCTGTGGGGCCACCAGCACCTTGGTGTTTAAAAACAGACTAAGACAAGGCACCCATAAAGCTGATCCTGTCTCAGATTGAGGAGTGGACTTCTGAGCTTCACTTCACACCTTTTTGTCTGTGGGTTTTTAAAAGAGCAGGCTGACTCCTGGCTGCTTTTGCTGACCATCAATGGAGACAACATTTTAAAATAGCTGTAGGACCTTTCCTGCCAGAAAATACTATTTTAAGGCAAAGCTGACCAGCAGCATAGTACATAACACATGGGTGAGAGCCTGACCCCATGGAAGCAGCTTTTTCAGTAGATTCAGTAGATTTCAGAGATTTTTATCAGCCATATTCCCATTGAGCTCTGCAGGACCTTGTGGGTGCCCTTATAGATTTTAGAAAAATGTATGCTTATATTCATCAAGAGAGAAGGAAGATCTGGTGAAGATTCCAGTGAGGGTTCGGAGCACTGGAAAAAAACATTTCATTTCAAACACACTCACATCTTCTTCTGTGAAGTTCCAAGGAAATATATGAACAGAAACCACATTACAGACGGAAAAACAAACCTCCCTCTTTCTGGCTCATGGCTTCTTTGATCAGGTCATGTCAGGAACTGCTGGTGTGGCTGCCAGCGATTCCCTCATCTCAACCCCAGCAAATAACTTGGAGGAAAAAATGACAAAAAGGGGAAAAAAACATGGACAAAGCATTTTTGGCAGTTGGTTAACTTGTAACAGTGTTGCACTTTGTTGTTGTTTTTGCTACTGTAGCCCCATAGATTTTCACTTGTGATAGACTGAAGAAAGTGCAAAACCTTTGCTCAAGAATTTATCAGTTGAAGAGACAAAACTGGAATGAGAAACAAAGTGCTATTGTTTCTCTGGTACTGACAAGAAACAGGCACAGAGGCATTAAATTTTCAATTTTTCCACCTGAAACCCTGCTAGTGCTTTCCAGTAAGCAGACAAACTTTGAAAACAAAGCCTTGAATCCATCTCCATAAAACCCACCATAGGCAGGTTAATCAATAAACACGCTTCTGCTGTGCTAGGAAGAGAGCTTCTTTCTCCCCTAGGCACTTATAACTCTGGTGGTCATGTACGTAAGTTCCTCAGGCATGGCAAAGAGATGCCATTGATTTCACCAGGAGCCGAGTGGGGAAAACTTTTTAAAGTCATTGTGAGTAATTATATGATTTGTGCTTCAGACCAGAATAAACTTGCTCCCCCTTGTTTGTTTATTTGTTTGTTTGCTTTTTGGTTGCAATGTATCTGTTATTTTAGAATGTGCACAAAGTATAACCAATTTAGTCCACAAAATATAGAAGCTGTACTTGGTTTTAAAAAGTTAATGGCAGGTTTTTTTTTTTTTTTTTTTTTTTTTTTTTTTTNTTTTTTTTTTTTTTTTGTTTGTTTTTGACAACCACTTCATATCTTGGGCCTCAGTCAGTTTTAATAATATCCACATCAAGAGAAAAACAAACAAACAAAAAAATCAACCAACAAACCAAACAAAAACCAACATCTTTTGAATTAGGTAGTATCTCACAGTTTGGCCCTGGGTTTGTGATTTACAGTGATGGATATAAAAGAAAAAAAAAAACACACAGTTATTGGAATTTAGGTTTTGGAATTTTCATCTATATTAACAGTACATGTCTGTGGATAAAGTCAGTGAAGCAATGGCAGCTCAGGCTTAGGAGTGCCAGAATCCTCTGAGCCAAATGTCTTGGTGACATTTCAGGTCTAAAAGACAGACTGACTTTTCAAACCCTTTACTCACAGGTGGCTAAATTCATAGTTCCTTTAGTTCATACTAAAAAAAAAAAAAAGGAAAAGGCATCATTTTCCTGGGTTTGGATTTACTGTGAAGTGAAAATTCTGCTAGTTCGGCATTGACAGCCACTGAAGCAAGTCCGGTGATTTTTAATCAGATCATTGTGCCCTAATATTTCAAGTGTTGTTTAGATTCAATTGAATTAAAAATGGGTGTTTGTATGTGCATTAGTGGAAGCATGTATATTTATATGAATTTGAACGTATTTTGTATGATGTTACAATATGGATACAGATACCTATACACATAAATAAATCATATTTTATAGGCACATCTCTACAAAGAATATACATAGGGTAAATTACATATATTTATTGCGTGTGCACACTTCTAAATATACAGTGAGAGGCAGTGAGAGGATATGAGAAGGCTAAGACAGAAGGCTTGGGAAAAAGTGGATTTTTTCTATTATGGAATCTCATCCCTGTATAAGAAAGTAAAGTTTCTGTCCTTTCCTGCACAGAAGCAATAAGAAATGTTGCTGGTCAGAAGGAGAAAAAAAAATGTTCTCTTCTCATGAAAAAAGAGAAATGAGAAAAATTCAGTCTCCAGTTTCAGTCTATTTTATCCATTTTCAGGGTGAAAATATGCTGAATGTTTCTGGCACACTGTCATTCCAACCCCTCTCTTGTCATTTGGATGCTTTCTGAAGTCTCATTTCAGGATGTTTCTGCATAAGTGCAGTAAATCACCATACAGCCAGTAAAAGTAAGTGAATAAAATGGTATATTTCATAGAATTATGGCATGGTTTGGGATGGAAGAAACCTTAAAGACCGTACAGTCCCAGCCCCCTGCCGTGGGTAAGGTTGCCACCCAATAATAGATCAGCCTGTCCTTGAGGGATGAGGCATCCACAGCTTCTCTGGACAGCCTGTTCCAGTGTCTGAGTAAGAAATTTCCTCATAAAATCTAATCTAAATCTCCCCTCTTTTAGTTTAAATCCTTTCCCCCTTGCCCTATCACTGTCTGACCATGTAAAAAGTCACTGTCCTTCCTCTTTACAAGCTCCCTTCAGGTAATGGGAGGCTACAATGAGGCCTTCCCAGCACTTTCTCCTCTCCAAGCTGAACAATCCCAGCTGCCTCAGCTTTTCTTCAAAAGAGAGGTGAAATTTTCCTGAAATTTTCCTGAAAATATGCTATTTTTTTGCTCCCATATCCTAACCAGAACAATAAAGTACGGCGTGTTCGGACTCTGGAAATCCAGACCTAACATGGGATTTAGGATCCATTTCTGCAGGAAGAACAGGGCAAGAGCTTACCCCTGGTGGCCCCGGGGTTTGCCAGGAGAGCTGAAAGGGTGCAGGCTGCAGTGGTCAGCCAGCAGAGGTGGAACAGCTAACAGCTCACACGGGGCCTGGAGGTGTAAAGGAGACAGGGAGCACTGGGTGTGTTGCTGCGGGTGCCAGTGCTCAGCTTCTCCAGTTCATGGAGGACACTTGGACGGGGGTCCTGGAAGCAAAATCTGGAGCTTGAGGCATGGTGGTGAGGGGAATATCCACTGGATAATGCTGGAAATCAGGCAGACACACAAGCACTTACGACAGTAGAGGCTGGTTATCACAGTGGGCCATGGGCTAAACTCCACCTGAACAGAGTTTACTATTTTGTTTAAAAGTGGAAAAACATATTTCCTGTCCCCACAGTGAATGCCTTCCAGGGCCCCTTATTTTACTCGCCACAGAACTGTAGCACCAAATACACACAAACCAGTCTTACCTCTGGGTTGAAAGTCAAAAAGACTCTGTGACTCTTTTATTTATAGCTGGGGATATGGGCTTGCTTTTTCCTACTGAGCACGGGTGTTGTGCAGAACATACAGCAGTGAGACCTTCATTCATTGTTCCATCTGATGTAGTCTTGGAAAGCACCTGTGCAGACCCTTCAGACAACATTACTGCTTACCTGTCCTCCATAAAAACAAAACAAAACAAAACAAAACAAAACAAAACAAAACAAAACAAAACAAAACAAATAATAATAATAAAAACCATTAAAAATAAGAAATTTTCTGAAATATCATATAATTTCACAGGCCTTCATGTCTGCAGATCTATACAAAAACTTCTGGGGGATAACAACATGGAAAATTCACAGTCTGCCACAAGACCACCTACTTGGCTAAGAATTATCACTAAACCCATGAAAAGTAACTGTTCTTTTCCAAACTGCAGTGTGCAAGGAGTGTAGCATTGGTTTTCCTGAATATGATTTATGGGAAAAAAAAAAAAAAAAGGGTTGAAGTGCAGTACAGCAATAAATGACATTAGTTTTTTTCCAGGTAACTAGCATTTTCAGCTTAGCTTCTAGGAGGCATAGAAAACTTGTGACCAATTCACTTGCATCACCCTTTGGGCTCTCAAGGCTTAAGAGCAAGGGAAGGAAGAAAAACGATACAAGGTCATGTAACCTAATCACTTCTGTAGAACAGAACTCAGTAACCGAAGTCATTCAGCCCCCATGACCCTGCCAGGAGGGCAGTCATGTCAGCGCCACAGGAAGACGCTAGACAGGAGGCTGATAAATGTAAATCACAAGGAAAATTAATATTAAAATAAGACTTCATAATTATAAACGAGACAGCAAAGAGCCATTGGATACGGAGCTGGAGCATGAGTCTTGGCCCTGGACTGGATGTGGGTGCCAGGGCTGCTGGGTCCAGCTCCCCACACACTCAACATTTTCCAAGCTGCAGCACACCCAAAACACCTTTTACTCAGATGAATGCATCAGATACCCCTGGTTCCATCTTTTTTTTGTGTGTGTGTGAGAAAAATATAGCAGAAGACCTATGAATAGCTGTTGGAACCAGGAAATATTTGCATTGGTGAAGAAGTAATGAAAGAAAATGAAGAGTACAGAGCCTTCTCTTCTGTCTACAGAATCTGAACATATGTATCAAAGCTCCAGGAGCAAAGGAAGGCATTTTATACTTACCTAAACCCACTAAAACTGGTCCATGGCAATCAAAATACAAAAAGTCCAGTTCATTTGACCTCCTGCTGTAAATCCAGAGCAGGTTCTCCGCTTCTCTGTCTGATGGTTTCTGCCACTCCAAGTGAGCTCTGTCAGGATCCTGCCTCCACACAGTTATTCCCAAATCCACATCAGACTTTGATGAACAAATATTTATTGGGAAAAAATGGTGCAAAGTAGGAAATGAGAAAAAGATTTTGGAGAAGAAAGAGGATAAGATGAAAATAGCTGAGGTAGACTGAGCACTACACACTTCTTGCTTGGGTTAGCCTTAGCAATGGCTGCAGGTGTATTTTATGGCTTTACTTTTAACGTTCCCCTTTTCAGGGATTTAAAACATTTATATTAAATGTTATTCAAGGGATAACTTCCTTTATAGAACTTCGTTTTTATCATACTATAAAGAATTGATACAATTTCTTTACCAAGAATTGTTAGACAATTTTCTAGGCAACTTACAACTCTGCTGCATCAGGTCAGAATAACATTATTTCTGCTGCATAAAAAGGTTGCATTCCGCATTCTCCAGCTTTCCCAAGTAGGGATGGGCCATGTTTGTTTGCCTGTATTGGTTTGTCTGCTTGAGGTTTTTGCTTGCCTGCTTGTTCCTTGTTTATTTTCCTTGGCTGGGAAAATAAAAAAAAAAAACTGGCTGAAAAACTTCTGTGCTTAGATGAGAGGGAAGTGATTAATCATAGGTCTAGAAGTCATGCATAATAATTAATATATCTCTCAAAGTCACCAAGGGAAAAGTGCAATGTTAAGATCTCAGAAGATTTCCAGCATCCCTCCAATTACTGGAATATAAACCAGAAGCTAAGTTAGGAATTAGGTCAAGTTTGCAAATACAGCTGGTCCAGGATCATAAATATTCATTTTGGATAAACAGAAATAATGCTTTCAATGGCTGAGTCTTGCAAATGTATATATAGGTGTCCATAAGACAATCAGAGAAATACAGAATAGTTTAGTTTTGAAGGAAGCTCAGTAGGAGACACAGACCAGCCTTCTGGTCAAAGCAGATCCAACCCTGACAAGGCTCTGTTCGGTCAATTTTTGGAAATCTCCAAGAATGAAAACTGTAAACAGCCTGTGCCAGTGTTTGAGAACGCTCGGTGGGAAAATTCATTTCCTCATATCTAACCTGAGCTTCCCTTCTTGCAGCTAGTGCGCACCGCTCCTTATTCTCATGACGTGACTAAGATCCGTAACTGTAGGATCGCTGAGTCTGAAACTTGTTCCTTAAGCACTTGCTGTGGCTTTTGAGTGATTTCACTTCAGTTAGAGCCTCATCTTACCATCCCATCTACATAAAACATTTTCTTTGAATGGCGTGTTTATGTGTAGAATAAGCACATATGTAAAACGCATAGGTACGTATGTATGAGTACGTATGGAATATGTGCATCTTTTTACATGCATAAACGCACATTGCGGTGTGCTTGTGTGCGCGAGTGCCAGAGGCCGGCTGCTTCCCAGCGCTGCTGCAGGCGTTGGGCAGGGTCGGGCACGGCGCTTGCTGCCCAGGAGCGGGGACGTACTGCCCCGGCGTGGTGGCTCGCCTCCTTGCACGCTCCCTTCGCACTGCTGGGCTTTCCTTCACTGACATTCTCCTCACTTCTTGTCTTCCACGCTGCGCTGCATTGATCTGGATTTACGCAGGGTTACTTTGTGGTTTGCCTGAATCGCAGATAACAGGTTTGCTTTTTAATTAAGCACTAGGAAGCAGCTCCAGCAGTGCCACGCTTTGCTTTGTGTTTGTCCCTACTGCAACTGCAAAAGGACACACACAGTGCAACGCGGATTTTTCAGAATGATTGTCAGAAATGATGGCTCTGACTGTGATTTCCTAGGGCTTGATCTGTCAGTCATCATGTGTCTGGGAGACCCCAAGGGGGCAGATGCCCTGCTCACTTGGCTTTATTTATTTATTTATTTATTTTTCCTAAGTAGGGGAGTGGTATGACAGGCATGTATCACCTGCGGCATGTTTGCTGACTTTGCTGCCCCTAAGTCGTTCTTACACGTGTATGGCAGATAAGGCCTTGTTGTACCTAATCTAGAGGATTTTAGGCCAATTTATCTGCCCTATGTGAGAGTCACATAGAATCCAAAAAGGTACTGTGAGCATTACAACAGTGACCTCAAGCATCAAATTCCTGCATCAGATCCATGTTCACTACAGCTGGAAATACTCTTTGAACTTACTTCGAAGGTGTGTGTGGGCTTAGCCTCCGTGCCTGGGTTTTCCTTAACACCTTCATCCAAATAATGTGGGGGAGAGCCAGGTTTGGCTTGAGTTAAAGCTTGCGTTCCTGCTTGGCTGCTTGCATTCTTCCAGGAGAATAGAGCTCACGAATGTAGGAACACAGACACCAGGCCATCAGAGGCTGGCATGCTTGATTTAGAATGGTGTCCAGCAAGGTCATCCATTGCAATCATTGCAGCCTGAGAATGCAAGTAAAATACGAACCAGGCTGTAAAGTTTGCTTTTTATAGGGATGCAGGCTGCTGAAGGGGATTTATCTGTATTACAGTTGTTTAGAGCCTCTCGTAATGCTAAGGATCATTTCTCCCTCTCTTTCTAGGACCTGATTGTAATCTTTAATTCCTTTTATATTGTAATCAAAAAGATATAAAAGTGAGGACAGTAGTTCAGGTTTCCAGAACTGAGTTTGCTCAGACAAGCTTTTTTTTTTTTTTTTTTTTTTTTTTTTTTTTTCTTTTTTTTTTTTTTTGATTTTTTTAGNATTATCCTCTTTTATTTATATTGAGATTTCTGGAAAGCTGATGCATTTCATGCAATTAGCAATGACCTTGACAAACATACTGCATGAAGATAAGCAGGTTATCTTATAATTGTTACCCAGTCAATACATGTATTTCCTAACTGGACTTGTTAATTCAGGCCTCTGGCCGTGGTATAATGAGTTTATGTTGGCAGGGACAAGGCACTGCTGTGAGAAATTATTGTTTTCAAGCTCATTGTTACTTAGGAAAAGAATAGATGAAGAGATGTGAAAATACAGTTGGGAAATAAAATCGTTAAAATATTTCCTTTATTGGAAAAAGAATGATATTTCAAGTAATTACACGTATAATTAAGACATTTATGGGGATGAACACAGCAGATTATAGGCTTCAATGGGACTTACATAGACAATGTTAGAGAGTATAACCGTGTAATTCTCATAAACTGGAGCAAATGTGACATGCTCTGAGGTTACATCAAATCCTCTCTTTGATCCAGACAGTAATTATATTTATTTTGGGTTTGTTTGGGGAAAAAAAAAAAATGCTGCAGTGTTGTTGTGACTCAGCTAAATTAATGGTGAGCTGTCAATAGTTTCTGTGCCTGTTGTCCACACACACTCACTGCCAAGTGGTTTTTGGCAAAGGAGAAATTATACACCTAAAGGAGATCCTTCTAGTCCTCATGGGAGCCTTTAACGACTCTGACAGCTGTTGGAGGGGCAGCACAGCAAGGCATAGTCCATCCTGATGAAAACTTCCTTCTCCAAGTGACAGAGAAGCCAATGAAGTGAGGTGTTACGCTGGATCTTGTCCTCACCACCAAGGAGGGGCTGGTGGGGAATGTGAAGATCAAAGGCAACCTTGGCTGCAGTGACCATGGAATGGAACTCAAGGTCCTTAGGGCAGGGAGGGTGCACAGCAAGCTCGCAACTTGGGACTTTGGGGCAGCAGAATCTGGCCTCTCCAGGGATCTGCTTGGTAGAGTACTGTGAGTGGCAAATAGTCAAGGACCACTTTCTCTGGGTGTTACTGCTTGAGCTGATGGGTTGGACAAGATGACCTCCAGAGGTCCCTTCCAACCTTAACCCTTCTGTGATTCTGTAAATGTATCTGGCGGATCATACACCTCAGAGGTTGTTAGAAGCTGTTATGGGAACTATCCTTAGGTTTTGTTTCACAGTTTTTATGAGTAGGAATTTACAGTAGCTCATAAACCCTGTCAGTAGAGATTCCAGAAGCCAATCCACAGTCCCACAGAGACTTTCTCATAACTCAACCCTGATTCTCTTTGTTCCTCTCATTCTATCTTACCCATCAAGTCATGTGAATTGGGAAATACTTGAGACTTTATTTGAAGACTAGTTTCTCCAGGTTGTTTTCACCTTTGCTCCTTAGACTGAATTTATTTTGGACAAACAACAGTAGGTAGGCATGGCACAGAATAGCATGCATACAGATAATCTTCAGTCCCATTATAAAGCCTAATCTGTGTTGTCAGGATACACAGGAAGGCAAATTCACTCCTTGTTTAATGCCGTTTAAGTCACTGGGATGGATTAATTTGACTCACAGTCTGTGAAGTCTGGAGTAGCTGCTCTGCTACAGTGTGCTCTGAAGAATTCAAACATTACTCACCTGCCAGGAAGTCTAGGCTGTCTTAGCTACAGCCCGTAATAAGATAGATCATTACCACTGTTTGTCTTCTGGCACGCATCCTGCAATCTGCAGGTACAAGAGGGCTTTAACTAACTGCAGTTATGTGTTGTGCATGGGAAAATCTCTGTATGACAAACTATTGGCTAGCAGCTGCTGGGTTATGCCAACTCTATACAATTTATAAACATTGAAAATGTTGACTTGAAATATATTTATTTCAATTGGAGTTGAATTCCTGCCTAAACTAAATACGTAAAGCCATAAAAGTAAATGAGTAAGCTTAACAACTTATTTTTCAAAAGAAGTACTAGAATAACAGAAGGGGTAAGTGTAGCAGAAACAATTTTTTTGGACACCCATGTACATATAAACCTTGCAGTCACCAAGACTGCTTCCAAATCTTCAAGTCTTTTGTTTAATAAACTAAGGGAAAAGTCTGGGATTATTTGCTCCAGAGTTACTGCAGGAAATCGACTGCAGCCTGCTGACTTGGGTACTCTTCTCAGTTTAAAAGGAAGTAGAATCATAGAATCATAGAAACGTCAGAATTGAAAAGTACCTTTAAAGGCCATCCAGTCCAACTCCCCTGCAGTGAACAGGGACATCTACAGCTGGATCAGGTTGCTCAGAGCCCTGTCCAGCCTGACCTTGAAGGTCTCCAGGGATGATGCATTCACCACCTCTCTGGGCAACCTGTGCCACTGCTTCACCACCCTTAGAGTAAAAAACTTTTTCCTTATATGCAGTCTAAATCTCCCCTCTCTCAGTTTGAAACCATTTCCCCTAGTCCTATCACAACAGACCCTGCTAAAAAGTCTGTCTCTTTCTTTCTTGTAGTCCCCCTTCAGATATTGAAAGGCCGCTATCAGGTCTCCCTGGAGCCTTCTCTTCTTCAGGCTGAACAGCTCCAACTCTCTCAGCCTGTCCTCACAGGGAGGTGTTCCATCCCTTGGATCATTTTTGTGGCCTTCCTCTGGACACGCTCCAACAGCTCCATGTCCCTCCTGTGCTGAGCACTCCCCATCTGGACACAGCACTCCAGGTGGGGTCTCACTAGCACAGAGCAGAGGGGCAGGATCACCTCCTTTGCCCTGCTGGCCACGCTTCTTTGGATGCAGCCCAGGATGTGGTTGGCTTTCTGGGCTGTGAGGGCACACTGCTGGCTCATGTCCAGCTGTCATCCACCAGTACCCTCAAGTCCCTTTTGGCAGGGCTCTGCTCAATCCTTTCATCCCCCAGCTTGTACTGATAGTGGGGGTTGCCATGACCCAGGTGCAAGACCTTGCATCTCACTTCATTGAAGCTCATGAGGTTACCGTGGGCCCACAGCTCCAGCCTGTCTAGGTCCCTCTGGATGGCATCCCGTCCCTCAGGCATGTTGACTGCATCACACAGCTTGGTGTCATTCACAAACTTGCTGAGGGTGCACTCCATCCCACTGTCAATGTCATTGATGAAGATATTGAAGGGTATCGGTCCCAGAACGGACCCCTGAGGGACACCACTTGTCACTGATCTCCATCTGGACACTGAGCCATTGACCACCACTCTCTGGATGTGATCTAGCAACTAGTTCCTCATCCATCAACACTCCACCCATCAAATCCATATCTTTCTAGTTTAGAGAGAAGGATGTTATGGGGGACCGTGTAAAAGGCCTTCCTGAAGTCCAGATAGACGTCATCAGTGGCTCTTTCCTCATCCACTGATGCAGTTACACCATCGCAGGCCACTAGGTTGGTCAGGCAGGACTTGCCCTTGGTGAAGCCATGCTGATTGTCTCACATCACCTCCCTGTCTTCCCTGTGCCTTAGCATTGCTTCCAGGAGGATCTGTTCCATGATCTTCCCTGGCACAGAGGTGAGGCTGGCAGACTGGTAGTTTCCTGGTTCATCCTTTCTACGCTTCTTATCAACAGGTGTAACGTTTTCTTTCTTCCAGTCACCAGGGACTTCATCTGACAAAGTATATGTTTTTGATGTAATTCCAAGGGAGCTTGACAACATGAGCATTTGCCAAAAATAACTATCAGTCTGTTGAGCTGTGTGTAACTGTCTGCTCTCCTATTGAGCTCCTGCGGAAACTCATGAGGACTATGACATGCCATCATCCTATGAGATATTGTTGGGACATGCCTCTGGGGATACCTCACTGGCATCATCAACACAAATCCTACCTCATCCTCGTTCTCCATCAGGTTATGTGTTGGGTGTTGGCTAGAAAACTCACACAAACAGAAAACATCCTGGTTCTTGCTTAAAGCAAAAATAGAATAATTTGAGGTTGAGTGACCAGCTACTATATTGATTGCAACTACTGAATTACAGTGTAAAACCAGTGTAATGGGGATTAATTTGCAAGAGACAGAAATAAATTACCTAATATAGATATCTTGAGTCTTACTAATGTGCATTGTTTGAAGCTGTGAAATCATCTGCACAGAAAAGCACTCAGTACTCTTTCATGTGCAACTGCCGTCAGGTCTTGTCTAGATCACAACTTCCACGCAGACCTCACTGGTCACCCAATAAGGTGCTTCCATTTGTTCAAGCCATTGAGCTGCAAATAGATTGGGCCAAGGCTGGGTTTCTGCTCTAAACCAAGACTTACCTCTGAATCCCCATTCAGACAACAGAAGTCTGTGCCAAGTTAAGTCCATGAAGCAGAAGGTGCTGGTGGACTGTGCTCACCACACAGACATTCACAACTGAGGGTTAGTGACAGTGGATGAGACTTGCCTGTTTTGAAAGCATGTGTTGATTACATATTTTAGACATCTAAAATTGTGCCCTAGAATTTTCTGTTTCTTTTCAGAGACTAGAAGAGGAGCCTAGATGGCTTGCTGAGTTATCTATATTGTAAATATCTAAAACAGAAGAGACAGAATTACGAGATACATGGAACATCCATGAGTGGCTACTTCAGATGTTAAAAGAACCTTACGCTCCATGGGAGTGACTTTTCTTCTCTTTTCTTCTTTATTTCTTCCCACTCGGATACTGAGAAATCTTTATTGATCCAGACATGCTTGGCTTTATTAGTCTTGTTGGTGCTATGGTCTTCTGCAGGATCGGAGAGAAGTCTCTGTTGGAGAGATGTGGCTGTAACAAGGAAGCTTGTTTTCCTCAACAGAAGTACAAAGCAGAGTGTAAGGTCCACTCCAGAGGGAAGAAGCTCACAGCAGTGTTAAATGACACTGACGGCTGAGCACAAGGTCATCTCTGGGACAGGTATTTCCATTTGAAAAATAGAATCACCTCATGGGAGATCACATGGCTGTGACTACACAGCCATCCAAAGTATTCTTGAATCTTTTAGTACCAACATGGCTTGATAGTGACCTGATACGTACTTATTTTCTTTCACCAGAAAGACTTGATCACAATGCATAGTATTTTAAAATATTCACTGTGTTTGTGATTTTTCTCCATTCAAAAGTGAGTATGTTATGAGCCAGCTGCAGACCCCCAGTTTACCATGAGGAGATGGGAAACGAATAATCAGGCTACAGACAGGACAGGAACACTGTGTGTTTTAGCATTGTTAGAATTGCAGTTCCCATGAGCAATCTCACAGCGGTGCCTTTTGTTGTGAAGGCATCAATCTCATGAAATCATCTGTGTGTTTTTTTTCCTCTATTGCAGTGGATTAGACCACTGGAGGTCTGTGTATAGTTAGTCAAAATCTCTTCCAGAAGAAAGGAAATACTACATCTGAGGAAGAGCTAAAGTTTTCTCTTTTATATATTCCTCAAACTAATTATTCAAGCATATTTAACAACATTATACAGCACTTTACGTCAGTTAGTGTCATTCTTACCTGACACAAATTGAGAAGCTGAGTTCAACAGAGAGTTGAACTGGTTTGGCTAAGGTCAGGGAAAGTACATTTAATTGTAGTAATCCATTCACCAGCTGAGAGTGAGTAGGTTTTGCCTATATGTACTGGGCTGATGTGGAAGGTTTTGGTAGTGGTGGTGCTGCAGGGGCAGCCTATGCGAGCAGGGCCCAGCACTGCCCCATGTCAGATCAGAGCCAGCTCCAGCTGCTCCAAAGGGGACCTGCTGCTGGCCAGGTGGGGCAGGAGGCCTGGGGGAGCTGCTGCCCGTGGGACCCCGTGCTGGAGCAGCTCCTGAAGGGTGGGCTCGTGGTACAGAGCCGTGTTGGAGCAGGGCTTGGAGAGCTGCAGCCTGTGGGAAGCCCATGCAGGGTAATTTTTGGGAAGGACGCACCTGTGGGAGGGACCCCATGTGCAGCAGGGGCAGAGAGTGACCATGGAGGACTGGCAGAGACAAAGCAGTAGGGACTGACCACATTGGCCATTCCCCTGTGCTGCTCGGAGGCAGAAGGTAGGAGAGTCTGGGTGGAGGGAAGGTGTCTGTAGTTTGCCTTCAGTTCTCACTGCTCTGGTCTGTTAGCAGTAAGCAATAAATTACATTAATCTCCCTATGCTGAGTCTGTTTTACCCATTAGGGTCACTGGGGAGTGATCTCCCTCTTCTTATCTCAACCCATGATTTTTTTTTTCATCATGTTTAATCCCTCTGTCCTTTTGAGGAAGGGGAGTGACAGCGGTGTGGTGGTTCTGAGCTGCCCATCAGTGTTAAACCACCATAGCAAAAGGTTTGGGGATTGAATGCCTTTTTAGTTAAGCCCTTTTTGACAAACTACACAAATCTACCAGAACATACTCTGTTGTTTATAAAGCACAATGAAATACCAAATTGTTCTAAAAGTGTTTATACATGTAAGTGTATAAAATTAATGCTATTCATATTGATAATGATTTATCTTCTGACCTGTACTTGCAGACTATGCAAACTAATCTTTTTCAATTACTCTGATTGGAGATTCATCGATTAAATGAGCAAAGAGTAAATGTCATGGAGTTGAATCACAGAATTTTGAAAAGGTTAAAGCAAAACTAGATGCAGCTAGAATAGCTGCCTGGACATAGAAAGCACTGAAGGACCGCACCTTGCGATCACTTCTGCACTGTCACATTAAGAATGGTGACAAAAACAGACAGAGGAACAGGAGTCTGCTGGGTTTCGAAACAATGGGAAAAAAAATAAATGCAGCATTTTGATCTGCTCAGGGTCATACACACCAGGGAAAAGCACTGTATCCTATGGGATTCCCTAACCTCCTATGAATGTGGAATCCAAAGCCATTTGTCAGCCTTACCTAACTTCTCTTTTGATAAAAGGTTACAAAGTACAAGTATTTTTCCATTTTTCCAAAGAGAAACTTTCTAGTTTATGAGTTCTATCTTGCACAGACCAAATTAAAATTTAAGTGGAACATAAGTGCTTAGAAATCAGAAATATTATTCACACCAGGAATTTTCTAAATTTTAAAAAAGCATTAAATATTTACATGAAAAATGAGTTTTTGAGGGAAATCTATGAGAGACAAATGCAAGCTTTCATTGGACTAAACTGCATTTTGGGACACTGCAGCCGTGAGAACATGTTCTTAGTAAATTATATGATACAGCTGCTGTAGCCGAAGTACTGCCAAGATCAAACTGTATATTGTAAAATTTATTTTACAGACATAATATTTAAAATACATGCTCAGCCTAATGTAATAAGTTATAGGATATGAACCTTATCATAAAGCAACCTGGTTCATCAATGTGACTTTAGTTGCTAACTGCACATTATGTTGCATGTCTGGGGTAGATGCATTTAATGAGCATTTTCATTTATGCCTACCCACAGTTACATTATTGAAGAAGTGAAAAAATGTAATATTGCCTCGGAGTAAAGAAGTACCACACTCATCCATTATCCCTGGAGGATGGGCTGGATTCTTCTGGTGGCAGGTTACATCCTGCCCCTTTCAATGACTGGTTTCACTGATTGCAGTACTTCCAAGCAGATGAACATCTGTGATGGCTTACAGCTTTGCAGTGTACTGCAGTACATTGCAGTGCTAATTTCTGCAAACTGGGACATCTCTCACTTCATTATAGACATCAGTCATAGCTACAGTGCCGTCTTTAGAGTATTTGGAGAGAAATGGCCACTTCCAATATATGACTCTTCTAGGATACTTGCCTACAATCAGATGAGGCAAAATTACACATTTGAACATCTCTATTCCCTGCATGTAAAGAAAGTCTACATGATCTCAGATGCAGAAGTCTTCATGGTTGGCATCTAAAATCAGATAACCCTGTATATTTCACTTCTAAAACCTGTAGGATTCATTGGCTTGGTTTGGCAATGCTCTAAAATAGGGTGAAATACAGCAGACTTTAACCTGAAGTATCTGAATCTAGGTATGAAATCCTCTAGCTCTTACTTAGGATGTGTTTCTGCAAATCTTGAGTACAGTAAACTTGCATTACACTACTACTCTGTAGTATCTGTGTTCCTTCTTGATGTATAAAGTTTCTTCCCAATAGCCTGGCATGATTTGGTTTCAGCCATAATAATGGGAGAAGCCTCTGTGCAAAGCTTTGTTAATTCTGAGATTGTCTTAGGAGTACTTTGTTCTGCTCAGAATTTAAGTCATCCTAATTTTTTTTTTTTTTTTTTTTTT
>VXAV01006610.1:0-13219 GCA_013399715.1 Alectura lathami
CCCACGGCAGGGGGTTGGGGCTGGGGGGGCTCTGAGGTCCCCTCCAACTCAAGGCATTCTGTGATTCTCTGATTCTGTGATTCATATGGGACCTCCACAGGTCGGGAAGCAGCTGTGGAAGAGCTGTCCAACAGCTACAAGGGCTGCAGTGAAGCTCTCTTAGCAATGTTGCTCTCCCGAGCCCAGACACCAGCCCAACCTCTTTCCTTATCCAGTTCTTCACGTGTGCCCCCTTCTTGACTTCTGCCTCTATGTACTCCTTGAACTGCAGCTGCTGCTCTCACCCCAAAGCCTGCTCTTAAAGCCAGCGCAGACAAGCTGTAGATGCCCAGCTGCAAGGCATCAAACCCGTGGGTGTAAGGTGCATCCTGATCACAGCCTTGTGCTGCAAAAAGTGATCCCATTCTTGGGGGACAGGCAAAAACACCAGGCAGAAGGCCCTGAGATGGTAGGAGAAATGTGGCTCTTTTAGCAGTTGATGTTAAATAACTTCCTGCTGCATTCTATGACCACGCACGGTGGAAACGATCCTCCCATGCACATGGCAGAGGAAGTGCATGGGGTACGCGCACACAGCCCCAAGCACCGAGTTTCTTTCCTGCATTGAAGCTGCGGATTGACGCTGCTGGAGCTCACCTCTGGGCATGCAGCTCTCCCAGCGAGGTCTCCTGCTTTTGTGCCCACGCCACCACCTCTCCCTTGTGTGCAGGAGCCTGCAGCTGAGCTGATTTTCTTCTAGCTCAGGCACCTGCAGCTTTATGCAGTGTGCTGCCAGAATGCAATCGTTTATGTAAGGAATTTTTACTCTTTTTTTTTTTTGGTCTTGGAGCTTCTTGCAGACAGGATGGGCGCAAGGGACTTTGTCCTGCCGGGCAGCTATATAAAGCTCTCCGTGATTCAGCATTTACTGCGCCTTACACAAAGTCCTCTGTTATCATATCAACAGGAATGCAGGGCTAGGAGGGATCTCCTAGTCATCGTCATATTCCCTTGCTGTAACGAGCGCTGAGTCATGAAGTCCCTCTTGTTAATTCATCACAGTCCATCCTGGGAGTTTTTTGGCAGGTTATTCCAAAACCTCGCTCTGACACTGAGGAAACTTTTCCAGCCCACATTTTCTCAGAGCCTATTTTTATCTACTTGCTGTCATGCCAGGGCTCTCTTCTCGTTGATAGCTGCTCTTCCTTCTTTAACCTGCTGTCCTACATGCGGGTGGAGAGCGGGTCGTTTTCTTCCCAGGATCACCGGTCTACTCAGACAAGAGACCTCCTACTTCTAGTTCCTTCCAGCAGCCCGTGGCTGCCCCTCTTCCTCTACTCCAAAGACCTTGCAAGGTGCTAAATCAGGACTGTGCTCACCGTTTGGAAAGCAGACAGAAACAAACAGGCGGTGGTAGTCAGGACACCAGAAAGGCATGCCAGAAGCAGGCTGCCTTCCTGGGGGTCAGCAGGAACTTAGCATTTTCTCTGAAATCCTGCCATGGCCCAGGGGTTCCCAGTACCCACCAGGCGCTAGGTCTACCAGCAGGACTTTTGTACGCTTGCAGAGCAAGGCCTGTTTGTCCCTCAGGTGCTGATGTTTCCTTCCCACATACGCCCTGTGAGTGCTGGGAGGTGCAGCACTGCCTGGCCCTGAAGAGCTTTTTCTTGTCGGAGCGTCCCACGGCTCAGGACATCCGTAGGGACCCACGTTCCTTAGGAAGCCCCTGGTACCTCCCAAGGTGCCGCAGGAAGGCAAAATGAAGGCACACCCTGCGCAGCGTCCTGGTGACATGATTCAGCACAGGAATGGCACCCGCATTTTATTGGACACAGTGAACATTACCAGCAGGGCACCCTCCCGGAGGTGTGTGCTGCTTTCCAGGCAGTTTCACCTTGTTTCTAGCCCAAATGAGCAGGGCAGTATCTCAGACCAAAGAGAACAGCAGGAATAGCGTTAGCTGATGCAATCACACCGTGCCTTTACAGCACTGCTAGGCAGATCCATGAGCAGTGGGATGCGCTGTACGTGGGAACAGCAAATTCAAGTCCTTGTTTGAAAGCAGCTGTGTTTTTTTTTTTTTAAAAAAAAAAAAAACAGTCCCCAAATACGGGTGCTGGATAAAGACTTTTCCTCTGACAGGTGAACCTGCCATTTGGTGGCGGGTTAGGCTTTTACAAGTGTCAGCTCATTTTCTCGCTGTTACAGCATTTTTCATACCAGTTCCATAAACACATTTAGTGCTCTCCTGGAACCCATTCTTTGTGACTCCCTGGCAGAGAGGTCGCATTCAGCTGTCATCTGAGTGAATGCAGGGCCACTTCCATGAGAGACATTCAGGCTTCCTTGAAGTATATTTGCAAAAAGGCTTTGAGTGCTCCCCAAGGAGGGCCTGGGAGACAGGTCAGCCGTTCAAAGGAGGAGATCAGGCAACAGGCTGGGGTATCCGCGGTGGAGGCTGACGTTGTCGCTGTTGAGTAATCGGTATTTGCTGTATTTGGACGGTTTGTTCAAACAGCTGGTTTTGGTGAATCAAATCACATTTCTGTGCATGCTTTTGCATCTATTTGCGTTCCTTGCACAAAGAAGAAGCATCCCGATTTCCCAGAATCACCCCACCAGGAATTAACTGGAATTTGACAGTCATAGCTTAGAGCCAAGAATGTTTCTCCCCATCAGAGATTCAAACATCTGCTGAAGCAAGCACAAGATCCCTACCACTACGTGGAAATTCTTCTAGACGACGACAGCATTAAACAACCCCACAAGCAAAGGGAGATAAGCCTGCTACGGTGCTTAAAAAAAATAAAATAAAAAAAAAAAATCAGCCATCAATCCTGCAGCAGCAGGAGCAAGAGATAAGGCAGGTTTTGCCCTGACCACCTACCTCCCGGGGCAGCTGGAAAGCTGGGAACAATATTGTTTCACAGATTATTCATGGGGTTTCCAGGTTGGTGCCAAGCTCCGTGCAGCTGAAAGCTGAGCAACTGTTTGTCTCTCCTTGTAGAGGATTGTTATAAAATAATTTCCCTCTGTGACCAGTCTGGCCTGCTCTAATGCACAGTCAGAAGTGAGACATTGACTTTTAAAGATCTTCCTGCCCTCAGGGTGACAGATGAAAGAACAGGTCACAGCTTTGTTCTGCTGCAACGTGTCTGGAAGTGTTGAGAGACGTGCTTTCATTACAGCAAAATTTCCACTGTCTCATTGTTTTTTTGCAAGTTTACAGCCTACCTGTAGAGCATAAGGGAACTGCTGGGCTGACCAAAACAGCTATGAGACATGGATTTGCTCATGTCGTTTAGGCAGCAACAGCTGGCTGCTGGCAGCCGTGTCTGCTGGACAGAGCACGGGGACTTCCACCTGCACCGGATGGCATTTCTCAGCAGCTCGGCAGGCGTGCCCATGCCCAGGATAGCATCAATTAATTTAATAAGCCTGAACATTGTCTCTGCAAAATAAAGTCATCTGTTTAAGAGAAGTCCAAGGATGGTGCTCAGATCACTTCAGCTGCTCAAGCACACTGCTGCTTTACCTCTGCCTTTGACTTTTGTCCCCAGCTTAATGCCGCTGTTTTTATGACTCTGCAGTAACCAGCGGAATCAATTAATTTAGATGTTCCAGATAATGAGGAGTTTGTTCTGCAGCAAAGAGGTCTCCAATGAAGAATAAAAGTGTTAGAGGCCCAGAGCATGCAGCCATTAGCAGATTTTTGAATGGAAAGGAGAAAAACAAAAGTGAAAGAAGGTGAAATACTTTATTATTGCATTTTCTGGCAGTTAACATCCCAATGCATACTAAGGTTGCACTTTCCATAAAAACACCTTTGATTTACCTACTTATCATTTCCTTAGAATCTAAGCATTATACCAAAATTTTCATGCTGAGTGTTCTGGAAGAGATAAGGTGAATGTGATTCAGGACATTTCCAAGAACAAGTCTAACAAAAATGCATTTTCCCCCATTTCAAGCACATCTGCCAGTTTTTTTTTTTTTTTTTTTTTTTTTTTTGGATGNCATCTGCCTCCCACCACACAGACTGGAAACCTAACTTTTATAGCTCTTGACATTTTTTTGGGTCTTAGGCTTTAGCAGACAAAAAGCTATCACCAAATCAACCCTCGAAAGCCCACCCTGCGCATGCTCCATCTCCTTGCAGCTGCCAGGCTTTCTGCAGCTGGTGGCCAAGCGTGCTCCACTGGCAAGTTGTTGCATCCCACTGTGGGACGGGGCACGGAGCTGGGAGGGCAGCAGAAGAAGCAGATGGGAAAGCCAGTCCTGGTAGGAAAGGGGTAAGTCTGGTTGGAGAACATGTTGTGACTGGGGCTGGAATAGCTGGGGGAGGAGGGAGGATGGGGAGCTTCATTTTCTGAGTGAAGATAAAGTGGGATTAAACTACCAGGAGGTGCTGGGCAAAACATAAGGCAAGGTTCTGTTTGTTTTCAAGGGTCTGGAAAAAAATGGGAAAGGAGAGAGTGTGGGTGGAAACACGCAAAAAGCTCCTGGTGGCACATGTTGCTCTCCAGAGTTTGGGAGGTAACCCCGAGTCTTTCATCTCATCTCACCTGCTGCCAGCATGTGGGTTTGACAGGCAAGCCTCCAAGGCTGCCCAGCAGCACCCTCACCTTGGTCAGCTGGGCACAGTGACCAGGGTTGCCTCTGCCAGTCCCAGATCTACCCTGGAGGTAGATCTAACTTTTACAAGCGTTTGAGGAACCCTGTGGATGTGCACTTCATGGTATCCTTGCTAGGTCGAGTTTGCTTTAAAAGCAAAAAACACAAAAACAACAGCCAAGATCCTGAAAAACAGCATGCTGTAACAAGTGCCAAAAAAAGTCTCTGAAAGCAAGAATTCAAAAGTAGCGAAGGCTGGATTTAAAACAATTTGTGCAAACTTAATTTGGCTTACTACAGCATGTATGATTTTGTGGAAAACAGGCCTGGAAGGGACCGTAAGGAGCCAGCTGGGGATCCCAGCCCATCTCTTTGCCCCGAGGCAGGACCAATTATTCCTAGACCATTCTTGACAAATGTTTCTCTAATCTTCTCTTGCGAGACAGACGTTAATGACTTGATCACATACTTTTTCTTAATGGGATCCTGCCTCAGCGCATAAAAAAACCAGGATGGTTCTGTGGAGGAGACTGGGAACACAGCTGCAGAAAGGACAGCCTGTGGTTCAGCTTGCTGGCTGCTGTCCTGGAGAACTGCCCCCGCTTCACAGCTCCTGGGTGGCCATTTAAATCAGACTTCTCCCAGGCAGCCATTAACTGTTTTCTCTGTTTCCTGGGTGCTCAGCTTGAAAATACTGCCTCTGACTTAATTGCCCCTGCTTGGCACCCTGTCTTGATACAGAGCTCGCGCTTTGATTTTACCACCTCCACCGCACAGTCAGCCCAGCCCATATTGCACCGGTTGTCATAGACTGGGAAATCCAACTGAAATTCTTTAGTGCAGTGCTCAGCACTGGCTGTCGTAAGTCACTCATCTCCCACTTCTCGTCTGACCTTGCCCTGTGTGCTTTGTCAGCCTCCATCTGCCCACACTTTGCTGAAAGCACATGTACCACCAAATCTCTGCCACAAGTGATGATTCCCAATTCTTGTATTTTATTTAAGGACGGTTCTTCTGTCTGTTTTGTTAAGTTCAAGGTTCTCCATAACCACCTCATCCTCAGAGGCATATACACTCTGTACAGCTAATTCACATTCAATCATAGAATTCTGTCATAACTCTATCAGTAATGCCTGTAAGTACCTCAAGGAAAAATCAAGTTTAACGAAATGCGTCAGAACTGACAGCACAGAGGGCCTTCTTCGCTGCATGGGAACACCGCTGGCTCATGACCGGCTTGGTGTCCGAGAACCTTGGGGCCCCTCTCTGCACAACCTCCTTCCAGATTGCTGGGGCCCAGCATGTGCTGGTGCATGGGGCTGGTCCTCCTCAGGTGCAGGACTCTGCATTTCCCTTTGCTGAACCTCATGAGACTCCTCTCTGCCCAGTTCCCCAGCTTGTTGAGTTCCCTCTCAATGGCTGCACACACCTCTGTCAATCAGCTGCTCCTCCCACCTTTGCATAATGTGCAAACGTGCCGAAGGTGTACTCTGCCCCATCATTCAGACCATTACTGAAGACGTGTAGCAGGAAAAGACCTAAGAATGACCCCTAGGACAGACAGCTAGTGACTGGCCTCCAGCTGGACTTGTGCCACCTGTCAGGATGCTCTGGGTCTGGACATTCAGCCAATTTTTGACCGACCCCACTGTCCTCTAATCTAACCCACACTTCACTGGGTTGTCTGCAGGGGTGTTATGGGAGACAGCGTAAAAAGACTCACTAAACTTGACACCCGCTGTGCTCTGCCCATCCACCAAGCCAGTCAACTCGTTGTAGAAGGCTGTTGGGTTGATTAAGCCTGACCTGCCCTTTGTAAATCCCTGCTGACTGCTCCCAGTCACCTTCTTGCCTTTCACGTGTCTGGAAACGGACTCACCTCTTTAGGAATTAAGGTGAGGCTGACTGGCCTTGCAGTTCCCCATATCTTCCGTCTTGCCCTTCTGACAACAACTGTGACATTTGCTCACCTCCAGGCCTCGGGAACCTCTCCTGATCACCATGACCTTTCAAAGCATGGCCTCGCAGTGACATCGGCCAGCACTTGTGGGGCCCCCTCTCAGGGGCCTGGGCTTGCCGAAGGACAGTGTCACCAGTCAAGGCTTCTCCCTGGGTCACCTCGCCCTGCTTCCACCTTCTGTACACTTCCTTTTTAGGTCAGGTTTGGTCAGGGGCTCCTTGTTCATCCATGCAGGGCCCCCTCCTGCCGCCTTTGCTTGATCACGTTCTTGTCAGGATGAATCACTCTTGAGCTCGGAGGAGGTGATCCTGGAATGTGGAACAGCTCAGGCCCTGGTTTGGAGTTCAACGGCTTGTTCTGGATTGTGGTCAGGGCAAGATGTTTGATAGTGTTTTATAAGTCTTACCATACCTGGAAGGCGGGTGTACAGCCATCTCTACAGAGCTAGAAGGTTGAGGTCAAACAGCAGATTTCACACCACACACGTCAAAAAAATAAAACTGCTTTTAGCATTACCTCCTTCAGAGGTCAGTATTACCCAGGCACTTGCCCAGATTCTCCCAGCTATTCCCCATCACTGATATCTTGCAGCAGCGATTTCAGAGCCCAGTTAGAGATACAGCTATCTTCCTGTCGCCCAGTGGGAGGCTCCTTACCCCAGGGCTCCCTTGCTAGGGAGATGTTTTTAAGGTCCTTCCATAGGCATGGAGAAAAGAGTGTCCTCCAGGTGAACTTCTAGAGCAGCCCCACTTGAGACCTCCGATAATCTGGAGGCATCTCTCACCTTCCAGTGACTGGAAAAAAATCCCAACACTCACAATAACCGCTTCATTTAAAACAATTTCCTCCTGCTGCCCTTAAAAGTGTCATTGTTCCCCTTAATTGCGTTGTCCCCTTGCTCCTGTGCCATGTGGCAATAAGAAGGTCCCCATGAACTCAGCATGGCATCATCAGCTTGATATGGCTTGAATCCAGTCCAATCAAAAATAAATAGCTGCGGCACTTCCCTTAAGTCAGCTGTCCTGAAACGACTCCTTTATGAAAAGGAGTTAATCATTGTTAATCCCACTGGGGTTTTTCTGCTGGTAGGCTCCTTTCTTAGGGCTCCTTTGGAGTGACTGCTGCTCCAGTCACGCTGACCTTGCTTGAGCTCAGCCATTTCCTTTCTGTGGCCCTGCATGCCTGCTCACTGCTGCCTGTTGAGCCCAGCTTTGCTGCTGCTGCTGGTCTGCAGCCTCTGGCAGGATCCAAGATGAGAGCTCATCCAAGTCTCACAGAGCAGCCAGCCAGCGATAGCTGGGCGAGATGGGGAGATAAGTATTGCTGACCATTAGGAAACAATGGCCTGTACGCTCAGTGCTGCTAAATACACTAAGCAAGCACAGAGGGAAAAAAAAAAAAAACAGGTTGCTTGAAACAATCACAGTCACAAAATGTTGAGGAGGAAATAAGATTCTGGTTTATATTTTTTTTAAGGATTGCTTCCATTGATTTCTAAGGCTTTTTGGTGCTTTCATGCTACTGCTTTCTTGTCTCCAGCCAGTTAGATCTCGTTGCTTGATCCTGAACCCCTGTTTGTAGAACGGTTTTTGCACTGCAAAAGCAATATGGGCTGGCTGTTAGTCTGATCACATTCAGAGGTGTGCTCTGTGGTGCAGAGTGTAAGACTTTGCCATGTCAAGCGATAAACAGGGAATTAGAGGAAATAGGCATTCCCCATGGCAAAAATCCAGGTCTCACAGACACAGCAGTGAGTCTCTTCCATCCTGATTCCAGTGCCTACTTTTAGGCTTTGTGTTTGCAGACCCCGTCCCTCTAACCTGCACACATATCTGATAAAATTTTGTATTCAGCAACACAATTCCATGCCACGCTTTTCCGGATGTTTTAGAGGTCTGGAGGGAACTCCCCTTTGAAAACAGCTGCCTCCATCTCAGGGCCAGGACAGCTCTCAACACCAGACACACAATGCAAGACACAGCGACAACCAGTAACCATTTGCAAGCTGAAGATGAAGGAAGCAGTGTGTGACGGTGATTAGTGACCAGCCAGGAACAGGGATCATTAAATTAATTAGACTGCTTGGCAAAAACTCAGTGAGCAAAATAAAAATACTATTACAGTTTTGGTCACTTCATAATTACCTATGCATTTTCACACAGGTTCCGCTCACTCTCCATTCTGTCACGTTTTAAAATAGGACAAAACTGCGGACAATCACCACCTTTAGTCTTGGCTGCAGAGAAAAGACCCCAGAACCCAGGAAGCACATGCAACAGCACTGTGAATTCACTGCTGTGGCTGGAGTGTGCAGGATGACCAAGTCTCCATAGCCCCAGCCCACCCCTCTGCTACGTGCTGCATACTGCTGGGCTGCTGTGTACTGCTCAGAACATATTGCAGAGTGATCACCCCTCTGCAGACATGACTGCATCACACTTCCCACAGTCTGACCTGTGGATATCAAGGGCGGCCGCAGCCCACCAAGAGCAAGCTTCTTTCTTCCGCAGAGAGAGCCATGCCATCATTTTCAGTTAGGGCAAGGGCAGCTAGGACAGCAGGGGCTGGGTGAGCATTTCCTTGCAGCTAAGGATGGCACTCTCAGCCTGCAGAGAGCCCTCCCGGCGAGGCCAGCATCCCAGGCATCCCGTGCCAGCGGAGATCTGTGCCTGGCTCCCTACCTCTCAAGCCAGGGCTTCCTAGACCTACAAAACTGTCTTGAATGGATTTCAGGCCTCAGGGATCAGGCTGGCTGGAACTCTTGGTGCTTGGACAACCAGGCTGGCAGTGGACTGGTGAGGGGGGGAAACGGTGAGCGTGGGGCATGCACGGTCCCTTCCACCAGTACTGTAGTTCAGGAAGCCCCGCTAAGCACTGGGGACCATTTTTGCCGCAACCCTATTGAGGTTGTTTTAATTTCTTGCTGAGAGAGTGACCCATCTGCTCCTCGGTATCCCCGTCGCAGAAACAGGCTGGCCTGCTGACAGCACTGGGAAATAGAACAGAAAGCAGATGGATGCATGTCTTGGGCTGCTGGATTGAATCTAATGTGAGAAGAGCCCAAGAATTTTCTGGTTTTGAACCTTTTCAAACTGCTGAGGAAACAGGCATCGTTCTTGATTTCAAGAGAGCAAATGTCTGGAGGGCTTGTCAAAGGACCATCAGCCTGACACGGCTTCTCTGGCTCTGGACGCTGTGTTTTTTCAGGGCTGTTTAGGAACAAGGTGTGGCCAGACAATCGCTGGAGCGAGGGAGGCTGTCCAGCTGAGTGACGTGTCCTGGCACAGCGTGAAACCTGATGGCTCTCTCAGGGGGCAGGGAGCAACGTTAAACCTCGCCAGAGCATCATCGGGGAGGGGGGAGGACTTCCACAGAAGGGTGCATCAGCCAGCTTGATGAGTCACCGACGGGTTCCGTGTGTCGCAATGTTCCTGTGAACCTGCACTGGGTGGCTCGGCTTGCTCTACCGCGCTGCAAAATTGGGAAATGGAAGCTGTCCGTAGCTCCTGTTACATGAAACCGTTCGGATCGCCTGGCTCTACTGGCTCTAGCAAATCTACCTAGTGCCCTACAAGGCCTAGGTGCACCCACGCACACCCGGATCAGCAAAACATCAGCTGGTCTCTGAAGCAATTGTCGGTGATGACGTGTTTTGGGACAGGAAATCATTGCAAAATGCTGGGTTCACAGGATTAAAAACTTCTGTCCTGCTCACAGAAGTAAATGCAACTGGTATATTCTAACCATAGATCTATTTGGATTTTCTTCTGGGATAAAAATCAACTTTTCATTAGTGCCTGAGCAGTCAGTAAATTTGTTACTGTTAAAATCTCTGATCTTCCACAGGAAAAAAAAAAAAAGAAAAGTTGAAGTTCAACCATAGCCACTGAGTCTGCCCGTGCCAATTAACCAAGAGACAAGACACCACGGTATCTCATTAAATTGTTTTTTGGATAATTCCCTCGGCAATCCTAAGGAATTGGATGCAGAACTGGTAGATCCATCAAGATCGGTTTGATTCACTGGAGTACCAAAGTACAAAGCAACCTTGAACGGTTGCACCCTTATCAGCCAAACCGAGGTATAAAACGCTGCCTTCCTGCCCTCGTAGCACAGCTTACGTTGGAATGACCCAGCAATAGCTGCAAGATAAGCGAACAAAAAGGCAACAGAAAATCTTCCTGCTGATCACCCGAAGAGGAAGCAGAGGAGAAAGAAAAAGCAGGAGTTCCCTGTGCTCCTGCACATGTCTCCCAGCAGCTCGTGCATGTTGGAGCACACCTGTTCAGTGTATTCGTGAGGCGGCTGGATCTGGATGTTATGGTGATACATGAAATGTAAGCAGACAAATCAGACAAACAACAAATAAAGCCTCCCCATCATGGCTATTGAGCTTTCAAAGGCTTTGTTCTCCCCAGAAATAGTACCGATTTTCTATTTCACTGCCACCTTATGGCATTTCAGAGAGATAACACTTCAGCAATTTCCATCAGATGCTTCATGTTTTCAGGCACCCTCTCTGAGAGCTTGGATCTGACAGGAACACTTTGATTTTGAATCACAGCAGCTGTAAAACTGCCCCTTGCATCCAGATTTGGAACAATATTAATGCCCGAGATGCTGGATAATTCTTGCTTGTGAAAAGCGCTCATTAAAGCATCAATTCTATTTATATTTGCAGATTCTAAAGGGAGGTCATCTCGTCAGCCAAGGGGCCAAAAATAAATACGAACTTTGCAATGCTGTCAGAAGAGAATCTTTCAATCTAAAAAAGCCACTAGCTCACTCATGACTTCCCCAAATGCGTTTAATTCGGGGCATTTTTGACATTGAGGAGGAAAGCTTAACAGATGCCCTTCTTCTGTGTCAATGGTTTTTCTGACAGCAGCCCTAGCTAAGGAAATAATCTATGAAAAGACAAACAGAAATTGGAGATGGTTAAGAGCGTTCTGTCTCTTGGAATAAATAATAATCCTCCTTTAAGTACACTTGTGCGGGTTCATCCTAGCTGAGAAGACTCCATGGCTGAAATAGGCAGAGAGCTCACTGCTTAACTGGGAAACGTGGGCAGGATCACCTCCAAGGAAACAGGACAGCTGGGACATCCGCAGCGCGCAGTCCCTGGGTGGATGGATACAGCTGGCGGTCAGGAAAGCAGGAGCGCCAGAAACTGGGAGTTTGGGGGTTGATTGTTTTGGTTCTGGGAACTGGGTGGTTTTCGGAAGGGCTGAGCCATACAGAGGAGTGTAAGCTTGAGGCTGGTTTCCCGAGTTAGCCTCGTTCTCTGTGCGCGGATGAAGTTGATTTTCCATTTGTATTACCAACTTGTAGACACATCATAAAGGACATTTTCCAAATGGATACTGCCAGGGTAAATTATGCATGGGTGTGATTTTTATTTTCTACCATTACAAAGGGCTCCCTCTCATGTTTTTCAGGCTGTCCACCTTGTCAAGGCACAAAGCTTGGTCATCTCTCTGAAGTCAGTGCCATTGTTTACGTAACTTTGCAAAAGAACTTCATCGGAAAAACAAGAAAAGGAGATGTGTTGGCATCAGTACTCCAGGCCAAAAACTCCACAATTTCAAGCTCAGCTCTAAGAGACGACTGGAGCGCCTGGTGGTGCGTCCCAGGTGGAAGAAAGCTGCATGCTGCCTCCTTGGACGGTCACTTTGTCTCATGGAAAATGGCTCTTTAGAGAACTAACCCAATCTGGAGCCCTAATTACGGACACCCTCTCTCCCCGACTCCTCTTGGCCAGGGTTAGCAGCTCTACCAAAACAGCCAAAACTGTCACTCTGGTGGCTGGTGGCTTGCTGAGACCGTGTCTCAGGGGCATTTGACGGATGGCGAGTGCGGCAGGGTGCTGTGGGGTGCAGCAGTACCACGTGACGACTCCCATTTCAGGCTGCCCGCCGCTTGCTAGGGCACAGCACTCCCAGCTTCCAGTTCTCTGGCTGCGCTGGTAGCTCGCCATGAATCAAACCTTAAACAGTCCAAAGTCCTTTGCAGTGAGTAAGAACCATTCATCATTTATCAGGCAGGAAAAAGGCTTCTAGCAAACGAAGCACCCCGGGGCGAGCAGCGTGCTGAACACAACCATGTCGAGAGGCTCAGCTGGTTGTCTGCTTTGGAACAAAGCTGTTGTAAAGGATAGATTTTAGCCGTCTTTGGCCAGATCGTTGTTTGCTTGCATAGCAATGTTGCTTAGAATGGGACTGAGAAAGAAGTAGGAAAAAAGAATAGTCTGGCAAAATCTCGATGCCTTGAAACGAAAGGAGCAGCTCTTGTTTAGACCCTAACACTGACAAAAAGTGCCGCAGCCAGTCAAAGCTATTTTGTCCGTGGTACAAACTATTCCGGCAAGAACACGCGTTTTAAAAACGGCATAAGCAGGCGGTTTGTTGCTGGGGGCTGCTGAGCGAGGAGAGCAGCACTCCAGCTCCCGCCCCACCAGCGCTGCTGCCCCCACGAAAGCCCGACGGCCCCGCAGGAGGACGCTGCCCTAGACCACCTCACTCGGCCCTAGCCTCCAGAGGGCAATCCCACGCAGGGATCCCCTCCAGCGGGAGCCGAGACCGGCTCCCAAGCGGCACCGAGGCGATTTTGTGCCAACACCGCCAGACCCCCGCGGCCCGGCCCCGCTGAGGGGGCGGCGGCAACACC
>VXAV01006610.1:16402-43042 GCA_013399715.1 Alectura lathami
AAAATGGGCGTGGCTCCATGTTAATTTATTGATTTACTTCATGTGACCGTGGAATGGGGAGCAGGTTTTGTGGGTGGGTTTCTGCAGGTGGCTGTCTGATCCAAGCCAGACCTAGCCCTGCCACTCTCTGAAACCAAATGTGTCTTATTCAGGCTCTCTGGCTTGATTCTTGAAAGGTCATTGATGCTCCTTTCCTGTTTGTTTGAGGTCAGAAACTAGACAGATGCTCGCCTGTGAAGTGGGTGCTAACTGATGCAGACTAACAAGTTTGCAAATAGGATTCGATCCCAAGTGTGTAGCACCGAGGGAGAAACAAAGGCCGTGGCATAAAGCGCACGCATTGGTGATAACCCCCCCCCCCCACAGTTGCTCTAGTCATGTGCTCCCGGTCCTTCTGCTGCCTGGAAAAAAATGTCAGAACAAAGCAGGAGAACCACGTACACGCACTCTGTGGGAAAGGCAGTTCGTATTTTCAATTAGTCCATCCGTGTTAAGACAGTCCAGGAAGTTCAAACTTTGTTTTTCCCTCTCTGTAAGAGAGCAGCAGTGCTGGTTGCCAAGCGGGTGATATGTTTCTGGTTCCCATGAGTTTTGGTAGCACCTTATGGAATGACGTAGCAAGCCATCTATTGCGGTGCTTGGGGAAAAAAGTGACGTGCGGTGTACGGAGAGTTAGCGTGGCTCTTTCATTTTGCTGTACTTTCAGGCTGATCCCTAATGACATTCCATGCCCTTTGGAGTGAAAGCTGGGACAAATAGATTCCTTGTGAGGCAGGTGGAAGTCGGTGGGTTGTTGCTCTCTGATTCTTGGTGCAAGCCTTCCCCGGGTCGTCAGGAGGCAAAATCTGACCTGCTCGGTGCCAGCCTTGTTGCCCCTGTTTGAGGCTGGAGCAGTGGTGGGATGAGGTGCTGAAGTCACGCTTGCTCTGGTGTCTCTCCAGCTTCTAGCGGGTCTCTAGGGAGGAAGGATGCGAAGAGTGAGGTGGAAGGGCTGGTGAAGGAGTGCAGAGGGCTCGCTGGCCCTTGTGTTAGCGAGGAGGAAGAGTACGAGGGTAGGGTGACGGCGCTTCTGCTCAGGGCAGGAGTGAGCGGGCTTTCTGCCTCTGCCATGTGTATTTATTAGGTGATGTGCTCAGAGGTTGCTGAGAGGCCTGAGCCCTGAATGAGAGGAGATTTCCAACAGCTTCTTCTCCTCCGGCTGGTGGGGAAGACGGCTTCCCGTGCTTGCTGCTCCCGTTGCTTTGTAATAGTTGTTAGTTATAGGATTTGAACATCTGCCCATGGCAGGGGGTTGGAGCTAGATGATCTTTAGGGTCCCTTCCAACCCAAGCTACTCTGTGATCTCTGTAAGAGTGGGAGCCCCATGACCTTTCTGGATCTCTTCCAACCCAAACCAGCATCAAGGGCCCCTGGAGATCTGCCTATTATTTTGGTATTTATATTTTGGTGGGTTTGAGATCGTTCTGCCATTCATTCCTCCCCGCCATACGCATGCCTGTGCTGAAGGAATTCCCCAGTAGCTTGTTCTGTGTTCAGGTCTGGGTTTGCAGGTTTTCCCCGCGCAAAACACGCGTGTGCTCCTTACGTTGAGCCCGTAGGAAGTGCACGGTTCGGCGGAGGCCGTGGTTGTGAGAGTTCAGCTGTAATCTTCGTGTCTAATGGAGTGAGAAATCAGCTGGAATTACATCTTCAAAACCAGGTGATGAATACGTAAATCACGAGCTCGCAGTTCTCCACGTGCTGATGCTATCTACCTGCTGATTATGGCATAAGAGAAGAGGTATGGGCTGAAAGCTTGCTTTTGTTCTTCACCTAGCTAGCTGTTCTTGCATTGCTTCCAGATGTCCCATTCGGGAAACAACGTACAAAAATAATCCTGAGAAATAAAGGGTAGTCATGCCACACATGACCAAAAATATCTATATAAAAATAGAAGTCCCAAAGTTTGCAGTTTGTGAATTTTGGTCTAATGACTGTGGAATTGATTTTTTTCTTTTTTTTTTTCCTCCCCCTTCTATGAGCTTCTGACACCAAGTCTAGCAGACAGCATTACCTGCTGTAACTGCAGCAAATTGTTTAGTTGGTCTGCAGTGAACAGTCTCAGGCCTGATGCTTGCCCCACGGAGGGCTCTTTGATCCATGTGTGAGTGTCGTGGCTTTGTAAGGGATTATGCAGAATCTGTGAACTTGCAGGGTGAGGAAGGCAGCTCTGCTTTAGCTCTTTCTCCTGTTGTACACCTGATCTTAGTTGCCAAATCTGAAGGGCAGTCTTGGAATAATTCATTTTGAAGACTGGAGGAATGTTCCACTGGTGCCAAATAGGGTTATTTTGAAGTTTCTTTCCAGATTGCCTTTTGTCTCCTTTGTGCTGTGTACTCTTCCAACACAACAGTAGGATGGTAGACCTCCGTTTGCACCTGGTAGCACTGCTGGCACCTCACCTGGAGGCATCTCTCCTTAGCACGGAGAGTCTTGGAGGAATAAAGCCTGGGAGCTGGTAGCTCTCAAGCCAGCACGTGAGGGCTTGACCGCTTCTCAGGCAGAACGTGGTGTTTAATACTGTGTGGTGTCCAGGTGGAACCGCAGGGAAACAGGTTGGAAAAGCACCCTGGGCGGGCAGCTTCGGCGAGAGGAGCGAGTGGGGTTGATGAAACCGGCCCCGTGGCCGCCTTGGCGCTGCCTGGTTTCTCAACGCGCCCAGGGTAGGGCCCTCTCTGCTGCTTTGATAGCAGTTTCTGCCTAATTGGTTCTGAAACTGGAAGCCGCCCATCCTGCTCTCCTTGCTGGAGAGAGGAAGAGCACTCCCTTCCAGGAGCCTGAGAGCCGCCTGCCTGCGCTGAGCCCTGTCCAGCTCTCCGAGTGCTGCTGCGGGAGTGGCTTCCCTCCTGGCCGACCTTCAGAAATGATGATAACGGTAAAAATTGGGCTGCCCGGGCTCCGCGCGCGCTGCGGTGACCCGATGTTGCGCCTTTGCAGGAGGGACAGGAGTCAAACAGCTGCCTGCCATGCTTCAGTCGAACGCTGGCAAAGGATTTTCTCTTTATTCCTGTCCTTAGGGGTAGTTGAGCAGGGAAAAAAAATGTAATTAAAAAAAAAACCCGAGGCCTGCCAATGGAACCTGTCAGACAATCGTTTCATTAATGCTTCTTCTCTGTCCCCCGCATCTTACCTCTGTGGGTTGATATATTTTTTTTTTTCCTTCCCCCCTCTGAGATATACTGGGAGGTCAACTGAACCTTGTCTTGTTCTGTCGCTGACCTGCATATTTCCTCCTCCCTGCATGGTTTCCTGGAGGTGATCCCCTCTTGTGGTGCCACTTGAGGAACCTCTTCCATTTCTTAGCGATACCACCTTGCAGCCTGGGTTTCTACGGCCATGTTCCTGGTGTGCCTCCTGGTTCTGGAAGTTGTTACTCACTTCATCCCTAGCCTGGTAGGGTCTTGTGGGTGTCGCACAGCAGGGCTGTGTGTACTTGATCTCTTGGGGGTAAGAAGAACAATTCCCTGACGTGTATTCCTAAAGGCCACCTTACTGGCTGAAGGATTTTCCTCTACTGCCCCAAGAGCTCTCTAATTTTGATGTATTACATCTGTAAGTGCTATTTTAGATAAACTGAGATGATTTTCCAGCATTGATGTCTGGTGTACTCATCACAGGTCTTCGTAATCATTCAAATTTGGGGTTACTGGCTGTTGCTGTTCCCCCATGCCATGCTCCTTCTTGAACTGCCTGGATGAACGATGCGGGCCTTGAAAGCCAGCGACGTGTCCGTGTGTGCAGAAGGGCCGTGGTGGAAGCCTTGTGCTGTGAACAGTTCCAGCATTTTCTGAGTGGCGGGGTGCTAAGGCTACTGGTTATTCGAATACGAGCTAGTAACACAAGGTGGTTGCCGTGGTGGCTGTCCTCGGCAGTTCTGTGGCACTTGACTGCTTCCTGAGGTCGGTGCCCAGCGCCTTGAGAGGTGAGCCGACTCCTGAAGTGAAGCAGCTGTGAGAAGGAGTTCACTGGAAGCTTACAAGCCTCACCCAAGTCCACATGGAATCCCAACTCTTATGTTGTCACAACTTCCTTCAGTAAGCTGTACGTACAGATTCATTTATTCATTCGTGTTGGAAATAAGTGCTGATTACAGCTTTTTCAATCTGTCAAGTAAGGATACTGCCCCAGACAAAGGCTCAAACCCGTTTGGGACTGCACAGGTCAAACCCCATTGCTTTAGGTACAAAATGAGGACTTCCCCCCAGCAATTCTTGTTGACCAATCCCTAAGTGCTGCGTACTGGTTTGGGGGAAGACGCAAGCTGGGAGACGTGATGGTGGCTAGATTTACAGGCAAGATTTGGGTGACAGTTATAGGTGGAAGTATCTTTACAGCATCTTCAGAATCCCTTCTGCTCCCATTCCTTTTGGCTTACCGAGCTGTAGAGAGGGTCACTCATCCTAGTGCGCGTGGTCTGTGAGGCAGCAAGCCGTCGGCTGGACCCTGTGGCTCCAGGGGTGTAACGTGCTGGCCATGCAGTGGGAGAGAATGATTTCACAGAAATCCCTATGTCAGAAGTCTTACTGGAGGCGTTTTTGTGTCGCCCTCTGAGCGTTGTCAAAGATGTGGATGCCCTGAAGTTGTTCTGCCGTGCCCCTAAGAGAAGCGGATCGTGACTTTTGTCTGATGGGTGCTGTCAGAGTGCCTTTCCATTAGGTGCTCTTGCCATGGATGAGTTGTCTGCTGTTCAGGAGAAGAAGTAAAGCAAAGCAGTTCCTTCTGTACTTCTACCTTGTGCAGCCAGGAAGCAGATCTGAGCATTTAAGGCAATTTGTGTTCTCACCCTTGCCTTCCTTATAATTCTCACTCTTACTTCCTATAATGGAAGAAAGGAAAGTGCTACAATGGCTTTTCAGTGTCAAGCTCTGGCAGCTTTTTTCTCTTTAGACAAAAGCAGAATGGCAGCAGCTTGTTGTGAAGGGATGGCGCCTGTCCTCCTTATGAGCGCTGCTGCTTCTCCACAGCAGACCCCGTATTTTCTGGCTTACCTGCGCCAGCGTAGGGGCTGGGCGCTTGGTATCGGTGCTTCTGTGCTGGAGTGGGGGTTTCTTGCTTGTAAGAAAACTTGAGGCTAAGAAAAATGCAGTTTCCCAGCAGCTTTGTAATTGGCCTAAATAGGGCCGAGTGCCTTCTGCTTTGTATAACGACCCATGAAGTTGTGTTGGCAGTAGTGGACTGCTGTTATGCAGGTATTGTCCTGAGATTAGATAGCCACTGATGTATTTCTGTTTAGAAAGCGTCTGATTATATTTAAGTCTGGAAAGTTTTGAACGTAACACATCACAGGAATGTGCAGTGGCGTAGTTGCACTGCTCAACGTGTCTCTTCAGGCAGCTGGGCAGATTTGGAGAAACCTGGTAGCGTTCCAGTGCCTGACAGCAGCAGAGCTACAGCTTGTTCAAGGAGCCCTTGTGGTCAGAGATGCTCCTGACCGACCCCACAGGACAAGCAGGGTGCGTGCGACTCAGGAACGTGGTGCTGCTCTGCATCTGGAGGTGGGTGCCTGATGGAGCTGCAAAAGCCTCCAGACTTCTAGATCCATGCTCTTTGGCGGAGAGGAGTTGGGTGTTGGCTCCAAAGCTATGACCAGAAGGGAAGCAGCCGCCGAATTTTTCCAACCAAGACAGGCTTCTTACAGCCACAGCTATAGAACATGCTCTGTTTTGACTTTTTTAGTAGGAATATAATTCTTGTCGGCTACAAGCCCTGTACTTCAAAGGAGTGGCTTTTGCCAGGAATGCAGGCAATTGTTTAATTTTCAAGCAGGCCAAGAATATGTTTTGTGGAAAGATAAACCAAGATTTGACTGTTGCTGCAAAGTAAAACTTCATTTTCTTTGCAGGACAGAAAGAGAAAAATGATATGGTTGCAGCTGAGAGCGTCAATGTGTTTGCTTCTTGATTCATGCCCTACTGCAAACAATTGCATAGAACCTGTACTAGTATTTGTGCCCCGTTTTTCACATGCTTCATTTGGTTTAGGTATTTGGGGACAAAATTCACACCACGAATTGACCTGTATGAGTGGGTTTCCTTGAGGGAGGAAGGGGACACAAACTCATCAGTCCAAATAAACAGAATATTTGATTGTTGGCCAAGTAAACATGAATCATTTGGCATGGATCTGTATCCCCATGAATGAAGCCCGCGGCCATAAATGAATTTCCACGCGTTTGTGGGAGGCTGGGTGTCGGCATCAGAATGTTTTGTGCCTTGCTGGGAGAACGAGGGCTTTCTGGCGAGGCGTGCTTTTTGCAGGTGGGTAGATGGAAGGCTTCTGGAATGGTTTTGCTTTACATGCACCATTGCTCAATTGAAGCTCGCGGGAGCGGAAAATGATGTCCTGGAGAAGAGCAGGTCTGTCGGCCATTCCGCGTCCAGGCTTGCAGTCTTGTTCCCGATTGTGCCTGCTGGCTTGGGAGCCACCGCTATAAATAGCCTAAGGCAGCGTAGTGGTTGCAAGTAGGCTTTTGTGTGTTTTTTAGGGAATAGAGAGATCTTACTAAAGCTGACATTTGACTAGTGGCTTTGAAACACGTTTCCCAAAACTGTTACTTCTGGAGTACATATACTAGTGACCTCAGGGAAGGCCCGGGTTGATTTGAGTCTCGGGGGTTTGCTTTAGAAGCGAGGTGTTTTGTTTTCCTCTTTGTCTGGTTTTGGTGGATCAGCAGGTGAGTGTAACTGAGCCAGAAGCATGAAGTCTGTGCAGAGCTTTCCTATTTCAGGAATCTGGGACTGGAAGAAATGAAGGTGCTGGAAGTTTTCTGGTTCAGCTCAACAGCAAGCTTACTACGGTCAGGGCAGGTTAGTCGGGGGGTGCTTATGGAAGTTACGCAAGTGGCGCAGGGCTGGCAGTTGTGTGTGTTTGCTGGATTCTTGGCATCTCTGAACAGCAAGGTTCAGCAGCAGATTCTCTGTGTGTCGTTCTGGCGGTGTTTTAGAAGTGTGATGGGCTTAATAGGAGGTCATCTGAGGGCGGTGAGTATTACCAAGTTGCAAACCCGTTGTGTTTGGTGGCTGACTTAGCTTCTCGTCATCTGGAGGTGCTGTCTTTGAGCACCCGTGGATGCTGAAAAGGGTGCTGCTGTGACAGCAAAAGAATTGTGGCCATTTCCCAGTTGGCACACGTGATGTGCTTCTGGGACTTTGGGGTCAGGTACAGGAACCTCACTGCCAGATGCACGAAGCAGCCCTCGTGTTTGCAGAAGCCAGGTGTTCCCAAGGCAAGGAGCAGCACCTTCCATGTGGTGCTAGTGCTTTGGCTTTATGCAGTAACCTGCGGATTTTTATTTTTACAGCCCACTAGATTATTTTGTCACTGGTGGCATCTGAGCAGCTGGTTGTCAATTGCAAATCTTGATTATAGTGGGCCAGGTCTAAAAAGGAACAGTGCAGATATGTGTCTGGGATGTTCGTAACTTCTCACAGCTCTGATACTTCAGAGCTGCTCAAACCAAGACAGCGATACCCCTGCATTTCAAAGTGAATGGTGCAAACCTGATTTTCATTTCTACATGTTGATACAACTACAAAGCACCAATTTCTTCTAGAGTTACTGTAGAACGTGTAGTAGCTACATACATTTAGTTTAGGTAGGCATGGTGGGGCATTTTTAACAACAAACTGTGATAAAATGTTTGACAGCCCCTTTTACTTTGTTACTCTTTGCATGGATTTGTGAGTGTAGGGAGAGGAGAGGCATGTGTACATCATCAGAGGCATGATATGAAGGGCAGATGATGGCCCAGCCTTCTGGGATGTGGAGTTTAAACCTAGACCATGGGTGGAGGCTTTGCTTGAGAGCTTCAGCTTTAAAGCCTTTAAAGACTGCTTTAAAACATCCTACCAAATCTGGGTGCGCTGGGTGCATTTCTGCAGAGCAGACTTGGGGGTAGCGTTTTAATACTTGAGCAATAACTGTTTTGTCAGAAATGGCGAACCCTTCTCATCTGACTCCACTCGACACCTTTGGAGGCTCGGTAATGTCCGATCCCCCTGGCACTGACGTCATTCTGATGCTGCTGAGGGAGCTCTGAAGGAAGCTGTGCTGCAGCGGGATGTGCTGGCTTCTATGACTCCAAATATCATTTTCCCCTGGAGTGTGGTGGCTGTGGGGGGGCTTTTCACCTGGTTGCAGATCTTTGCCTTTACGTTGTCGGCAAACCAGTTCCTGAAGAGCATACTGCTAAGACAGGAGATGGGATTTCTCATTGTTGTGAGAAGCACTGTTTAACGCTGACGTAATAAATTGCCAGTTTCTTGTGTGTGTGTGGCTATAAAGTAGTCTTTTTAGAACTCTTAAGAAATTAGTTTTCAAGTAAGAGCATAGTTGCTGAGTGACTTCAAAATGGAATTTTATTTTCATGCTGAATTTAAAAGACATTTGGTGCAGGGAGAGGCTGGAAACAGAAATTTTGCAAGCACTTGCAGCTCTGTTCAGTGACCCTGATGCAATTCGTGCTGAGGGCTGGGATTCAACACCTGTGGGTTTTTTGGGGTGTATTTGCTGGGGAGGGGGAGGAGAGAGGGCAAGCAAAAGTCTCAAACCAGTCACAAACTTCCAGCTGTAGTAGGTGTACGTGTCTTTTAGATGCGACTGCACTTGTGGAGATTTTTACTTGTGTTCCAGTAAGTGCTCTGTGCATCCATTGCGCTGTTTTGCTTCCATTCCTCGTTCTGTCAGCATGAACACCACGCAATGTGTCAGGTGGAGACAACGTGGCGGTTGTTCTTAACGACCAAATACGCTCTGCTGTATGGGATTACGCCGTGTATGGAAGCAACTCTGCTGTTTATTGTTAGTTTTTGTACTTTAGTGGAAAATAAGTCATTAAATGTTAAATCTACAGCTACCATGTTGGTACGCATGTCCTCGGTTTTCAAGTGAAAATGCCAAGAGCTAGTGCAATAACAGCAGCACTCCACCAAGTTTCTGAGCAGCACACAAACTGGTCTCCCTCATAAACCCCACCTCTCTGGATGTTCTGCAGTTGAGTTTGTAATATGCAGCTCTTCCAGTGGTGTGAAAATGGAGCTGAACTGCAGCGCGGTGTTGGCAGCTGGATGACCTGACTGGAGAGCCCGTACCTCTCCTGGAGCTGGAGAGGGCTTTCTTCTGCAGAGCGCAGCGAGGCCGGTGCAGTTAGGAATCGCTTCTGCTTCGTCTTGGCGTAGCGTTAAGGAAAATAGTCCTTTGTGCTACTAAAAGAAATAGCTGAAGTCCTCTGGAAGTTGTTCAGAACTGCTCTTTTCAAAAGTACAGTGCTTCTTTGAGTGACCCACCCCGTGGCCGTCCTTTGAAGAAAAGGATGTGTGGACTGCATAACTACAACTTCTAAAAGGAGATCGGCCCTGGAGTGTGTTGGTAAATGGAGTCAGCTGTGTAGTGTGAAAGCTGTGTTTAAAAATACACCAGCTGCTAAAAACTTCAACTGTGTACTTTTATGGAAGACTTAATTTTTCCCCCAGTAATCCAGTCACAGCATTGTTTCCATTTTTTTTGGCTTCATGCAGCTGAGAGCTCTCTGTTCCATAAACTGATGTTGGACATGGACAACAAGGTGCGGCGCTGGGGAACAATTTATTTCTAGATAAAGCTACTGATCTGCTTTAAACATGTCGTAGAACACAGTGATATGTATATATGTGTTTCTGCATCCGGTAAGTTGTACTGTTACTCTTTCCTGAGTGTTTGCTTACAGCTGCACGTGAAGACAGGGAAGGGGCTTGGATGAGGCCCTGATCCGACCCGGTATGTCTGTTCGCGCGCTTGAAGCATGGCCTTTCTATTGACTGTGCTCACTTCCATGCTGTCAGCTATTTTGTCTATCCTGGCAGAGATTCAGGCTTTTGTTTGTCTCAAAGGGGTCTGTCACCATCATCAAATAAACGTTTATTGGAGGTTAGTCAGGGCTCAGGGTCAGACTAGGAGGGTGGGCCAAGGGGACTCTGAGAGTTTCCTCAGGTGTAGCAGTAGCTTTGTTTGCAGCTGATCTGAGCAAACTTTCTAGAGTTGCAGATTGCATTCCCTTCAGAGGAGCTTCAGAGCATGTGTTCAGAATTATCTTGACAAAAGGACAAAGCGTGGTGCATAAGGAGGGTGCAGTGCAGCAGGGAGAGATGGAGTCTGTTGAATACAGACTCAGCCGTGCAGCTGATGGGGTGGGGGATACCTGGGGAGGCAGGAGATCTGCAGAGAAGACGCTGCAGTTAGAGGTCAGGCTTCTCTTCTCCACTGGAGATCTCGTTGACTCTGTTTTTAACATCTGTGGGAGCTCTGGGGTGGATCAGGAAGGCTGGCAGGCTCCCAGCTGTGGCTGGCCTAGAAACAGAGAAGTTCACTGGGTAGTCTTTGTATCAAGTTCACCTCGGTTTGAATTCAGACAGCCCGTGGTCCCTTACAGCCTTGTTTTGTGTCATTCTGCTTAGTTCTGCATGGACTTGGATTTTTACAATTTCAGTTGTAGCCCGCTGACGCTGTTCCTGTTTCTCCTCCTGCTTGGGATGGGGTAGCCCCCTGCTGCTGGCAGCTTGCTGGAAGTCTGTGGGTGAGAAGGTGAGGGTCTGTGAGACCTGCTGCAGCTGTCAGACTGGAGGCTAGGTCATCCTGGAGTTCCAGTTTGGGAGCTTGCTGTATGCAGTGGTTGGTCCTACCCTTGGCATGTAACTCTGGTCTTGAAAGAACCTGGTTGGCCTTGGACTTCAGGTGAGCGTGTGATGCTTGGAAGGGCTTAGCATGGTTGGGGAGGTTTTTGGTTTAGTTAGAGGCTTAAATCAGCTCTGAATTTCATTCTTGACACAAGTGCTGCTCACATGAGAGCTTACTGTAATTTGGGAGTCCTGCACTGCAGTTGAGAACCACAGAATTTCTGTGGGGGATCTCTGGCTTGCTTTGTATGGGTCCTAAGGAAAACAATTCCTTCCTTCAACTTTTGATCCTGTGGTTTTTACTTCAACACGAAAGAATTTAGTGCAAGTAAGGAACTGCTCAGTGCTTCGAGTGTAGACCAGGGCTGTGTTGCAGTAGCTGTGTAAGTACAGGCTTGTAGGGGTGTCTGCCCAAAAGAGCTTACAGTGTAGGTGGATAATTTTGGTGTCTAATGCCAGTGCGTGAGGAACAGTTATCCTTTAATATGTGGCTTTCTAACTGCAGCACTCACCTGAATGGGTGAGTGTCTGAAGGCTATGTGTAGAACCAGATGTTGCACAGAGTGTGAACCAAGAAAGGAAATAATGTGTTGGTCTGCTGCGTATGTGGCGTGTAGATGGATGCACTTGTCTGAACCAGAACACCGATAAAAATAAAAGGTGGAAGATTTGATGTGGACCTTGAAGATCAAAGTGTTGTCAGTTGCCATTTCAGTCCTAAAGTTTTTAGAGTTTTTAACTGACTTGCACCTAACTTCTTGACATACAAATAAGGGCAATGTGTGAAACTCTAGAGTTCTCACATGAGAGCTGAAGATGCTGCAGAGCAAAACCAATCATCTTCACTGGTAAGTGGTTTCCAGTTTGGTGCTGAAACCTAGAGGTGTAGTGATAAGCAAGCACTTCCTTTTCCATGCCTCACAAAACTTTGTACAATTTTAATTTCATTTTTTAAAAAACTCTTTGTCTTGCTTCTTTATTCCAAGTGATTTTGAGTAATCAAAAATAGATGGATGTCAAATTCTTTTTTTCTTCTGAATCTGCTCAAATGGGAGAGAAGCAGTGATAACCCTGAAGCCTTATGCCAGGCTCCTCCTAAGGTACGGTAATAGTGCAGAATGCCTTCTGTTTTTCCACCCTGAAATCTTTGGCGGATGGAAAGATTGGACCTTTAGCTGTAGGAGGGGCTCTTGCTGGAGCCTGCAGTACTTCATTTCTAGGCAGCCGAAGGCTGCGCGCAGTGTTTGCTCTGACTTCGCCGTGCACGACGCAGCCCATCTCCTAGATGGCTTAGGCTGTCAGGGGCGTACGGATCTTTTTTTATCTGCAGCTGTCATCGTATGGAGGATGGAAGAGTTTACAGCTTGGGTATTGTGGAAGATTTGTACCTCTTCCCTGCAGGTAGCTGTGAGAGACTGGGGTGCTTCTGTTGTCATTCTGCAGCCTCAGTGCTGGGGGGGTGACTGGAAGTCAGCAGTCACCCGGCATCGGATGCAGCCGTGAGGAGGGAAGTGCGGCACCGCCTTGCCAGGTGGTCTTTTTTTCTGGATGGGAACCTTTCAGATTGAGTTTTCTGAGGACTGGTGGCGTTTGAAACACAGACAAGAAGACGCTTCCTTTGCTGAGCTTGTTGGGGTCAGGCGTGCAGCAGGTGAGATGGCTGGTATGCTAGTTGAAATTTGTAAGTCAATGCACTCCTATTATTGAAGTAACTGTAGCTGATGTCATGCTAACATTTTGTATGGGTTTCAGTTTTAAGCAAATATGCTTTACAAACAAAAAAAAATGCTCCTTTTTGAGGTTACAGGGTAAGTAGAATGACAAACTTGGAAATGGGTCTGGTTTAAAGAACGCAATCACCTTTTGGATTAAAAAAAAAAAAGGCAGTAGCAGTTTGAAGTTTCATATCTTATTTAGATATTTTTGATCTTTTAGATCTATTCTAAAAATGTTTCAGAACTTCTTTTGATCATTGGCTTTCGGAGCTCTTCAGAGGTGGCGGTAGAAGCTTATGCAAATGGACTGAGCTTCCAGATCTGGACTAAGATTGATGCACAGAGGAGTGCATCCAGCTGGGAAGCTCTTAATTAGAGTAGTTTTAGTTGGAAAGTTCCTACAAAGGTTGGGCCCAACTGTGTCCAGCAGGGCTAACCATGAGTTAAAGCATGTTACAGAGTTGTGTTGCCTGTCAGTGTTCAAGGGGCACTTGGGTGTGGGGCACCAACCACGTCTGTGTGGAGCTCTTCTGGTGTCTGACCACCCTCATGGTAAAGAGATGTTTCCTCATGCCCAGTCTGCTCCTTCCCTGGTGCAGCTTTGTGCCATCCCCGCACATCCTGGCATCAGTACGAGGGAGCAGAGCCCGACATCTCCATTTCCCCCGCCTTCAGGGAGCTGCAGAGAGCAGTGAGGTCTCTGCTCAGCCTCCTCCTCTTCTCCAGGCTGTACAACCCACGTTCCTCAGCCTCTCCTCGCAGGATGCGCCGTCTAGCTCTGTTGTCAGCTTTACTCCATCCCAGGTGCAGAGTCCTTGTTGACTTTCATGCTGTTGAAGATCGGAGCGTTGGAGAACCAATCTAGATCCCTCTGCAAGATCTCTCATCCCTCGAGAGTCAGCAGCACCTCCCAGCTTAGTTTCGTCAGCAAGTGGTAATTAACAGGTGTGGTGCACCCAAAAGCACTGTTTGGTTTTGGTAGACAAGAATAGTTGCACTGGCTGTAGGTGAAGGCAAAACCCTTCATTGTACACCTTTCAGACCCCTGACAGTGAGAAAAGTGGGAAGTCTCTTCGTCTTGTGTCTTAAAAAATCTCAAATCCCTGTTTTCCCACCTTCTCCAAAAGATAAAGAGGTGATATGCTTTGAATACAGTCCTAGGTCCCAAGACAAACTTCTTGCTAATCCTAAGATATCCTTTTCAGTCTTCTGCTTCTAAGATGTATGTGAGAATTTAAAGTTTCTTGCTTTAAATCATGAAGCCTTTCATGATCTGAAAATGCCACCAACAAAACTCGAACTTCAGCCATCTTGAGGGGGATGCCCTGGCATGTAAGGACTTGGAGACTTTCCTTTTTGAGGCCTGAAGAGAAAGCCTTCCTTGCTCTTGTTGAGGAACAGCCACGTGTCTGTTCCCAGACTGCTGAGATGGCTGGAATAACGCTAAAATGAATGAATAGAAGCATACTAATTCAGTTGTTCATGGACGCGTATGGGACGTTCTTGTGGCTGGTAGTAACTGGAGCAGCCGTGTAACCTTATCAGATGTGGAGTTGTCTCGACTTGCACTGACTATAGGAACTTTCTTTACCAGCAGACTTGTTTTCCAGTCTCTGTTTAAGACTTGAAACTGGTTCCAAAAAGCATTTTGTTCAGGTGATAACGATGACCCCCTCCCTCTTCAATATTTTCTGTGAGGGCTGGAAAAAAGAAATAAAAGGTACTCCACTCTGTGTTGAGTCCCGTTGTCTGATTTGTCCAAGTATACCATCCCACTTCATGTAGTTGAGCCAGCTCTGACTTGAGAGGCCTCAGTAATGTCTGGCTGCCTGTAGCACGTTGGTCATGCTCACAGACTGTTGAGGGGAATTCCCTTCTCATTGTCAAGTCCAAAACTACCGATGTTCTGGTTGTAATCCAAGTTCAGGGACTGAACGAGTATTGCGCCATGAATTATGGCTCACTTAGGCTTCAGTTGCTCCTAGCTGTCACAGCTGGGCTTGAAGTTGGATTATTTAAAATTTACAGGACTTGGGTGTAGTATCAGACATGAGAGAATGCACTACTAGTCGTGCATCGTAAGATGTAGTGGGAACCACCTTGGTGTGAAAATACTGCAGGCATACCTTAACTTGGGAAACCCAGGATGCAGTAAATTTCGGTGGCATTCAGTGGGAATGGCGTTACACTGTTACAGGTCTTCTGCCAGCCATGGGTGTGGCAGCTGGAGAGTTAAATCCAGTGTTTTACAGTATGTAGGTATCAAGGCAGTATGTTGGGAAGGAAAGTGAGAGAACTGCTGAAGTCTTGGGCTTTTTTTCTTCTTAATGGGGAGAAAGTACATGTGTCAAGTTCTGTTCGTGTGCTTCCTTAACAAAATCATAAATCTTACAATGAAGGCAACTAATAAACCTGTTGAAGTTCTATTCCAGTGCCTTTTTACCTCTCCATCCAGTTTTCTGCTCCTTTTGCTTTTCTGAATAACCAGGCTTTTAAGTGCTTTCTCCGCCCCCCATTTGGCAAACTCGTATTTTAGATGTTGTTGGAAAAGTTCATTTTTTGGTCTTCTTGATCTCTTCTCTCAAAGGTTTTTACATAGAAGACATAAAAGGAAAAAAAAAAATACAGCAGTATTTGGTCAGAATGCCACACTTATCTCAAGTTGCTGCTCAAGTCTCTGACCTACTAACAGCAAAACCTTCATGGCTTTTTATTTCAGAGTGTTAGGCAAGAATTTTAGAAAAGGATGGCTGCAGTGCTGAATGGGGTTAGACTGTCAAAGTTTGTTTCCTAATGCTTCTGCAATCGAGACTTACTATTGTGTATGCCTGAACAAGAACAAAATCTTAATTTAGTCAGGGAGCTACATCTACCCATGTTGTAACACATGGTCATTATGGTTTTTGCTGGTGGCTTGGACCATGACTTTCTATCCTTTCTAACCTTTCCTTTATTTCAAATCCTTTTGTACTTGATCAGTGTGTGCAAGTGTCTGTATCATAATTTGTTTCTGATGTACTGTTGGGGTGTGCCGCTTGGCTTCCTTGGTCTTTCCTCTCCCATTTTGGCACTCCTACCATGGTTCTGATGCAGTGAACACTTTTGCTAAAGACATTGGTTTTTTTTTCTCCAGCTGACATTTCTTAAATGGACAAGCACAGCTTCAAATGAAATTTTACAGGGTTCTTTTTATTACTGCTGCGGAGTGTATTGTCCCAGGACAACTGAGCTTTATGCTTTAACTGCTCTGGGGAATGTGTTGCTCATTGCCAAAATAAAGGCATGCATGCTGCTCTCCCATCCTGCAAGGTGCTGCCTGCTCATCGGTGCTAGGAAGACTGCGCTAAACTTCTGCTGAGCGCATGTCTCTTCTGTGAAAGTAACATGCTTTCTCGGTCCTGTTAAGTAGTCTGCACTTTGCCCATAGCAGGTGGACAGATGCCATGATACTTAAATGTGAAGTTCCAGCTCAGTGCTGTTTGAGGGTGTTTGTGCTGCCCTTTGCTGTTGTGAAGCTGTTAGGCACCAGGCACCAAATGACTTGTATCTGCAGAGTAACTGGCTGGTCCTTCGGAGGAGCTTCCTCAGCATTTGGCAGCTTGATGGCTTCAGGGTTCAGAAGAAGCACACAAGTGTTGGCACAGCCCGGCAACTCGTGTCTTCGGACTATGAGGTGTCAGTCTCCTCCAGCGTTGTCCCATCCGTGCAGTTTATGGCCAGATGTAAACAGGCTTCAACTTCTAAACCCTGGCTAAATGCTCCTTTCTTGTGGTTTTTGATTTTTTTTTTTTTTTTTTTTTTTTTGTGAAACCAGAAGTCTTGGCCTTCTGGACATAGAACCTCCTGGCTCTGTGCTTTGGGATGCACTAGCTCACCAAAAACGCGAGTGGGACCGAGGTGCTGCGACACGCGAGCCGCTGCAATAGCTGCGGCTGCTGTTGCACCTCGTGGCGAGGCCGTCCAGCACCCACAGTTACAACCAAGGTGCAAGACGTTGCCCGTGAATTTTGTGTGGTCCGTCGTGGCTCTTCTGGGTTTCCTGTAGCTGCTAGCATGTTTCCTGCTGGCAGGTCCAAAAAGAGGAGTTCTGGTTGTTTTGTCTGTGTTTCGTGAACATGTGGATTCAAATTAAATATTCATCTGCACTCTAGGAACTGAAATATTTATTTTGGCCTGATTTTTATATTTAGGAAAGGCTTTACCCTTTCTTTGCTGAAAAACTGGACTGCATCGTATTTTTGTGTAAAAATCATAGAGATATGAATTCTAATATTATTAGCTGGTTTTAAAACACAGTTTATTTTAAAAATCATTTGCAATATGAGCTAGCTGCTGTCTCAGTTGGAAGCAGTACGAAGGACATGGAACTTGCATCCTTCTAGCTCCACGTAGATCTGGGCTTTCGTATTTCCCCGTATGTGCCCAAACTCCATGCCTCCATACTTCCCCAGTACCTATTCTCATTACAGTTGTTATTTTTGGCTGTGATCCAGAGCTCAGGATTTGTTTTTCAGAAAAATAACATTTTATTCTACAGAGAATTCCTTGAAAAAGAGAACAGGGCTGCCATCAGTCGTCCTGAATGTGAGGCTTTCCAAATGTCCCATTTTTCCCCTCTTCCCAGATGAAGTACGGTAGGATTGCCCTCGTACAACCCTTGTTGGTCCTTGACACGCCATTTCATGGCAGACTTCAATTTGCTGGGGAAAACAGACATTTGAAAGTGAACAATTACCTGCAGAATTCCCTACAAAGAAATTCTTCTGTCTGAAGCGGTGATGATTGGAATAATGGCCATAATTACTGTGCGAAGGGTTTCAGGTCTTTCAGTGCACCTAGCAAAGGATTTGATTACGTTTGAACTCTGGAAACTGCCCTAAACAGATAAGATGTTCAGGGTTTCTGGCTGCCGTGGGCTGTTAGGCTTTTAGAGGGCTGTCAAGGGCTCCTTTGCTTGTGCATCGGTAACGCATCCCCTTACAGCTGGGAACGCAGCGTGCGTAGGCAGAGCTGCTGCTGTTTGTTGGGATGCACTCGTTTATTTACACAGCCAAGTGGCTGAATCCTTGCTTTAACTGTAAAAATGTGGCTATATATTTAGCTAAAATGTTGCTTCTCTAAACTTTAAAAATATCCCTGGTATATTTAGCTTGTCCTTAGAAACTCTGGATGTTTATTGCTGGCGTGGAGCTTCCTGATATGTTTGGAATACTGAAATAATGAAGCACTTAATTTTCTCCTTGGGGAAGAGTTGTGAAAGTGCGTGCTCCTTTTTTAGAGTTGGTTCTTGCGCTGTTGGTAGCAGCTCTGAAGATGTCTTTGGAGCTGTCAGAGGATTGCACAATTTTCTTTGAGCCTTTCTATGGCAACCTGTGTACAGAACCCCAGGGCTGATAAAATCTCGACTTCCCTTCTAGTGTTTGCCTTGTTGGCTATGTCTCTTGATGTAGCTTTCTTTATATGGAAGACTAAGATCAAAAAATGTCAAATATGTAACTTTTTTCTTCAGAGAGTTGCCCAATAATGGCTGACTCCTTAGTTTTTTGTCTCAAGGGATATGGGACTCTTGGCAGAAGTTTCTGTAACAAAGATGTGGGGGATACACATCCCAGCCACAGGGCATACTGGAATTGCTACAGTGGTAGTTCCTGGAATTCAAGGATTAGGGGCTGTCTTTTTTTTCTCCTCTTTTAATTAAACGAGGCTTATGTGACTTAAAACTGTGACGCGTTGGGTGAACCTGCATCTTTATTTAAAAACAGATGTTGGTTCCCTTCATGGCGTATTTTCCCCTCCATCTGTTCGGGTGTGCTTCTGTAAGACAGAAGATGCGATTTCACCTCCTTCAGGGATGGTGAAGCTCCAAGTCCCATGTTAGAATTTGCTTTGGGTTGGGCAGGACTGTGTGCACCCTGTAGCTGATGGAAGAATGACAGTGGTGGAGAAACCCATCCTTTTTCCTCAGCTGCTTGGTGGTGTGATGTGGTAGGTTCTTCTGGTGGAAGCCTTGGAAGCTTTAACTGTGATATAGCTGAATGACTGCATCGACTATGTAACTGTGTTTTTTTTTTTTTTTTTTTTTTAATTTGAAGCAGCAGGGAGAAGTTCTTGAACAGTGTGTTTATGGACCAAGTAGGTGTTCTGATATTTTCATTAGACGGTGTTCTACTTGACTGTTAGGATTTCTGGCTTTTGCTTTGGAGACTTGAGTCAAGTTCTCTTTTGCAAGTGTGATTGTAGGCTTGACCTTTCCCTTGGTGCGGAGATAAAGCAGGTGCATTGGCTGACCATGGCTGAGCAGGCCAAGGTGCATTGAAAGTGAGTTATGCATACCTCATTGACATTAAGAATACCTGTGTGCAGTGTCTCACTTCAATCTTATCTAATTTCCTGCTTTCTCGGCCTTGTGTAGATAAGCCCTTAGGGTGGTTTGTGTTATATTTTACTGCCTCATGCAGCTGGTTATGGTCTTAGCACAGGCTGGGGAGTAAGTGGGAGAGGTTGTCATGCCTCCTGCATAGCTGCATCACAGGTGAGGAATCCAGAATGAAAGCGTTTGAGTAAATTATGCAATGCATACAGAGGTTTCCAACTCATGGAGTTGGCAAAACGAGTACGGCAAATGCGGTGATTAGGGCTGGTGAGATAAGATGCTCAGTGGGCGTTTTACTGGAAGTTGGAGACTGGCGAAGATCTGAATGTATCACCAGCCGTCCTGATAACCCAATTTCCCATAACCATCGACTTGCTGTCCCATTCCCTCCTGCTTCTGGTCTCCAGGTAGCCACTGGAGCTGAGGAACGGCGCTCCCTCCCTTGAGGGCTGGCACCCAGCTGCAGCCACGCTGTGCGCTGGCTGTCCGGAGCCGACCCTGCCCGGCGACGTGAGCTCGCGGCCACCACGCGCTTCGAAGAACATGCTGCTGCGGGGCTGCTTGTAGCGCAGGGCCCTTGCTGCTGAATTTCACATCCTCCTACAGAATGTTTACAGGCAGGAGCAGCGGGGTAAGCAGACAGAAATAGAAAACCAAATTGTCGGTTCTGTAGATGACGAGCGCTTTTCAACGTGTTGGCTTCGATATTGCTTGCTTAAAGCAGCAGTCTGTTCTGAACTAGACATAAAGGTTAGAGAATTACTCCTCCTGCTTACAATCTTCTTGATTAAGAGCAATTGAATTTTTTATTTTTTTTTTTTAGAGACTTGTTGCTAAAGATTTCCTTGTCTCATTTAGAGCTACTTCCTGTCTCATGGTGTTCAGCCAGACTGTGTGAACACTAATTTCCCATGCTGTGTGTGGGTTGCTCCCTGCCTGGCACCCAGAAAAGCATAAGCTTTGGTGGGTTGGTGGCTTCCCCCTCCAAGCCTGTTAGATGGCAGTAGAATTAAGAAAACGGAAGCAGTCAGCCGTCAGCAGCTGAGGATATCTTTTGGGTTCTCTGCAGGGTACAGCACTGAGGCAGACCTGCTGTGAATCTGGTTAATGTAGATGGGGTCTCCAAGCTGTTAGCAGCCTGTTGCCAAAAAGTAAGAAAGCAAAGTTTACTATACCACGTGACAGGCGAGTCTGTGTTACAGTTATGTTTACCTCTGGCACCTGCCTGCTGCTAAGACTTTTCAGGCCTCTTCTAGGGCTTGAGAGGATTTTGGTGTATTTTATCCATCCCCTCTTGTGTTACAGCCTGTCACGCATAGATTCTCTGTAGGTATTAGCTGCTGGCAGAGATGCACTAAAAGCACACGTGGGCTGTGGTCGTAATTCAGCTTGCAGTCTGAATATCCACAGTACAAATAAAGCATCTACTTCGCACACATAGGTGTAAACACAGAATGGCCTTACTCCACAAGATGTAGCTCTCGCTATTACAAGTTTCCTAAGGGTGTGCTGTCAGGATTTTGAAGCATGTTGGGTGAGACAGGGTGGGTAAAGAAATGAGGTCAGTTGTAGGTGGAAGCAGAGCTCTGGAATGCTTTAAAGCAGAGGCTGAGGAGCTTGTGGATGTGCATGGCACAGACTTCTGAGCCCTGGAATTAACGATGCCTGTTTTCCTAGGGGTCGGTCCGTTTATTTCTGTGCGTGCTGTAACACGGTGGCCTTAGCTTCCTCCTCTCACAGGCAGAGAAGGCATTTGTTCGCGCTCATCGGGAGCGCAGCGTGGTTCTGCTGGTGCCTGGCACGTGTGTGTGCACTGAGCGGTTGGCTTCCCGCTGCCAGCCAGCGTGCGAGAGCCGGTCCCCGCTGCCCTGCTCGCTGGGAGCTCTGCCTTGTTTGATGGGGGCCCAGAGTGTCTGGGAGGTGTCTGCCAGCCTCGTGTGAAACAGCAATGGCCAGTGGGTTCCAGGCCCGCTGGTGGTGGTGAGGAAAACCAAATGGGCAAAGCAGAGACCATAGAAGCCTCCTGGGTTCAGGGGACTGTTTGAAAAGCGGGTAGCCAGGACAGGGAACATAGAGGGGGAAAATAGTACAAAGCAGAGAGAAGTAGAGATGAATTTTGCTGATAATTTGTCCCTTCAGGCCAAGGTTTCATTTCTCCCCAACATACCAATCTGCAAGTCATGTTCTAATCCCCGTCATTACGCTGCGTGCTTTACAAGCATTGCCCATTGAAGTCATCGTGGAGCACCGACTCTTTCTGAAACCATCAGCCAGAAGGACTCGTGTATGGTGTGAGGCTTTTGGTTCAGTCCCTGGCTCGATCACGGTTGCTCTGCTTCTCCAGTCACAGATCACTTAATCAGCATCACGCTTCGCTGTGCAGGGCTTATTCCCGCAGCCGGGGGGATTCCATCGATGGGTGCTTGATGTGTACCCGCATCTGCTTTCTTCTAAAGGCTGTTACCTGGCTTGGAAATACCGTGAGCCTGGTAACAAAGCTTTTACTTCGGGCCTTTTTAATCAGGTGCTGGGAACCTGTACCCCAGCATGCATTGTTTGATGCGAGTTTGAAGTAATTCAGTTAGGAAGAGGTAGGGCGGTTTCATGGCAGTACTTCTGGGAGGTGCTGACTAAACATCCTCTTCCTCCCCCTCATCCCCGCTGAGCACAATTCATATTCCACGTCGGTGGTCTCCTCCCCTCCTCTCCCTCACGTTTGTTGGCTGTAATCTGTTTATGGAAGAGCAGCAGTCCTTTCAATGTGCTCCTGAGAAGCCTGGGTGACTTTCAAGCCAGAGGATCTGCCCGCTTGGATTGTCTCGCAGGAGGCAGGTGAGCTCAAAGGCCAACTGCTTGGGCTTTCCCCTGGCCCTTGGTTTCAGTCTTGCCAAATGTGGGATTTTCTGAGCACTTCCTGGAGCTGCGCTGAGAACCAATGCATGTAAAAGCCATGAATAAAAATAAGACTACAGAATGTTGTCTTTCTTCCACCCCGTGAGACCTACTTCCTTGTGTAAGAGACTCTTTACTGGTGGATTGGAAGTAATTTCATTTACGTTCTGAAATATTTTCTTTCACAGTAAAGGATGTGGCATTTTGTTTTTCTCCATTTCCTTCTCTAAGCATACTTTCATTTTCTGTTTTGGCACTTCACCTCTCTTCATTTCTTTTTTCTAAAGTCTTCTTGCCTGCTTTCAATAAAAATGCTCCTTTTTCCCCTTTCGGGGCGGCTAACGTTTTCCTTTTCAGTACCGCTGTTCAGGTATCACCTGCTTCTGTTGCTGCTTCGCTTTCCCGTGTTGACTTGTCCCCTTGCACATCGGGTTGTGTTGATACTAATGCGGATCTCTTTCCTGTTTCCATTTGTAAGGTGTGTGGGATGCCAGTCTTTCAGAGCAGCCAGTTTTGATGCATGGGCTGCGATTTCTATTTTAGTTGTTGCCTGTTTACCACTGCAAGTAAGGATGATGAGAAGTGGTGCCTATCCTGACTGACGTGAGGATGAGTCACACTCACACCTAACCTACAGACAGATTTCCATCATTTGAACTAATGAATTTTGGGCAACAAAACACCTGGTGTGAAACTTCTGATACCAAGTCAGTTCTGATGCCACAGGAAATCAATGAATTTTATGATGAAATAATTAGTTACTCCTGTCAGCACCTTGCTGATGAGATGGGAGAGCCAGCAGGTTGTACTTCTCAGCTTTTCTTTTTGAGCAAATGTGCTCAAAAGGGCATGGAATTGGAAGTCACTGTTTCCTTAATGCTTTGCTGCTCAAGAGTTCATACCTCCAGTGGATTTTGGGCCTAGAAATGATTTTTGTAACAGAAGGACCCAGACCAGAGGTCGTTTGAACTTGCCCCTAAAAGTAATTCTCAAAAATCAATGAAATTCTGCAACAGATACTAAGTCATGTTTCCTATTTTCTTTTTAATGATTGTTGTTCAGAAAAAAACTAATGGTAGCAGTAACCTGTGCATGAGGCCAAGAGTTGAGCTTACATCTTTTTAAATCCTTTGAACTAAATCTGTATGTATATGTTTGTATTTCATTTATAGTTGCACCCTTGTGTAATGCCTGTGCATGCATGCATAGATCTGGCAAGAGCTGGATTTTCGCATGGGAGCCCTAGGTTCTACTTGAATTTGGTGCTTCTCTTGAACATCATTTCAGTTAGCTCAGCATCAGCTGCAGCAAAGTTGTCTCGTTGCTATCAAAATGGGGTTCAGCCGTTGGCCATCCTCATGTGTTCCTTCCTGCACACGGGCTCGTTGGAGCTTACGTGACCACGCAGCGAGCCTGCTGAACTTCCTCACTCACCAGGAAGAGAACACAATGTGAGAGCAAACAGTGTTATGCCAGGTGAGCAAGTTGAACAGCCTTATTTTTAGCTGCGATGACAAAGGATGGGACAGACAGTGCGGCTGGGGGAGAGGAGTGTCCTTTCTGATGCCATCGGAGCATGAGGTCATCTTGTCTGGGCACACCTGCGGCAGCCTGGTTCAGGGCTGAAGGCTCTCACGTGTTTGCCCTGTCCTTCCCTGAGCAGCAGGTTCGTTCCTTAGATGGGAACCTGCAAGCAGATTTTTCCATGCAGGTCTGAGCCCTCATGATGTGTGAGCCTTGTAGGGTGGACAGAGCTGACTGAACTTCTTTTGCCTTAGAACCAAGGTTTACCTTGGCAGTGGCTGGAAACATTGCTGGAACACGGCTTCACTAGTGCATCCCTACTGGTAGGTAGTTGGGGNGGGGAAGAGTAAACATTGGGTTTTTGCGAGTGGAAGTATACAATTCTGACTCAAAACCAGCAAGACCTTGGCTTCATTCAGTTGATGGCCCTTCTTTTCCTTTCCTTCTGTTCCTGGTGTGCCTTTACCTTCCCCCAGACGAGTGGAAGGCTGTGCTGGGTGAGGTGCTTGTCTTGGGTACCCACAAAGCCTTCCCTTGGATTGCAGGTTGCGTCAAACCGATGGAGAAGGTGGGAATGGGAGATGGAAGCACTTGCTGAGGTCATGCAGGCAGTTGTACGAAAATGTCTGCTGTTAGCCTGACTGCAGCAGTTTGAGATAATGCAGTAGGTAAACAGGCTTTAGGCAAGCCCTGGTTTGTGGGGAGCTGTGAATGGAGGTTGTGTTACTTGCAATTGGAATTCACTTGAAAGAAGAGCTGTTCTGATATCCAGATTCTCTTGCTGAGTGTGGAAACATCTGCTCAGTTGTTGTATTTAGGGATTGTCTTAAATGCAGACATGATGTCTGGTAAGATACTGCTGTCTGTGTGTATGGCATGAAAAAAATACGTGGTTGATATAATCTGTATACTTCTGAGTAGTTTAAAGGTGAGGTTAAGTGTTTTTGAAGTTTAATAGACATTTGGCATGGCAGTATTTTATTTTTTTTTTTGGAACAGTGCAAGTAATTCTTGTGGGTCGTTTTATGGAAGAAGTGTTTTTGCTCATCACTAGTGTTTCAAGTTTTTGGCTTTTCCTCTGTAGGATGGACACCCAGACTGCTGGAGATCGGTTGTAAGTCAGCATTTAGAGCAGCTGCATGAACATGAGGGGCTTGCCTCATCACCTCAAACTCATGCTTTAAGAGAGGAATTGGGAAGCTTACCTTTCTTAAGGCTGTTATGCTTCTAAGCCCATGTCAGCAGTGTTCTGGTATTTCCTGTAAATCCCTCAGCTTTAGAAAAATTGGTTGAAACCAACTGGTTTCTGAAATGAAACAAGCAGTTCCAAAAATTATGCACAATCGGGTCTGCTGTTTGCCATCATCAAAGTAAACAGCTTGTCTGTTCCAAACTGGCATTTGGAGATGTGGGAATCCAATCAGAAGCTGTCATAGTTTAGAGGCAAGCATGAAAGTAGTAAGTGTTTTTCTGTGAGCAGTAATATTTGTTCCAGCAGAGTGGCTAGGGTTAGGGTTAGGAGAACTTGTCAGTGGAGGGGGTAATGCAGAGGATGTTTGTACGTAGCATACAGTGGGGGCGATACCACAGCAGCTTCTTGATGCATGAGGTCGGTGGATTTGACTTCGGCCTCTGCACAGCTCAGGGCTTTCCCCGTACACGGTGCTGGTTTCTACTTTCTCCCTAGTCCTTTCTAAAAAGCCTTTTAAAAATGCCCTCCAGATATTCTTAGGTCTATAAAGTGCATGTTTGCATATGCTTGATGTGGAATGCTGCGATGAGTGGGAAGATCTGCTGTTGTGAAATGACAGAAAGTAGGGTGTTTGAGGCTGTGTCTGTCTAAAAATGTTAAAGACACTTGAGACAGCTGTGCGAATTACAGGATCAAGTGAACAGTATATGCAACTATAGCAGTACTTCTGGTAAATAGCTGTAGAATTGAGTTTCGCTTCTGAGAGAAGTAACATGTTTTGCTACAGAAGAAGAAGAAGTGTTTTGAGTTTTCAGTACCCATCTTATGTGAAGAAACACAGTTTACTCAACGCTTTCTAGCCTGTCCTCTCAGCAATATATATGCTGAAGGCAATCGAAACCACGTCTGAAAGCTGCTTTAATTGGCTCTATAAACTTGGATTAGGAGTTCTGGGATATTTACAAGCCCTTGCCCAACCTCTGAAGGAAGAATACACTGCAAATAAAACAAAAAGCTCCAGAGCAGTAAAGAGGAAAGGAGTTGGCTGCTGGCACACACCAGTGTGCTGCGGTACGGGACTGAGTTGTGATCAAGTCCTTTCCCGTCTGGGTGAGCACCGCCTAGCCCAGCGGTTTGTTGTGCTTGGACAGAACCTGTACGCAGGTCCAGCCCTGCTTCTCGTCGCAGGGAGGCTGGGTTGCAGCAGGGAGGGCTGAGGAGATGCTGGAGGCTTTGCCGTTGACCCCGGGATACAGGTTAGGAACCAGGCGGGACGTGATGCAAGGCGCTCACGCAAATTTTGGGGAATTGAAGGGGCAGTGGATGTGTATGTGTGTCATATATCTATTTTCTTCCTTTCCTTAGCTCTGTTAGTTAACTGACCAAAGCTAACTGTGCATGTTACTTCCTGGACTTCTCTGCTGTTCTGTTGCCTCTGCCCAGTACAAAGATAAATAACTTTTAATGTTTTCCTTTCTATTTTTGTTACTGTCCGGTCCCAAGAGTTCCCCCGAAATATGGTGAACTTGACTAAAATAAGCTGTCTACAGATAGGCTAGTACAGAACTAAAACAAGCACGGAAACTCTTCCTTCCCACTTCCTCTAGGAGAAGAAAATATGCAGAAATAGATTGTCTTACTGCTTTGTGTTTGCTGTCAAGTAACTGGAAAAGAAACGTGGTGTCTCATGGAGTAGAACAAATTACCATTTCCTTTGGACTTGTGTTATTTTTGATGATCCATTTCAGTTTATTACGAAAAAGCACTTGAGCTGGAGATGAATAAGAGAAGTTGAGCTGTTCAGCTGTTAAAGGATATGTGCTCAGACAGCAAGACAAAAAAAAAAAAAAGTGCAGGTCAAGCAGGCATAGCAGGTAGCCTCTAGGAAGGCATTGACTGACTTCGGTGTTGTGATACTGTAAACATTACTTTCAGAAAACTACACACATTTTGAGAACAAAAATTTACGTGAGGTGTAACAATGTGTTAATGTGTCAGCATTTAGTGTTAGAGTGTAGGAGATTCTGTGCTAATTCAGTGCTGGCTGGCATGCTTGGAAATCGGTCGGGATGTGCTGCAGAAACCTTGGTTTTAAGGTGCCCTTAGTGCTTATCCACCAGCACTCTGAGCTTTTAGCAGCCTGGGACTCCGCAGAGCTGCAGAACCGTAGAGCAAATGAAAATGCATCACTTCTTTGTGGTGCATTTATCGTGGTCTGTTGTTTTATGACGGGGGATAAAAGCAGCAAACTTGTAA
>VXAV01006613.1:12736-34454 GCA_013399715.1 Alectura lathami
CTAACTAATGTGGCAGGTCTCTTGAATTCATAAGTCTTTTCCTGGCATAGAAAGCCATTAAAAATGTGACAAAGTTGGATTCAGGCCCTCACTTAAATACTTCTTGTTAACTTGACCAGAGAAGTCCAGTAAGATGAAATACCTGTAGCAGAGTTTATATGCTCTGATCAAAACATAGTTACCGGGACTGGGAAATTGTATCAAAGCAAACATTCAGGGGCACACTTGAATGTCCATAAATCTTTAGGAGTAAAAAAGCCCATCTCATTTCTAAATGTTGTCTTCCTGCTGTTACTGGCCAACTCTGATATCAGATCTTTTTGACAAATGTTGTGTCTTCAAGATTTGAACTGCAAAACTGCATGTCAAATCCTTGAGGACATTTGTCTATCACTGTTCAGGTTTCATTATTCACAAATCCACTGAAATTTCATATTTTTGTCTTCTTTCCATGAAATGATTACATACTTTAACATTATAAATTTGAGTTGTGTTTAGAAGACTTTTTTGATAACTCTGAATTTTTTTCACATGTGTGTGAGCCAAGTAGATCGGGCCTGCACTGACCACAGCAAACTGAGCAATTGTGTATTAAGCAAAGTCCACACACAGAGGTAACACAGAGTTTTTTGGTAATTCACAATATTTAGACTCTTTCTCCAGATGAAACACATCTGTGCCTTCACAGGTCAGTAATTAACATTTAAAGTATTGTGTTTGTTTTGGCTTGAAGTATCAACAGTGGCTTGCACACAGAAAAAGCCAAAAGAATTTGTTTTTTTACTGTGCAGGATAGAAGATACGAGATTCACAACTTTACTTCAAATAGGAGAGTAGTTATGTAACCTCTTATCTCCATCAACTCAGTGTTTAGGCTAGAAGAGGTACTACTGAATTTTCCATGCTTTTCTCTGACAAGGCATTTGGACCCAAAATGGTCAATGCGAATTTGGCATTCATTATGAAACTGATTTTTCTCTTACAAATATTTTTATCTACATTCATTTTACTGTTCATTGGAACATCCTGTGCAACCCCGATGTTTTTCCGGGAACTCTTGATTTCAGTTCAGTGAGCAGGTTAGACAGACCTTTGAGTTTCTCATGCCTTTGTAATAGCAGCTCCAGTTCTAAATCTTCTCTAAATAATGCTACAAACAGCATGACGTGAGAGTTCATTGCTGTACTGTGGTGATTTTTTTCAGGTTATCTCATGCCAAAACCACAGATCTGTGCAATGCCCAGAGAGAGGTTGATAAGACAACCTTTCCAAAGTCCTCAGATGCCATCTCAACTTTGAAAAATGCGGTAACTCAGTAGGAATTACAGAAACCGCAAAAAGGGTCATATTCATTAGATCATCTCACTGTTTATTTTATAACCCACGGATGGGTGTCTTGTCTTTTCAGAGGAGAGGAAAATGTTCTGCTTTAGTCCTTCATTTGTTTTTCTCCTCCCATATGTATGATACCATTTTCTCTGCTTTTTCTGCTCCCTCCAGACCTGGCTCAGAGCTTCTCACCAGACTAGACAAACTGGAGGTGTGCTGCCTCAAGGACAGGAATGAAGGCCTGAGCAGGCTGACACAGGAATGGGCTTTTCTCCCACTTTCTTCTCGCCATCCCTATACTTCCCAGAGCTATAGGGATTACGTTTCAGCTGATCTACAAGCATGTCTGAGATCTGGTCTTCCTATATTCAACCTTCCTGCTCAGTCTTTGCAGGCAAGGGAATGCCAAGCCTTTCTTATCAGAGCTCAAGTTGGACAACTCGCTTCCTCAGTAACTCCTGCCAACCAGTCAGGTATCATCTACCTGGAGAGATCTTATTTTTCTTTTCAGTATCTGGTTTTAATGTTCTGTCAAAAAGCTAAGTTATTTTTACTTCCTATGAAAGGTATTTTCTAAACTATTATTCCCTCCCCAGAAGAAGCTTCCCAACAAAACTCCTCCTTACCAAGAGCTTCTGACTGCCTTCTTTCCAGACTACAAGAACAAGATCCTGCCTCACATCTTGCCAGAAGTCAGAACTCCGGCCCTTATCTTTTGCCCTGCTCACATTCCCAAGCTGCCTGGCTACCTCTCTGCTCTGCTGCTTTGCACATTCTCCCCAGTTGTTTCGTCTCTACAGAAATGTCTGGACACGAGGAGAAGCTGGCAGCAGTGGACCTGCCTACCCTCAGTGCCACCTGTGACATGCTCTGATTCTGCTCCTTGTGTTTGCTGCATTCCCCAGGGAGGCATTTGGGCCATTATCTTGCTTTGGTAACACACCTGGTCTTCAGAAATGAGTGCTGTACAACATCACCAAGGGATTTTAAGATTGACTTGTATTTAAAAACTTTTAACAGGTAATTTGTTAGATGCTATAACCCACTGTGCCCCAAAGTAGGAGAAAAATCACCATTTTGAATCCAGTTTTGAAAAAAAAAATGTGTTATGAAGGTAAGCTCTGAGTGGTTTCCATGGCTACAATCTACAGTACATCAGTATTCGCTGTGACCAGCGTTTTAAATGGCCCAGGGTGAGTCCTCAGTCCACAGAATCTCACCTGTGACATATTGCATGTCACATTCTTGAAGCCATTTCAGCTGCTGACTGACATTGAGATTTGCTATTATAACGTATTGAATAAATTAAATTCCAAACAAATATTATACTTGGATTGCAGTGCAGGCATCTGAACTCTGATGTTAAAAGATGCCACAGTGAAGAATGCATGTTTCCGTCTGCCTTTCTTTTTAGAGTAGGTAGTACACAGCTATTTATCAATACAGCTTTTAACAATCATGATGTGTGCTCAGAGAAAAGTGCTACAGTACAGTTTTCCCACAAAGTTATGAGCGCACATTTTATTGTGTGTTACAGTACAGACTCTCTTACTGCAATGGTTGAATTGATCTCTGGCGATCTTTTCACATGAAGTTCTGAAGACTGGTGTCAGTGTCTAGATATTACATGTTTTGTCATCACACACTTCTGCTCCCTTGGTGAGACAGTGGTTGCTTTATTTCTCGGAGTCTGAATTAATCGAACCTTTGAACTTTATTCATTTTTTTTCCATTGGGAAATATTTTGAAATGAAAAAGGGTAGGAGAGGTTTTTTAATTAAAGTTTTCTGGTCCTATATTAAAGGATGCAGTCCTGTCTGACGAATAGTCAGAGGCTACCCTCTCCCCAGCTAAATGCTGGCTGAACAGTTGTTGCGCCAAATCTGTTCTGGTACAATCCTCTGGAGCAGCAAGATGGGTTCAGGTTAGCATTTATTAACATGTTCAAAATTGTGTCCCTTTACAACAAGAAAAAATTGTTCTTTTTTTTTCCCAGTCTTGCTCTCTGTCCAGTTTTGAGATCTCTAATACACTGCATTTTGCGGTGTTTACACAAGAAGAAAGAAGAGTGTCCTTGATGTTCACTGCTTATTCTAAGTATATAAATTTACTTACTCTAAGTAAATAAATTTACTCAGTATTCAGAGTCTCAGAGATGTCTGAGGCAAGTGCTGGAGAGTTATTTGGTGCTGGGTGAACATTAACAAGAAAATGATTTAGATGCAATGTTGCATGGTAGTGAATTCTGTATCAGGCAAATCAGATGTTAATGTTAACAGGAGGCTTTTTTAATATTAATACCTACAATAAGCCACCTCATTTCTTTTTCAGTTGTGAAGATCTTTCCCATCATGAAAACATCACACTTACATTGCCTTGACCTTTTTATATCAATTAGGTTTCCCCATTTGTCAGAAACTGGGGAGCAATGTCATCTTAAATGACTTGAGAAAGCTTTTATCACTGATTGTTTGGACACATACAGCATTCTTAGAAGATACTCCTCCGTTTAACATCCCAGTACTATTTAGTTATCTGTACACTTATTCCTGAGTAGAATAAAGAAATACCTTTAACTCTTTCTCTATCACATACTTAACCCCTTCAGTCCTGAAGTGCATTTATGGTTTGCAACATCTGACTTATTCTATAAGAAGAACAAATAAGAATACAATGAACCTATCCAGGCAGGCAAATGATAAAAATCAGTAATTATGTACATGACACCTTAAGGAATTGTAACTCAGAATACTTAAAACCAGAGATCTCTGCAAGCCAGTAAAATGGGAGAAAAGAAGATGAGAGATGCAGTGCATGACCAGCACTGCATTCTGAAGGCCCTAAGTAGAGGCCAGGACATGTGTTTTGTGTCTTTTGCCCACACACTGGTTGACTTGCACTTCTACCCAGTGTCGTGGCTGCTGGAAGCTGCAGTGCCTGTCTGCCTTCTGAGACTCTGTCTGGCTAGTACACTACACTATTTGGAGCAGAAATGGAACAAAAAAAGTTAGTCCCTTGGTCAAGAGAAACCACATGTGTGAGGCTGGGTTGCTGTCACCCCCCTCTCCCCTTAAATGCATACAGAAAGAATTATGAAAAAGAAACACATCTTCTGCAGAAAGACTTAGCACAGCTAAGCTCATTAAGAGAAAAGAACTTGAAGTTTTGTTAAAAATTACAGGGCTCACCTAAGGGCTACCAGCTGTCAGATGTAATGACTATGAGAAAACAAGTTTTCCCAGAGCCTGTAAACCTGCAGCAGAAGCTTTTTGGTCTTATTCAACATACGGTTCCAGGCAGTTGCAATTCATCCAGGCCAGCATTTTGGACAGGCAGACAGACAGGTGCCTTCACACTTGTACTCTGAGAGGCTTCAGGGCAGAATGGTAAGCAGTGAGAACTGTCACTCCACAGTGCATTTGACACCAACATCCCCTGTGAAACCATCCAGATTTGAAGAGGAACAAAGCAGTAGACAGAGATGTGGAGAGCAGCTCAGTTAATTGCTTTGATCAAGACAGAATCTATTTACTTTCAGGGACAGATGCAAAGACTGACACAGTACTCTGAGTGGGAAACTTTTATTACAAACACTCCAGCAGTCTGCAACCCTGTCAGTTACACAGCTATCCTTGGCTGAAGCTTGTATCAGCCAGAGCTAAGGGCCATCGAGACATGTTTGCTAAAATGGATTTCTCAAACTCCACAAGTAGTTGTGAATCTTGTCAAATTTGCTGGTGAGCACATGTCCCACACACTGCACTGTTACCATTTGTTTAATTGACTGTGTCTAGGAACACAGTTCTCAGCTGCTAAAAGTAATCTTATTTGGTGTTATTTCTCTATCCTCCATGCAGTGCTGCCTAGACAAACACTTCAGAGACACATCTGCCATTCTCTGGCCTAGAGTTTGGAAGAAAAACTGGTAAATTTTTATGCTATTTTTTTTGTTATGGCTTTTTATGGTTCTATAAGCAGAAAATGCTACTTAAATTCCATTCAGAAAATTTGCATCTTCAGTTCAGAAAACGGATACTTAAAAATATTAGGAAACTTACTGCCACTTATAGAAAATGCAATAACTTTTCTCATTTATGTCCACCTCAAGGAAAAAAAAAGTAAAGCTTTCAGCATTGAAATGAAGACACAGGTCCTAGTGGAAACCTTTCAACCTTGCGCATGCCTCTCAGATTTTTCGAACAACTTTTCTTATAACATTTGTCTAAATAAGTCCCCAAATAATTTTTCAAAAAATCAGTGGATGAACAGATTTTAATTCCCATTAATCTACCCTTGTGAGACCTCACCTGGAGTACTGTGTCCAGGCCTGGGGCCCCCAGCACAGAAGGGATGTGGAGCTGTTGGAGCGGGTCCAGAGGAGGGCCACCAAAATGATCAGAGGGCTGGAGCACCTCTCCTAGGAGGAAAGGTTGAGGGAGTTGGGACTGTTTAGCTTGGAAAAGAGAAGGCTCCGGGGAGACCTCATTGCGGCCTTCCAATACTTGAAAGGAGCTTACAGGCAGGAGGGGGACCGACTTTTTGCACGGGTGGATAATGGTAGGACAAGGGGGAATGGGCTAAAACTGAAAGAGGGGAGGTTTAGGTTGGACATCAGGAAGAAATTCTTCCCTGAGAGAGTGGTGAGGCACTGGCACAGGCTGCCCAGAGAAGTTGTGGCTGCCCCATCCCTGGCTGTGTTCAAGGCCAGGCTGGATGGGTTCCTGGGCAGTTTGATGTAGTGAGCTAGTGGCTGGCAACCCTGTCCACGGCAGGGGGGTTGGAACTAGATGGTCTCTGAGGTCCCTTCCAACCCAAGCCATTCTATGATTCTATGATTCTATGATTACATAGAGAGCTGAGGATATTGCTGGTAATAGCGGGCTTCCCTTTGAGATCAGGGACTTTAGATCAGGATCTAAATTATTGTACTGCTGCCTTTTTCTCTAGATATTTTGTGAGCAATGACTCAGGCAGGACATTCATCCAATACATTTCAGGAACAAATGGATGGCAAGTATTACGGAAAGCAAAACAGAGGCAATCACTATTTTAGCAGTGTTATCAAGGAAGAATGTGAGGTTGTTAATGCATCTGACTAGGTTTTATCATGTCTGATGGTAATAATATACTTCCAGTAGACTTAATGGCCTGAGGTATTATACTATTATCATGTCAGTGCTGTATTAAGAGAGAACACTAATTTTAGTGCTAGCAGCAGTTTAGTTAGAAGAGTTTCTTTGAAGACCGTTATGTTATATGCTATAGAATTTGCAGTAACGTTGTTTATAAGGGAATAAGAAAAAGGGACTTTAGTAGTGTGTTAACAGCTATTGTCTTAATTCATGGTCTCTAACATAATAACACTGAATATTACAGTGACTGGGAGATTAGCTTTGAAATGAAGAAGAATGAGAATTTATCTAATATGGAAGAGAAGATAGATGGTAGAAAGACTGAACACAGATTTTCTAGAAATTGCTGGCAAGTTGTTTTACAGAGTCCTAATTTAAAGAATATTTTTAATTTCAATTAAAAAAAGGGACTTTTGTGGTACTTATTTTGTATTTCAGTTACAGAAATGCATTAACTACCGGATGCACAGTATGATTTAGGTTAAACATACGGAGTTTTATTTATAAGCCAGACTGCACATTCACATGATGCCAAGATCAAAAGAATTTGCATGGGCTAATGTTGTGCGAGCTGCTGGCTGCCTTGCAGGGAAGCATTACACCTTTTACAAGCATTATTGCATCACTGTTCAGGGGCAACAGTGAGAGAAGGTGTCAGTGAGGACTTCTTAATAGACAGGACTATACGCAAGGCCAGATGTGTCCTTCTTGGTAATTAGGAGGACAGCAAAACAGCACAAATCAGCATCTCCTATTGTGTGAATAGAGCATGTGCCACACAGCATAATGGAAATAGGGAGATATTGTCCCCATAACTCTTCTGACAAATTTGTTGCTGCTCAGAGAGATACCTTCTCCTTATGTTACATTTACTTCCCTTGGGTCACTGTGGAATTTGTCACACAGGTCTCTATCAGGCATCAGGTGTCTGATTAAATCAATTATTTCAATTTCTAAGGCTATTGCTTGACATTTTCTGGCAGCATTGAGGACTTATTAGAAGGATCCCAAGAGCTTACTCATCTCGCATACAATTAAATTATTTATTTTTGTATAGAAGTAAAATCAACAGGAGTTTATTTAAGTATATAATTTTATTCACTTCTGATGGAGACTTATAAAATTCATGTGGAGAAATATCAATATTTAAAGTGGAGAACTATCATCTCTTCAGCTTCTTCTCCCCTACTGCAGGGTAGATGGTATGGTATGACTTAATATTGTCTCATTTTAGCTTCACATCATCTGACAACCCTCCTAATCTGCAAGGCTTGATGGCATTGTCTTTCTATAAATACAGACTCCCTGGGAATCTATTGGGACAGGACTCAGGTGCTCAATCTCTTTCAATTATATTGCTTGACGCAGTATGTCTGTGCACTGCCTGGAACAGCTGAGGTACCTGCAAGGCCCACCCTCCTTGGTGGTGGGGGCTGCAGCACTGGCTGGGTAGACCTGTTGTGGAACCTCCCTGGAAAGCTTGGCATTAAAATCCTCCTGTTGCAGGTGCACAGAGATGAACCTCCAAATTAGCTAGCCACAGACAAGTAACCTACTGTCTCATTTTTGGATGTCCTGTTACTGACTTACTTAACTTTATGCAAAATCTTCTTGGTTTTGGATGGGTGGGATCATCACCCAGATGACCCTATCAGGGCTGTTATCTCCCTTCCCATTGAGGAGCAGCAGTCAGTAGCAGCAACTGACACCAGGGGAGTTGTTTGATTTGGGGCTGAGCCCTCATCCCCCTGAGTGAGGGCAGTGGGCATTTCCCACAGCTCGCCTATGCTAACACTTTCTGTATGACAGCATTCTCTGTATGTGCACTCTATATTTTTAATACATATATACCTTCATACTTATATATATACCTTCAGTACGATTTTAACAATTTTCAGTTAAACCTATGGCATGATGTGTTTTAAATGTAAATTATCTTGAAATAACAAGAGAATTAAAGTGAACATGAAAAAATAGACTTTAATTACCTTTGTGTGCCTGGTAAACCTCCTACTGTTGCATTTAGCACAGAGAAAATAAGCTATCTGCCTTCAACATAAAGTAATTTGCCCTACTAGAGTGAAAGAGATATTCCCAACGGTAAGCTACTGCTCTGGAAAAAGAAAACAGCATTAGACATTTAAGGCTTCAATGGTTAAAACATTTACTTCATAAATATTAAAGGCAGTCCAAAGCTTCTAACTCTCCCACTCCTGTAAAGGATGATGTTCAATCACAGCGAAGCGGAGACGGTGTCGGTGAAGATGCTGGAAAGGATCAATACAGTTCCCTAGCAACAGGGCGATGTGCCTGGGGTTCCTGCATCCACAGGGACCCTCCTGACCCACTAAATCAAAGCAGAAGATTTGCCGCTGCTTTCATTGTGCTAACTTAGAGCAAACATTTCCAGTGCTCTGTATTTCTCAGATCATCTCATATACAAGAGAAACACGTAGCAGTGGGATGGGAGGAAGCTAATTATATCACTCTTAAAAGACAAGCACATTGTCTGTCAGGATAATCCTTTGAAGAGATGTAGTTTTGTGAAGGGGAAGAAACCTCAAATTCTCTGATTTCTAATACCAACTGATGGACATAATGTTAGCTTTATTACAGAGTAATCAGAGTCCATAGTCATGAAGTATAGCTTCTAAGCAGAGGTTATATTAACTGTGTTCACAGGGCTGCACAATTACTCTCATCTGACGGAAAATGCAGACAGCAAAAAGCATACACAGCTTCTTTGTTTTGCCATTCTTTTGACCTTGTTGGACTTCATAGTTCAATTGTGGGTGGTAGCTTAAAAATAGTTTAATTTCACATTATGAAAGAGCATTTTTAGGATTCTTCCATTCTTCATGAGAAAGCACTGACTCAGTATGCATGGTTTATTTGTTTTTTTTCCTCCCCTTGTGTTCAGAGCCAGTACAGGGTCCATGAGAAATATCTGTTTTGGTTACAATTTTGGTTCCATAACCAATAGAAGACACCAGGAGAGGAGGTGCAGACAGCTAAATGTCAGCTGAGATTGAAGTCAGAGGCTTCCTGAGATCATTATGTTCATCAGAACATTGTGGGAAGAAGTTGACTATGTGTCTTCTATCAGGATAGGAAATATTTTGCTACTTTTCTCATAGAACTGTGCTTGATGCTTTTGACTCTATTTTTTTTCACATATTGTATAATGAGTATGTTGCCCATTTTTTCACTCTGTCTTGCTTTCTGTCTCTACTCCTTAAAGAAAAAAATAAAACTCTTCCAGCATTGTGTTAGATGTTTGAACAGTCTGCCTGACCTCTGCACGAAATGAGTAGGCATACCAATGATAGAGATGATAGGCAGCAAAAAGATCTAACTTCAGCAGCAAGGCTTCTTGACATGAAACCCATTTCTCAAAATGCCATGAGCTACATGTGAGTTGAGATTCACATATGCTGACTTTAGGTTTTTCTTTATTGCAAGATATATCAAAACTGCAAGACAACATTAGAAACATTAATTGATTCCTCTGAATGTTTATGAAGATAATCTTACACAGACTGGTTTGAGCCACCTTCACATGATAATTGTGTGGAAACATTTATATTGCTTAGAAGTTCTTCAAAATCTGGGGAGAAAATACACTGTAGACATATCCTGTATTCACAACAGTGCCTAATTCAACATAGCTAATAGCTTTCATTTTTTGGTACATGGAAGTAATTTCAGTATAGTATATTAAAAGCAAAAAGACTGAAGGTTGCAGGAGAACTGTTGACTATCTCCATGCTAATTAATTGTACAGGTATAACTGAGAGAAGAATTGAGTGTTCAGTCACAGAGGAAGAAAAAATTTTCCTCTGCTGAATTCTATGGTCATAAGCCATTAATTTTAGAAGGAAGATTCAGACCAGCACCCCTGTTTACAGGGTGAATCAGGGTAACAGCAGTTGAAATAAAGACAAAAATCAAATCATCACTGAGTTTCCACATATATTTTTTAAAATCACAATTGTAATAGCCTGGGCTAGTCACAGTACCCATTTAAAACTATTTTTTAAATTGGTCATTAACACCCAGACTCATTAGCTACTGTGCAATCTGTGTAATTTAGAACATATACACATCACATTTATCTTTTACCATGTTAGCAGGCGATGCCTCCTCCTCTGCTGAGGGAGACAAAGGCCAAAGCAGTAGCACTCATTACCCTTCCTGTTCCGTGCTATGCTGCAGGACAGGGTGGGGTTGCATTACTGTGGATCCCAGCATCACACCACAGGTCTGCAGGACAGACACTTGTACTCCTGTTATCCAGAGAATGAGATTGTATGTTCTGGTTTTTGGCTGTGGGAAGATTTTTGTCACAGAATTTGTATGGTTGTACAGGTTGATATAAAGAAGTCACATAAAGCTCTGACCTGCCTCCAGCCTGTATGACAACTTCTTGGTATCACCCTGGTAGGTCAATGAGCCCTAAAAGTGTTGTAAAAGTAAACAGAAATTTCCTTGGCCTTAGGAATGATTGGTTTTAGCCAGATCTACCTTAATGAAGTGGTATGCTAGAAGCAGCTATAGAAGGACTGTAATAGAGCTCACTTGCTCCTCACTGACATAATCACTCCAAGAAGTGCTGCCAGCTAATATAGACCAGTGAAGGTTTTACATTGTTCTAGACTAGGGTGAGAGAAAAATATCTTTCCCTCATCTTCTCCCAGGCTGGAGAAACACTGGAACTGAAAAATGACCATTTTCTCCATTTTCATTCCTGTTCCAAGTAGATTTATCTGGACACCCATACCACACTCTGGATAAGAGATCCTTATGGAGTTCCATGCTCAATACACAGCCAGCAGCTGTGACCCAAAATGGCCATTTTGGCAAGGATTTTTTTACACAACTTTATCTGAAAAAAATATATAGTCTTTGATGGGGAAAGGCATCTTTTTTGACAGCCAGACAACTTGACAGGTCCAGTGTGAAAGATGAAAAAACCTTCCATGCCTCCAAAAAGCTACAAGAGTAATTGAACAATTTGGGCTCACTGAGGTGTGGAGGACACAGCTAGGGAGTGCTGGCATAATTCTTCAGGGCCTGACAGCTGCTTGGGAAGAGTCTGTTTCTTAGTAAGCTGCTCATTAATCAGGATTCTCTGTAACAGTCAGGATAGCCCCAGGACTTTAATGAATTATCTTTTTTTGATGGGAAGCTAGCAAAGTACAACCCTCATGATACACTCCCCTCCCCCAGGACTGGCTTTTGTATTTTATGGGGTGGGAAGCACTTCTTGGGTTCTATATAATGCTTGTTTGAGGGCTGCAAACAACCAATAGCAAATAAAACATTATTAACTGCTTATTTAGACAAAATAATATCTAGAATATAGCTCATATAACTAATTCAGAACATCCAGTTCCAAAGAGTCAAGTGGAAGATGCAGATCAGGCAGCTTCCTCGGCCAGCTGAATGCCCTCCCAGGCTATCATAAGCAGCCTATATTCTGTCAGCAGAAAGCCATGGTCACTGACAGGGACTGGCCAGGATGTTCCTCTGTCACACAGTATCTCCTGGGTGCCACCCGGGAGCAGGAGGCCACAGCTCAGCACTCCTGCTGCAGCCTCAACTCCCTCTGCCTCGGCCCCAGGCAATACCGAACTGTCCATCGTTTTTACCCTTTCTTTGGGGTACTGCACTGAAAAGAATGGAAGATTTATGAGACCATCGGAAACAAAATTAGCAGGGCTCAGTAACTCACTGATGGCAGCCCCTGAGGTGCTTGTTTTTTATTCAGTGCTTAACCATCCCTCCTGAAGGTACTGATGCTCCAGACCCCCAGAGGACCGTCTTCCTACAGTGGGCTATAAAGCCTTTGAGCCATAGAATGCAACTGTAAAATGAATAATTCCCGAAACCTTGGAGATATCCAAGAGTAGAGACAGCAATCTTGTCTGTACGTTAGCTAGACCCCATAAATCCTGATTATTCAGGCAAGTCATAGTTTATTTTTCCTATCAACAATTTATGTTCTTAGGAAATAAAATGTAATGAGAGATGTAAGCTTGATTATACTGAATATCCTGGGGTCTTGTGTTGCTTTCACGTGTTGGCATGCCAAATTTTTATATCATTGCTCCCTCTGTAAAGAGAAAACAATATTTGAATTGATAGAGATTCGCCAACTTTTTAAAAACCTATTTTTCAGGGAATGTCGTTTTAATTCTGAAATCATACTGGTTATGTACAAAGCTGAGGCACAGATATTTCTAAATATAGTATTAAGCTTGTTTTCAAAACTGGAATAAACACTTTTTTATACATGAGTAAATTCCCATGAACTCTTGGATTGGAGACCCAAACATCCTGGTATGACTAATTCAAAGTATCATTAATAACTAGTAAGCAAGGTCTTTTACATTCATCTCTTCTGGAGTTTGGTTGTTGGATCAACAGATCCCACATTTTCCTACTCCACTCCTGAGGAAAAGTCTAAAGCCATGCCGCACAAATTGTCCAGTCATGTTTTTGGCTTTTTTTTTTTTTCCCTATAACTGACCTACTACTTTGATAAGAAAATGAAAAACAGCTTCCCTCATTTGAAGGCTTTTTTTTGCCTCAGGTTAGAATTTTTTGGGAAGCACAATGTAATTTCCACTCCATTAAGATGTTCAGATTCATGCAGCTACATGCAGCTTCAATGAATTGTATAGGGAATGAAAGCCAGCCATGTGTACAACATAAAGACATGTCATTACAGGATCAGATGGAACTAGTGCAAATTAATGTACTTGGAACATTAAAACTGACAAAGAAGTAGAAACAATACTAGGCACAATTAATAAAGGAAAACATTAATGGAATATATAGAAAGAAGATTAAAACTGTTTATAGTAGATTTCTTTCAAGTTCATCTTGGCCAAGGGACAAAGTGTTTTCCTCCCATTTTAAGCTAGAGTAATTTATTATTGTGTAGACTTCAGGTTGCTGAACTGTGAGTACCCAAAGCAAGACTTCCTTCACATCGTGTTTGGTGACATCTATTATTTTTTCAGGTATTTTACTATATTGTGTACAATAAAGCCATCCATGTTTTCCTTAATTAGAGAAATAGTTTTGACCAATACATCTACACACCTATGAAATTCAGTGTAAGATTTTGATAATTCTGTGTATCTACAGCTCAAAGGTTCTTGTATGTCCCTTGGAAACATCCTTTACAGAGGCACTGACATAAAAGGGACACTGTAGATAAGAGATATCTCTAAGTAATCCACTTGATTTTTTTGTCTTTGCCAATATACTTGGTTTTCATTGAGAAGATATGTGTTTTCATCTGTTAAGTAACATGGCCATGTAATAATTGGAGTGAAACATGTTTAGAAAAATGATGAGGGTGGCTTGACCCAGAGCTATAATTTAAGAAGATATTAGCTGGCTATTTTACCATTGAAAGTTTTTGTAAAACTCTAAGGTCTCTGTGCCCGTAAGGATGTTGCAAGTGTTTTAGATGGGCTGAGGCTAACTGCATGTTGTTCAACAAGACCAAGTGTTGAGTCCTGAACTTCACTCACAATAACTCCATGCAACGCTACAGGCTTGGGGCAGAGTCATTGGATAGCTCTGCAGAGGAAAAGGACCTGGGGGTGCTAGCTGACAGCCAGCTGAACATGACCCAGCAGTGTGGCCAGCTGGCCAAGAAGGCCAACGGCATCATGGCTTGCATTAGGAATAGCGTGGCCAGCAAGAACAGGGAGGTGATTGTCCCCCTGCACTCGGCACTGGTGAGGCCACTGTGTTCAGTTTTGGGCCTTTCGCTACTAGAAGGACATTGAGGCCCTGGAGTGTGTCCAAAGAAGGGCAACAAAATTGGTGAAGGGTCTGAAGCACAAGTCTTGTGGGGAGCTGCTGAGGGAACTGGGGCTGTTTAGTCTGGAGAAGAGGAGGCTCAGGGGAGACCTCATTGCTCTCTACAGCTGCCTGAAAGGAGGTTGTGGTGAGGTGGGGGTTGGCCTCTTCTCCCAGGTAACTGTGATAGGACGAGAGGTAATGGCCTGAAGTTGCACCAGGGGAGGTTCAGGTTGGATGTTAGGAAAAAATTCTTCTCTGAGAGAGTGGTCAGGCATTGGAACAGGCTGCCCAGGGAGGTGGTGGAGTCTCCTTCTCTGGAGGTGTTCAAGAAACATATAGATGTGGCACTTAGGGACATGATTTAGTGGGCATAGTGGTGTTAGGCTGACGGCTGGATGAGATGATCTTAGAGGTCTTTTCAAACCTTAATGATTCTATGATTCTATGTTGAATAGAAGTAATTGCAAATGCGTCATAAAGTAATTAAATAGCATAAAGCATCTCAAGTGAATCACTGAATACATGTAAGAAAACAAATAAATTGAAATTTTGGGGCTATGAAACAGGCTCTTGGAAGAAACTATTTCACAGTTTTGTCCAAGATTATACCTTTAATATCTGTTAGTTTGTTTTACCAATGCAAGGGACAGTCAGTATGAACAGAGTAGGAAACTAATGATAATGTTTTTCTTTAGAAGGTTATTCTTTAGGTCTAGTAATTCTGAATCTGTTTTAAAATAAATGGATGCTTTCTATATGGCATTGTTGTGGTCAGAAATTGACCAACAAATGTGGCAAAGGTTAACTAGGCACTCAAAGATCTCAGTTCAGTTTGAGAGTCAGCAATATCTTACTGTCTATTCCCAAATACAACAAATGCAGGCTTCTCAGATTTGTCCCAGCTGCTTGCATAATACATTAATTTATTATTATCATATGGATTATGTACAGATAGCTGTAAAACAGCAATTGTTTTCAGAGGTACCATATAAAAGAATGTAGAAGAATATAAAATGTTACTAATATAAATGGTAATAAAAGACTTTCAGTGCAAAGCCCTACGCATGGACTGAATTTACAATGCGTGAGATCAAAACACAGATGAGCGCACTGCTGATCTGCTGTAATGCTGCCATTCTCTAGAAGAAACAAAGTGCTGATAAGAAAGAAAAAGATATTAAAGGGTACTGCTTATTTCACATGCGATCCTGTATTGCCTTTTAAGAAGTAATATATTTGGCATTTCAAATGGATTGCAGAAGTGTAAATAAAAGTACAGCTTAAGGCCAATGTTCTTCATGGCCAGGTTAAAAACAGTCTTCCCCTTTCAATATCTTTCTGAATTATTCCACAGCTTTGCTCTAGAAATGACAATTCAGTCTTTTTGGCATTGGTCACCAGACGATAAATTAGGTGATCAGAATAATGTTGGAACCTTATGACTGTAGACTTTCCAATTAAAGAAAAAATACCTTCTCATTATTTATTTTTTCTTATGCTGTAAGAGTAGACAATGTTACCACTATGTCTTATATTCATCTGTGCTTTTAAATCTGTGCCATAAATCCAATTTGTACATATGTATTCATACAGCATGAGACTTCAGTGGGACTGTAAGCAGTGGCAAAGAGGAAAGAATGTAGCCATGTTTAGAAATCATGATCTATAGTAAATGTTTCTTCTACTTGAAAACAGGACCATTTTTTTTTTTTCTCCCATCTGCTTTGCAATCAGTCAACACATATTCCTAACTCAGTTGCACAGACTACTCTGACCTATATAATATAAAATATTAACAAATATGTTACCTGAATTACACTAGCCTCCAAAAGCGTTACCTGAGCTGAAGTAATTCTACATATTGGACATGTTTTAAGAGATGTTTTGTCACCATTCTTAAAGATCTGAACTAAGATCTTTTACAGCCTAGTTACTCTTCACCTCAGTAGTCCTCTCGCAGTAAGGTTATATCCCAGGCTAAGAATATAAGGGAAAGAATTATCATAGATATTTTAAATATTTTCCAGGTCACTTCCTGGAATTGTCCAGCCTTGAGGAAGTCTGTGCCCAAACCAAACTTTTTATCAAGCATAGTAATTTCCATAACATTCTTCATGGCTTTTAAACTAAATACCCTTGGATCAGCTATAAAAAAAAAAAAAAAAAGAGGAGCAAATGTGAAAAATAAACTTAGCAAAATGATTTTGCTGACCATGTCAATGTGTTAATTTGTTTTCATATGTGATTTTCAATTGAAGAAAAGGACAAAATAAAAGGCTTTTTCAGGTATATCAATAGCAAGTGGAATACCAGGGAAAATGTGGGCCCGCTGTTGAATGAAGTGGGTGCGCTGGTAACAGGGAATGCTGAGAAGGAAGAAGTACTGAATGCTTTCTTTGATTTGGTCTTTATGCCTAGAACTGCCCCTCAGGAATCCCAGACACCAGACTTATGAGAGAGATTCTGTAGAGGGGATGACTTTCCCTTGTTTGAGGTGGAAAGGGACAGAGAGAGTCTAGACAAAATCAGTCCACATAGATCCATGGGCCCCAATGGGATGCACCCACGGGTGCTGAAGGAGCTGGCAAAATTTTTAGCTATGCTACTTGTTATCATCTTTGAAAGGTCTTGGAAAATGCGAGAGGCGCCTGAAGATTGAAGGATAGCCAGTGTCACCCCGGTCTTCAAAAACGGCAAGAAGGAGGATGCAGGCAACTACAGGCCTCACCTCTGTCCCTGGAAAGGTGATGGAACAACTTATTCTTGAGAACGTCTCCAAGCAACTGGAAGAAAAGAAGGTTATCAGGAGTAGTCAGCATGGGTTCATTAGGGGGAAATTGTGCTTGACCAATCTGGTAGCCTTCTACGAAGCCATTACCAGCTGGGTAAATGAGAGGAGAGCAGTGGGTGTTATCTACCTTGACTTCAGCAAGGCAATTGACACTGTCTCTCACAACGTCCTTGTAGCAAAGCTTAGCAGGTATGGGATAGATGAGTGGACAGTGAGGTGGACTGAGAACTGGCTGACTAGCAGAGCCCAGAGGGTTGTGATCTCTGGCATGGAATCTAGCTGGAGGCCTGTTACTAACGGTGTTCCTCAGGGGTCAGCGCTGGGTCCAGTCTTGTTCAACATCTTCATCAATGACCTTGATGTAGGGGTAGAGTCCAACCTCAACAAGTCTGCTGGTGATACATAGCTGGGAGGTGTGGCTGACAACCCACATGGCTGTGCTACCATTCAGCGAGAGCTGGACAGGCTGGAGAGCTGGGCAGAGAGGAACCTGATGAGGTTCAACAAGGGCAAATGTAGGACCCTGCATCTGGGAGGAACAACTGCATGCACCAGTACAGGTTAGAGGCTGACCTGCTGGAAAGGAGCTCTGAGGTGTCCTGGTGGACAACAGGTTGGACATGAGCCAGAAGTGTGCCCTTGTGGCCAAGAAGACCAATATGGGATCCTAGGGTGCATTAAAAAGAGCGTGGCCAGCAGGTCGAGGGGGCTGATCCTCCCCCTCTACTCTGCCCTGGTGAGGCTGCATCTGGAGTACTGTGTTCAGTTCTGGGCTCCTCAGGACAAGTAAGACAGGGATCTTCTGGAGAGAGTCCAGCGCAGGGCCACAAAGATGATGAGGGGCCTGGAACATCTCCCGTGTGAGGAAAGGCTGAGAGATATTGGGGCTCTTCAGTCTGGAGAATAGAAGACTAAGAGGGTATCTAATCAATGTATACAAATATCTGAAATGTGGGAGCTAAATGGATGAGGCTGGGCTCTTGGTCCTGTCCCGGGACAGGACAAGGGGTGATGGGCACAAACTGGCACACAGGAGGTTCCATACAAATCTAAGGAAAAACCTCTTTACTGTGAGGGTATCGGAGTACTGGAGCAGGCTGCCCAGAGAGGTTGTGGAGTCTCCTTCTCTGGAGGTATTAAAGTCCCACCTGGACGCCTTCCTGTGCAACCTGCTGCAGGGAACCTCCTTTTTCAGGGTGGTTGGACTAGATGATCTCCTGAGGTGCCTTCCAACACCTACAATTCTGTGATTCTGTGATTCTGTGAAACTAACTTCCTGGACTTCAACCAATTTAGCCTATGAAATGGGGCAAAAAGTGCAAGCTAGCATGTACAACAGTGAACACTAACTTTTCTCGTGTTTATTTTAATGTGACCTAAATCACCGTATCTAATTCTTTATTTCTCTTGGAATAGTTCAGGAAGGTTTTAGCAAAGTTCTCACCTAGACTCTTTCCGTAGGGATAAATCAAGACATATTTCATGCTTTGGTGTAGCATCAAATGCAAATTCTCAGGAAACTCGCAATAGCTGTCAGCTGTTAATCACTTACACCACTGTCAGTCCAAAAATACGCCCACTCCTGCACACATGCTCCTGTGATATTAAAAACTGGGAGAAAAAAAAATCAACAAGAATCAAGAGAAACATGATTTTCCTAGTGTGGGACTTTGGAGCTTTTTTCCTGTATCTTCTTCACTGAGTTTACACTGTCAACTATTTAAATTTCAAATATTTTTCTTATATGGGATACAATAAATAAATGTAAAATTAAGCATGTATTTCTCTCCTTATAGCCACCTGAAGGTGGCTAAAAGGCAGACAATATCAGTAAATGTCATAAAATGTCTCTACTTAAAAACTATTACCTGAGAACAAGCAATTAAATGCTATTTAGAACCAGTTGAACATTCATCATTTTTGTCTTCCTCATAAGCAGACATATAACTATTTCTGTCTTAGGTTTTCAGTGAAATGACTGCAGAAACAGGAAAAAACAGATATTTTATTCCTTACTTTAAATGTGCTACTGGGATTAATTGCCATGAGATCAATACCATCTGTCAGTGTCCCACAACAACATATCACGAAAGCATCCAATTAACAAATTCAGGATGCAGTTTAATTAATCAAATGCAAAGCTGCAGATTTAAGAACTTTTATTTCTCTATTCACTTCAGTAATCCCTTATTTCAGGTGATACAGTCATCTCAGCCCTCTTTTTTTTTTTCTGCTGTATGCATTAGCTCATCTTCAGTTTGCATCTCCAAGTTGCAATTTGAAAACAACATTTTTTCAAAGTTTTATGCACTTTGCCTATTACATACATCAAGAGCTAATTTAGAGCTATGGCAAATACTCTTGATTCAAAGTAGGACCGGACTAAAAATATTATTTTTTTATTTGACCTTCACAACTGGAAGATCAGAATATTTCTGGCTATTGCTGCCTAGGCGTTTTTCTCTTATAGGTTCAAATGGCAGAAAATTGCATTAAGCACAGCAATAATGCTCATTAGTTATCTTTATGCCCCAAAAGAAAAAGTCTGGGGGATTCTGTGTGTTTGCCTATGTACATTTGAGATTCAGTGAATGTCCATAATGTTTCTGTGGAAAAAGATATTGTGGAAATTGTTTTTAAATCTTAGATTATTTACCATTTTGTAGTGGAAGATGTTTGATAAATAACTTCATTGATAAATAAATTTTACTCACATAAAATTGCCAAGATTTGATAGAATATTTCCAAAGCATGTGTTGTTACTGATGCTAATGGTAGAAATTTTAGATATGCTCAACTGTTTGATCCTAAAAATGATTTTATAGTTTCTCATTTGTTCAAATACTCAGTAGTAGACATTAATTCTGTATCATCATTTCATAGAGCTAGTGTCTGAATGATACAAGTAGAATTTTTTTTTTCGGAGGATGCTATGCAAGTGTAAAACTAGCATTTTTATTACATCTGTTTTGAGTGCAGTGGTGCAGGTTCATTGTAAGGTAATTTGTAATCATAGTAACTGAAGGAAATGGCTGGTTCCTAAAGAAGGACAATACATTTTTGAGCTTTATGGGGCCTCCCATTTCGATTTCTGTTTACATTGATAATTGGTCTGTTTTTTCATTAATTGTTTGAAGATAAGTCCAGAAACAAATAAAAACAAACAAACAAACAAACAAAAACAATAAATGCAGAGATTGAAATAACCTCTTGAAACTTACAGCTGCCATTTATCACTCATTATCTATAATTCCTAAAAGTTATTTATTTGTCTTAGCAACCAAGATGGAATATAGGTTGTTTGCATTGCATCCAAGAATTAGAGCTATTGAGGCAACAGTCCCTCTAAACGTCCTTTGAACCCCTCTGAATTTGTACCTATTGCTAGGTCAGTATTTAAACAAAAACAAACAAACAAGCAAACAAAAAAGTCACCTAAAATGCTAAAATATTTCCAATTCACAACACTGAGTGTTGGTATCATAACTTCATTGATCGAACCCCTAAATGTCATTTCCACTCTCTCTCACATATATATGTTCTTAGATCCTTTCTGACAGAGGTTGTGAGCAGTAGTAAAATTACAAGCCATTTCACATACCAGCTTGTTTAAGACAGAAGCCAAGAGTGACGAATGACTGTGGGGAGAGATGACCTAAATTCAGTTCTGTGATCAATATTACAGATCAGTTGGTAAAAAAAAACCTACAGAAATATGGCTCATTGTTAAGCAAGACTTAATTGTAGTTCTGTTTCTTCCCTGATGTTTCAGAACAGGTTTTTCAGCAGAGAGAATGAAACCTTTTATTTCTTGCTGTATCACCCAAATCCTTAATGAAATTATTTCTGAGCTTCATCTCTTGATCTCAGTGCTGTCCCCTTTATGCTGAAACATAAATATCAGGTTTTCAGAGATGGTTTCTTAACTTTTGAAAGCAAATTCTTATTTTCTTCGTATGATATTGAAAGACTTCTCCCAATGAAAACACAGGAAATCTAGCTGGCATGAGAGCAGTGGGATTAGGCCTAGAAAATGCTCAGCTATTTATAAACACATGAAAAAAAAAAAAAACAAAAAAAAAAACAATTTATCCTTTCAAGTTCAGAAATGAGAAAGCTTGTGTATTATTTTTCCTCCTTAACAGTTTCTCACAAGTTTTTAAATAAGTATAAACTGGTGTAATGGAAAAGGAAACTTACAAAAAATGATAAACTATCCAAGCAAGGCAAAGAGCTTAATTTACAAAGGAATGTAGTCTTGGTAATTAGCTGCCTCAGAAGGACATTCAGGTATGGCTGCATCCTAAATTTGCTTGCTCAGTTGCTGTGCAGTCCAGTTGCTGTGAGTTATTGATGTTCATATGTCAAATAATTGATGTGCCACAGACACTCCCATAGCACCCTAAGATGACAAGGCACCAACAGAGATAACACTTCCAGGCTAGGAAAATATGTTTCATTTTTTCCAGTGGTGATGGAAGTAAGGAGACATGATGTCAGGTCAAACGCTGTGATACAAATCACACGCTATGATCCCATCCGGTGCCTCCTGAAAATTCAACCTGATTAACCTAAACCATAGTGGGCTGCTTTAGTACAAGATCTGTTGTGGGCATCCTGCCCAGCATGTGAGGAATATTCA
>VXAV01006613.1:37683-55442 GCA_013399715.1 Alectura lathami
CTGGACTTCCTTCCCCCCCCTTTTTGCCTTTTTTTTTTTTTTTTTTTCTCTCTGTATAACTAAGACATCACTCAACTTTAGTTCTCTTTGCATTCAGAATCATCCACAGCACAGAACATTAAAACTAAGAGCTGAGAAACATAATTATGGTACGGGAATATCCTGCTTTGGACAAGCTTCAGAACAAGCTCTGATATTTAATGAATCAATGTATAGTTACCATGGCAGACTTCAGTAATCATGTTTGACCTTGCAGCCATAGAATTCTTCTTCTAAGAAAGAGGTAAATAGAAGTGTTTGCCTGTGTGAACCTTCATAGACCTGACTGAAAACAGGGACAGAGTCCTGAGCCCAGTAGTATCTCCAATGGGATAAGTGTAAGAAGAAAAACTGTATTAAATTGGATTTACATATTATAGCTCTGTATTTGGAATATTTCTTTGAGGTCATAAGCATGGAGGCAAATTGGAATTTGAACTACTTTGGAATAATATTCAGCCTGTATAGAATGAGTTTCAGAAAAACAAAACAAAACAACAGAAGACATCGTCTTTCTGTCTCTTTGTGAATCTACTGTGCTTACTGTAATGTCTTCAGTCATGATTTAGGGAGGAGGAATTAGCAATCATAATGAATATTCCTTATAGCTACTTTTGGGCTATATGATCTCTTACGTCCACCAGAAGCTGAACAGTTGCTAACTATTTTACCCTTATCTTGCAGCAGTTAAGAATACATGATAAACTGTGCTACAAACAAGCAACAAGGAACAAGACATTCTAGGGGTAACCTTGTTCCATCCATTGATGCTCAGAGGCTAATCAATGCTGCCATAGATGCTTTGAGGCTAAGGGGCTCAAGTGGCATGACAACTCATCTTGTAATTTTCTGATATTCACCATATCATATGCAGGCTACAGAGTTCCTTCTTGTTTTAATAATGCATCTCCTGATATATAGCAACTTGTTATTTTCTGATTGTTAATTTTTATGAGCTTTCTTTATTGAATTACTGACACATGGCACGTTATGGCTGCATTCTCTCACAATTGTGCTGTTTGAACACATAAAAACCACAAGATTGTACTATCCCTAGGGATGCTTTAAAACATCATCTAATAAAAATCTTTAATGTGTAGTTCTTGCTCTTTTAGAGGTTTATGTACAGCAGCTTTGTGTTCTGTTCCCCAGTGAGTCTTGGGATGGAACTACATCTGACCTCAGTCTCAAGTGTTTAGATTATTTGGTCTTTTCATTCTCTCCAATTTTGATTTTGTTTTCTTATAAAAGGACACCTGTGTTGGAGCAGCCTGCTCCTGAAGGCTGGGCCCTGTGGTATAGAGCTGTGTTGGAGCAGGGCTTGGAGAGTTGCAGCCTGTTGAGTAAATAATTACTGTTTTATACAGTTTTATATTATTAGTAGTATTATATTATTAGTATTATATTATTATTACTGTTTTATACAGTTTTAATTACTGTTTTCCCTGTTGGAAACCCACAGGGATCAGCTCAGGAAGGATGACACCTGTGGGAGGGACCCCATGTGGAGCAGGGGCAGAGAGTGGCCATGGAGGAGCTGCAGAGACGAGCATTTGGACTGACCACAGTCCCTGCTCCCGGTTTCCCTGCACTGCTTGAGGGGAGGAGGTGGAAGAGGGTGGGTGGGGGAAGGTGAGATTAGTTTGCTTTCAGTTCTCGCTGCTCTAGTTTGCTAGCAGTAGGTAATAAATTGTATTGATCTCCATTATGGTGAGCCTGTTTTGCCCATGTTGGCAGTTGATGAGTGACCTGTCTGTCCTTATCTCCATCCGTAAGATTTTCTCACTGCGTTTTCTCCCCATGCTCTTCTGAGGAAGAGAGTGAGGGTGCTGTGTGATGGCGCTTAGCTGTCTACCAGTGTGAAACCACCACAAGAGAAAACTGGGACAGACAGCTGGAATCACTGCCCCTCCAAGGAGAAAAGTTCATGCTATGAACCAGTTTCCTAGGGGAGAGTACATACATGCCATAGCAAAAGTGAGGATGGATTTTCAGGAGCCAGGAGGTGGTAGAACCTATTAAAGATCGCACATGTGCATCTTTCTCTGCAGTTTTCCCAAATTTACCTTTTGGCCTTAATTTCATTAATTTTCTCCTTTGGGAAAACTTTTGTCTACAGTGTAACTCATCTTCAGGCTAAGAAAGTCATAAATGTAGGGAAAAATCTTTGATTTTTAATAAAACATAGGTTTCTTAGTGATTTAGGCACTGTTGTAAATTTTAATTACAGAGATTGTTCCATTAGGAATAGGGTACTATTCCTAGAGTGCTGAACTTTATGTAAGCCTGAGGCATTAAGATTTACTATAGACACTCTGTTGTCATTACATTATCATTACGCTAAAGAAAACTTTTTAAAAATTGTGTAGATGTAAGAAAAATCTTCATGGCATCTTTCGTTCCTGTTGTATGCATTCATTCTATCAAATAATCTACTGTTTTCACACCAGTTTCATTATTTTTCAGAATCACTGTGTATTTAGATAACAGCTTGCTTTTAATGCTAGCCCATGTGTGTTTTACTTTATGTATCTTTGGAAAAAAAAAAACAACAACTAATGATTAGTAGTACAGCAGAAAAGCTTTTCTTTAACAAAGAGTATAAATCACATGAGAGGAACAATTTACACAAATTATGTCATTGTAGAAACCAAATATGGCTGTTGTATGCAAGATTTTTAGATCTGTTTAAGGATAGGATTGAATTATGTGCTTCTTTCACAGGTTTCTTCCACAAGCAGTTCAGTTTAGATTTTGACACCTTCTGCCAGTTTTTAGCATTATATCGTCCCCAATGCTGGTTTATATTATTTTGCAATGCTTTGTTTTCGCATCCTCACATTTTTCTGATTACAGTATTAGACCTTGCAAATCATTGTGCTTTTTCCAAAACTGAGTCATAGAATCATAGAATCATAGAATGGTTTGGGTTGGAAGGGACCTCAAAGATCATACAGTTCCAAACCCCCTGCCGTGGACAGGGCTGCCAGCCACTAGCTCACCAGATCAAACTGCCCAGGAACCCATCCAGCCTGGCCTTGAACACAGCCAGGGATGGGGCAGCCACAACTTCTCTGGGCAGCCTGTGCCAGTGCCTCACCACTCTCTCAGGGAAGAATTTCTTCCTGATGTCCAACCTAAACCTCCTCTCTTTCAGTTTTAGCATATTTCCCCTTGTCCTACCAATATCCACCTGTGTAAAAAGTCAGTCCCCCTCCTGCCTGTAAGCTCCTTTTAAGTATTGGAAGGCCACAATGAGGTCTCCCCGGAGCCTTCTCTTTTCCAAGCCGAACAGTCCCAACTCCCTCAACCTTTCCTCATAGGAGAGGTGCTCCAGCCCTCTGATCATTTTGGTGGCCCTCCTCTGGACCCGCTCCAACAACTCCACATCCCCTCTGTACTGGGGGCCCCAGGCCTGGACACAGTACTCCAGGTGAGGCCTTCCAAGGGCAGAGTAGAGGGGGACGATCACCTCCCTCTCCCTGCTGGCCACCCCTCTCTTGATGCAGCCCAGGATGCCATTGGCCTTCCTGGCTGCAAGAGCGCACTGCCGGCTCATGGCCAGCTTTTCGTCGATCACAACACCCAAGTCCTTCTCCGCAGGGCTGCTCTCAAGGAGTTCTTCTCCCAGTCTGTACACACACCTGGGATTGCCCCGACCCAAGTGCAACACCTTGCACTTGGCCTTGTTGAACCTCATCAGGTTCTCGTGGGCCCACTTTTCCAGCCTGTCCAGGTCCCTCTGGATGGCATCCCTTCCTTCAGGGGTATCAACTGCACCACTCAGCTTGGTGTCATCAGCAAACTTGCTGAGGGTGCACTCGATCCCACAGTCTAAGTCGTCAATAAAGATGTTGAAGAGCACCGGTCCCAAGACGGACCCCTGGGGGACACCGCTCGTGACCAGCCTCCACCTGGACATACAGCCATTGACTACAACCCTTTGGCTGCAACCATCCAGCCAGTTCTTTATCCAACAAACAGTCCACCCACCAAATCCATATCTCTCCAGTTTAGAGATAAGGATATGGTGCGGGACCGTGTCAAAGGCCTTGCACAAGTCCAGGCAGATGACATCCATTACCCCCCCTTGCTCCACCGATGCTGTCACTCCATCATAGAAGGCCACCAGATTGGTGAGGCACGACCTGCCCTTGGTGAAGCCATGCTGGCTGTCTCGGATCACCTCCTCATCTCGCATGTGCCTTAGCATCTCCTCCAGGAGGATCCGCTCCATGATCTTCCCAGGCACAGACGTGAGGCTCACCGGCCTGTAGTTCCCCGGGTCTTCCTTTCTCCCTTTCTTAAAAATGGGAGTGATGTTTCCCTCTTTCCAGTCACCGGGGACCTTGCCTGACAGCCACGACTTTTCAAATATGATGGAGAGCGGCTCAGCAACCACATCAGCCAACTCCTTCTAGACCCTGGGATGCATCCCGTCCTGCCCCATAGACTTGTAAACGTGCAGTCCCATAAGGTATTTTCAGACTTGCTCTGCTATAACACAGGGAAGGATTTTGCTCCCCCCATCCCCACTTGGATTTTTAGGAACACAAGAGACCTGAGTCCAGATGGCAAGAAGAATATGGCTTCCAATCAAGACCCATGTTTTATGTCAGACTACTTAGCTTTGTGAGAAGCTCCTGTCAGTGTGGGGGTTTCTAATGTCAGTGCATTGCTCTGATGTCAGACGGGTTTTAATTGCCCAAAGGCAGAAGGGCTACCACTGAAGACCATTGAGGAAACCAGATGAATACGGCAAATTTTTCACTCAGTATTTTTAACATGCCCCAAAAAAGATTTAAAATGCACACAGATACACAGAAGGCAGCATGAACTTGCGCTGTTCTATAAAAATCTTTCACAAGATCTTGCATCCTTCTTCAGTTTATACGAGAAGACAAGACTGCTTTTATCTAAGTGTTGGGAGACCTTTACCATATTCCTCTGCTCCACTCAGCAAGGCTTGCTGAGAAGAAACTGAAGTGCAGAACTGTTTGTGAAGATCTGCTATCAGATTTCCCAGGAAGGGACTTGGTTTTCCCTTTCATTTATGCCACATTTGAAGGAAAATGGTACCCAGGAAATAAATATACTCTATTACACTAACTAGTCTTTTGCAGGAACAAGAGTTTCTTCCTGACATAATCACAACCCGCAGCCCACAGACAAAAACTGGGAATATTAGTAGTCACTAGGAAATAGTGATAGGGAAAAAATCCAGGATACAACGCTTGCCAACACTGTTGGCAGAGTGGAGAGACACTCAGTTTAGCTCAGTTTAAATACAGTGAACTCACAGTATTTATGTCTTCAGAGGACACATGAAAGCACCTCAGAACACTGCCCACCTGTGCTGCTCTTTGCTGCTATGGATGTTTCCAATCCAATATGGTGTTAAATCAAACTGATTGTGTCAGGGAGAAGATAGAGGAAAGTGGTAAGATGAAGACCTTTATTGTCAATCTGTTCAGTTTTTATATACTTTGCTGCAGAGAATCTTCTCAATACTACCACGTCAGAAATAAAATTTTCGGGAGTGGAAGATTATGGTTTTATGTCTTTCATTTGTGGGCTGTTTGTAAAACTGTTGTAAAACTAATAGCCAAATTTAACATAGATTCAGCTCAAAGCTGCATGATTTGAACCAAAATAACTGCTTGTCTGAAACATTCCTCCTATCCCTCTGTGAGACTGGCTTTCTCAAGTAGTAGGTTGGCAGTTAAAATTAAAAAGAAAAAAAAAGAAAAAAAAAAAAAAGAAAGGCTGTGTTAGAGCTATTAGAAGGAATAAGGAATCAAATTTGGCTGTGAAACACAAGAATAGAGTCAGTTCTAAATTTATTTTTGTGTTATCAGGATAAACTCCCCTCCAAGCACGTGGGGCATGGAACACCTTGCTGAGGGAAGGGGAAGAAGATCAGAGGAAGTAAGAGGTGAAGGAGGGAGAAGAGACATAGGCAGAGGAAAGAAAAGCCTTGGAAAATTCAGTTCTCTGCAGGGGAATGGGAGAGTACCATGGCTGCTGCTGGCCAGGGCACCACAAAAGCACTGAGCAAAAATAATGGACCGCAGTACTGACAAACTTCATTTCACACAGGTGTAACATGAGATGTGAAAGAAAGCAATGTTGAAAAACAGACTACTTCACGCTGAATACTTAATGCATTGCTGAGAACTGGAGAATAGGTTTGTATATACGTCAGAACACTTGTATATCTTTACCAATATTCTCCAGATCGGACAGATCTTTGTTCTCAGTTATGAGCAGCAGGGCTAGAGCCGGAAGCTGTTTGGATCACAGACCACTGGCTGTGGGTGGTTTCTCCTTTGCTTTCCTTACTGTTGGCTACTTGGCAGGGTGGTTATTTCTACACTCACAATCTTATCTGGGGCCTGAGCCTCCCAGACTCCAGCATGGATGACAGGGGCGGCCCCAAGAAAAGCCCTTGGTAGTTTTTCTTGAGTTTGCTCAAATCATTTATAGCAGATTACAACAGAGCGTTACAAGGCCTATTGTAAGACAATAATTCCTGCTTTAGAAAAGATAATAAACAGCATCATAATACATCATATTTAAGGAAAATGCAAAAAATTTGCGTTAGTCAAGTGAAGTACACTATTTTATAGGGACAAAAAGGAACCAAAAATGTTCCCTGCATGTTTGCAGGTTTCTCATTTATTATTATTGCATTCAGCACGTAATTCTAATTACTATCATTAGGCATACAAAGTCTAGACCTGTGTGCTTCACGGAGAAAAGCAGGCGAAACAGTGAAATCCAAAGTGCCATGTTACTTTCCCTTTCTTTTCAAGCCTCTTGTGCTAGGACCTCTTGTGAAAAGAAGGCAGAGGAAGCCATTTGCAGAGCATGACAAGGTTGCTTAGGTAGGACAAGGCTGTGCATTCTTGAGTGCCATCTACTGGCATTTTGTTGACAATCTGCATACACAAACTGAAAGCAGTCCTGTAACCTCTGGTGCTAGGCAGACAGAGGCCGAGTGTCGGAATTTGTGCTCCCAGCTGTGTTCCAGTAGGATGCTTCCTATGTTACAAAATCAAGCGTAATGAACTGAATCATAACGCACATCCTCAACAGAGAATGATAGAACAAAAAATGCTAATTTAAAATATAAAATGAGAAATTACATATTTTTATGTAATTCTTAAATTCAAGACAATTGTCAGGACATAAATTAAAATAAAATGAATTTGCCTTCTGACAAAGCAGAATGATGTTTTGTTTTATTTTCTAAGTTAAACATCAAATTTGCTTTGTTTCTATTTTGGTTACTTTATGCTGACTTCTGAGATATTCTGCAGAATTATTGTAATGTATTTTGACTTTTTAAAAGTAAAGTTTAGAAAACTTTTTTAGACAAAGCTGTCACCTTAAAATGAAAAATGAAATCACTATCAAAGAATTTTAAATGTATTATTTTTGGAATTTTTCAAACTGAAACATTTGAATTTTATTTCATTGATATGAGACATCCTGAAATTTTCCAAAATCCAAGCTTTTGTTTTGTTTTGTTTTGTGTTTCTCAGTAAATGAAAGGACAGTCATTACTCTAGGCTTGTTTCTAGGGGAAAAAAAGATACGGTTTATCCTAATTCTCTGGGTTTAACTGGGAAAATCTTTCAGCTCCAGGAATCCAATTTTGCACATCTGTGCTTCCAGCTTATCATCACAGCTGAGGAGACGAAATTGTTTTATTGCAAAGTAAAACCTATCAGAGTAATGCTCAATTAGCCTGCAAAGCATTTTCAAACAAAAACTTCCATCTGAATTTTAATCACCTCCGTTGTAGTACAACACTGGGCCTGTCAGCTCAGTGGCCAGATCTGATGTCTGAAAGTTTGGCGTTACAAATGGAGTGCAAAACATTTTTATTACAGCGCTTGGTCCTAGGCTATGGTGAAAACCAGTAAGTTAAACTGAAGCTAAGACAAACCCTGTATTGCATTTCTAAACTGGTTGAGTGAGTTGGAAAGAAAAGGGAATAGAAAACATATAATTACTTTGTTTTTCATTCATTTTCTGTACTACCACTATCTGACAATGGATTCCTAGGATATATAATGCCTTCAGGTTTACAGATGTGTGACAAAAGACTTGGTTTTTATTGTTACCAGGTCATAGGAGAGAATGAAACATACTTAAAAATGTATTTCCTTCCCCTTATTGGTGAGGTAGTAACCAACATCTTAAATATATATATATATATAAAATAAGCTCCTGAAATCAGTCATCCATAGCACAATTAATAGCAAGCCTCTACTTGTTGCCCTATTAATGCCTTTTTTGGCAGGTCCATAGCTTGTAGCCCAAAGAGGAGATGAAAGGAGCAGAAGTGACATACTCTGTTTTTATCAGGCTTATTTCCTCAAAGCCTTTCAGCTCTACAGAGTGTCTGGAAAGGCTTGCAGCTTCACCTGTCATGCTTATGCAGACAAGCCCTGATAACAAGAAAATTTGCCTCCACCACTTATTTATGAAGGAAGTGGTTTTCTATATGTTGCGCTCAATCCTAAACCCTGGCAAAGTAAAGCAAAACTGTCTCCAGCATTTCTGAAAGGCAAAGTCCTGGCAAAGCAAGAAAATCTCTTTCCAGCCTTCCCAATGTGGTCTGTCCAACATACCATTTTCTTAAATTCTTTGAAGTTGTTTGTCTAAAAATGTCATTTCTTTGGTTGTTGTTTAGATTTATGATGATCCCCCTTGACAATATTTTTTGATTTCATTCCACAACGTTTCCCATCATTAGAAGTTGCACAAAACATCCTCTAAATCATTTGTTTAGAGCATGTACTGGAGACGAAAATAACATTTTAGTTACTCTTAATCTGTTCTCTCTTCACACAACCAGCCTACAGCTGAAAAGTTCTGTCCCTGGGCAGTTCTCCTCTCCATGGTAGCTTATTGCTTACACTTTCTTGTAAAAATTATGAGATTCATGTGTTTTATTGTTATCCCCATGATGCTCATTTTGGTTTCTGTTCTTATAAACTGTCATGCATTTCAGCTTTGCTGCTGTTAAATCTTGTTTTTTGGCAGTATAACACTGAAAGCAGCTAAGCTGCTTTGCACAAGCAGAATTTTAGCTTTGAATATATACCCATGTTTGATGTGTGTTTAATGAATTTTTGTCTTTATATGTGTTGCAATCTTGTTTTTATAATGTGTTGCATTTTGCTGATTAAGGAGGATTTGTTTCACAGCAGCACACCTTAAGGGTAGCAGACATCCAGCGACTGACGTTAGTTCCGGCAGTGCTCTTTAAAGGCAGGCATGCTGTCCTCTAGGATAGCAGGTGACAACCAGCACGACTTAGGTTGCTCCTCTTTCATCATGGTTGTTGTTCTGTACTGTAAACTGCTCAGTGATGGAGCTGAAGACCTCATAAGTGAACTTTACTGTCAGCATAAAAGGGAAGAAGACCCAAGCAATGAATCTCTGCTTGAGCACCCACCCCTGATATTCTGCACCTCTGCTCACTGGCACATTGATTTCATAGTGATTAAACCTGATTAAACTGGCGGACACTGCAATTCAACTTATTTGCCCTCTTGCCATACTAATCTGGGGATAAAGCCCAGTGCCATTATGTCATGCTGGGTTATACTTATGCTCAAATTCCTTGTGAGGCTTGTCATCTCCCTTTTTNGGACCCAAATAAGCTTCTCCAGTGGTAGGTCATGAGGTAGTTTATAGTACTTCTAGCCAAGGCTCTCTCTGGTTTATTTGAACAGATAACTTAAATTAACCAGACATATCCTTAACCTGCTTCCCATGACCCACAGGTTGCAAATAGCAAATGTTTCCAAAATTGTCTGTAATGCCTAGATTACTTCACTAATATAAGAAGACAATGTTTATCTTGGAGGTTTTTATTTATTTCTTGACTTTTTTTTTAGTATATATATATATAGTAATCCGTTAGCTAAAGCAAAGAGACTTGGAGACAGATATGTTTCATTCCTATTACTGTGCTTAGCAAGTGGATTAATGCCCTCCTACTGAAATTTCAACTTCAGGGCCATCAGACTTCCTGTATCTTGGAACATTAAACAGATTGCTGTTCATTTTCAGTTCCCTTTCTGTGTGTGACTCAAATGTCTTCTTGAAATGTAGCTGATTCCTGCAGCTCTTGTTGTGGCATAAGGCTCTGCCAGATTGCAGAGGGTGCTACAGGGTGGTCATCTTAAGGCAAAATTCCAGCTGGACAGAGATAATGATCTGGAGAAGTGGCTGATGTCTTTGTTGCTTAGCTAAACATTCACCTGCCCTCAGCAGTGGGTATGCTGCAAATGACTCGGAGTTACAAAAGTAAAGCAAATAATTGATCCCTAAAAGTAATAAACAACCAGTTAAAGAAAATTTTTACTATCCCAATTACAAAATGCAGAAGTGCACTTTCACCTAAATAGGACACTGTTCTCAGGAAAAGCAGTGACAAGTTCCAGGGACATCAAAGGTTAAGACTATACTTTAAGGTAAGTTATATAAATTTCTGCCCTGTACCATTTCTCCCCAACAAACAGCAGAACTGGAACATGAAACATTAATAATGTTTAGAGAATTAATTGCAGTCAATCCATAGAGTATAAAAATTGAAATAAGGAAAAAATGTTAATATTTTTAAATAATGGATAGATTCAAGTAAAGCCTAATCTACTCATAGATATTCTTCAAGAAGATAAACTGTCCATGTTAATAATTCTTTATTAATTATATGCCTACTGTTAGATCCTTGTGAAATAGAATAGTGTGGTTTATAAACACGCTAAGCAGCCAGTAACGTTTTGGATGCTGGAGGGTTTCCTGCCTCCACCTGCTGGTGCAGAACAAGGTAGAATCATCGAATCATAGAGTTTGGAGAATACATCCAGGATCGTCCAGGGTGCCTTGTAGGTGCCAGATCTGTCAGCCCCATATGGCTGTAGCCTGCAGCACATCAAGGGGTGTTAGATGCCTTTGTTTAGATGTCTGAAAATAAATGTTAGATATCCCATTTGGCTTGTACTGATCTATCCTTCAGGAGATGTGCATCCTTAAATCTTGCGCCACTTCTGCCATATGGATGTACTAGAGAACTGTATGGTGTCACAGATGCTACGAGACACATTGATGGAGCCTCCTGGACCTCTCCACAGCTCACTGGAGCACATGGAACTGTTAACTGATCAGCCAGACATTTAGAGAAAGACAGTATCCCACTGAGCTCCAGATAGATTGTTGTAGAAAATTTTTTACATTGCTTGTAGATTTTATTAGTGTCTACATGTTACAAGTGAACATAACATACAGTAAAAATGGGCAAAAGTACTCTATGAACTTTAAACAGCCATTTTAAGGTATCCAAAACTTTAAATTTGAGAATATCTTTCTGAGTGTTTTCTAAACTTGAATATTTTTCCATCTATATCTCATTAGTCCAGGAAATCTGGTGGCTTTTTTTTCGGTTGGTTGGTTGACCAGCTCTTTTTTGGGGGATTTTTATTTGTTTGTTTTGATCTTACTTTTAAAAAGATAAAGTCACAAAACAGCTATTAGGAGTTATAGTAAGATTGGCACAGGGGAACAGTGGTTAACATGTAAAAATTAATACATGTGAAGTTGAAGAGCAATATCTGGATATGATAGCTGCTGAATTACTCTTCTGTAGCTATTGTTCATTTTCTGAGTAAAGACCGTCCTTTCTGCCTAGTGGTAATCAAGATGGCCAAGATGTTGCAGTGCTCCACAATTTCTATTTTCAAATTGGCAGTGAGTGAGATTAAGGCAGGGAGTATGAATGTTGCTGATATTTCACTACTAATTGTCTTCCTAGTTTATTCTTTGACTACTCAAAATAATGCCTGTCTAGTCATGGAACAGGCCATTTGTTTGCAATATTGCTACAATTACCACCATGTTGAGCTGTTGGAGAGAGTCCAGAGGAGGGCCACCAAAATGATCAGAGGGCTGGAGCACCTCTCCTATGAGGAAAGGTTGAGGGAGTTGGGACTGTTCAGCTTGGAAAAGAGAAGGCTCCGGGGAGACCTCATTGTGGCCTTCCAATACTTAAAAGGAGCTTACAGGCAGGAGGGGGACCGACTTTTTACACGGGTGGATAATGGTAGGACAAGGGGGAATGGGCTAAAACTGAAAGAGGGGAGGTTTAGGTTGGACATCAGGAAGAAATTCTTCCCTGAGAGAGTGGTGAGGCGCTGGCACAGGCTGCCCAGAGAAGCTGTGGCTGCCCCATCCCTGGCTGTGTTCAAGGCCAGGCTGGATGGGTTCCTGGGCAGTCTGATCTAGTGAGCTAGTGGCTGGCAGCCCTGTCCACGGCAGGCGGGTTGGAACTAGATGATCTCTGAGGTCCCTTCCAACCCAAGCCATTCTATGACTCTATGAAAGAAATTTGAGAAGCAGCAAAGTAAACCTGGCTTGAGCTAAGTATAACAATGCAGCTTAAGTATATGGAAAAATAACAAATAGAAGTTCCTCACTGAAAAGGTGATGAATCTAAGAACCTTCTCAAGCAGCCAGTACTGCCTGTACTGTATCCAACTGCCTTTCTGCTTTAAGTGGATAGCTGGTTCTATGGTTATTGAGAGAAACAGAAGTGTTTTCCAGGGACTCCTCATGATCTTGAAAACTTCTGCTTTCAGTAAGACCTTGAAGTACCTACCTGAAACCCCACAGTGAAACTCCTCAGTGCCACATCTTCCCAAAATAATTCAGTAGCAAACTGTGTACAAGAACTAACTTTTCAGTTTTGCTGCACTTATCTTTATTTTTCACATGCTCTTGAGTTTTAAGTGTTCTTTAAAAAGTAGACTTGAAATAAATCTGTGATGACTGAGTTCAGCAAACGCAAATCTATTGAATAAAATAAATTAATTTGTACCCATCTCAGCCTGGCAGTAGACTATTTTCCTCAAGGAACTTCTCAAGGCTTGTATATTCTAGTGGTAATTTCTTTGGAGAATAATTTCTGTATATCTCACTCCATATACAATTATCCTTGAGGAATTTCACTGCAAGTAAATCAGAATCATTTACAGAATCAGTATAATTTCTTCCACTGGTTTCAGCTGAAATACGAGCCCTCATGCATGACTTTCTGTTCTTGTCCTTTGGCAGTATTTTGTAGAAAATTGTCAGAAAAGATTGACTATGGACTTTTGCAATAGTTAACAGGAAAGAAAAAAAAATATGGCACAATTATGTAAAAACAATAAAACTATAAAAACTTTATTGCCTGTAGCCTCAAACATAAAATGATATGCAGACACTCAGTCTGGTTCACTGGTTAGCAATGAGAATTTAAGGCATTTTATGAATGTATGTACATAAGCATTTCAAGGTCTATTTAGTGTACTTTTTTAGCAAATTGATTTATCACACAGAGCAGTCTTTGAGAGCAAAATCAGGGTTCATTCTGGAGCAAATTCATTCAAAAGATGTACTGTAGGTGTCTAATTCACTCCAGCTGAAACATGTTTTAAGTGCATATATGTGATAACCAAATTTTTCACTTTACAGGTCTACTCCTATTGTACTGAACTAAAAATTAATGTTGACATAACTAAAGAAGATACTTTTTTTTTTTTTTTTTTGTAATTTTAAAGTAAATTTTGACCTTCAACAACTTGAAAGCAATTTACTTCTTTATTCTAAATCTTCTTAATCTTCTAAATTACTTCTTTTGGGTCAGCAGTAGATGCACAGATGTCTGCCGGTGAGGCTGGTGCTGCTCACAGGGAGTAGATTTCTACAATTTTCAAAATTGGGCTAGATGAGGTCTGCTTTGAAGTTGGCCATGCTTTGAGTGGCTGGATGACCTCCAGGAGTCCCTTCCAACATAGGTTTCTTAGGTAACATTACCTTCCACATAGGATACCACAAATGCTGCTTCTGTTGAATCAGTCCAGTCCTGTGTTTTGGTTGATTGTCTTAGAATTTTGAAAGTGTGTTTTTTGACTTTGGATAGTAAAAAGTTTATTCTCACATTTTATGATTTTTTTTTTTTTTTTTTAAGATGTTGGATAGTTACAGTGTCAATATAACGAATATTTTGTTATATGTAGAACTTAAAGTGACTCAGAAAATTGATCCAACCTCTTCAAAATTTTTGTAACATATTATGCATCTACATCAATCCACATGATCATTCTGACATAAAAAATCCACAAAGAACATGAACTGTGCTGTAAAGAGTAGGAGATTCTAAGATTTCACAAAAGTGGTCAGAATTTTTATATTTCCTGTAAAACTTAGAATTTATATTCCTGCATAAATAGGAAAAATACCACTGCTGTTTCTCTCCGCTGTCCTTTACTACACTCTTTCTCTTTGTATAAGGAAATGGCATAGTAAACTGGCACTTTGCTGAAACTGGAGACACTCTTGTTTAACAAGAGCTTTTCTAAGAGCTATCTACTCTATACACAAAAAGCTGTAACACATTAGTTTCAGCATCTGACTTTTGCCTTGAGATATGTTTGTCTTGGCATTAGAGAATTGTGCAATTTCTATTTGTACTGCGTTTTTACCACAGCATACATTTCTGAGGCTGGGAGAATTTTTTGATAAATCATTTAAATATTCCATTTTAGAGATCTAGAAAATATTTTTGCTTTTTGTATTTAGGCAATCTATTATGTACTTGAGAAATTATCCTTTCTGACAACAAGAATGAATAAGAGTTGCAGATTCCTTCACATTACTGATGTATCAAAAGCTGATGTGGTTTTAAATTTATCATTGTTAACTCTTCCTACAGCCCCAGGAACCAGACTTGTGAAATAGTCACATAATTTTCATTGTTTGCATTTCATTTTATTACTGTTTGGCACAGGATATTTTGTTCGTGTAGCGTCAGATCGAAGTGTATAATCACAGTGTTCCTGCCTTTTACTCTCTGTTGAAAAGGTTTCTGCAAAACCTCTTCAGCAGATATTTGTAAGAACTGATGAGAAAATAAATGTAGTTCCAGTATAGCCCTGGGAATAAGGCTGAGCATGGTCAACCACCACCGTGCTGGGCACCATGCTACTGCCGTTGCACATATACACCCAAACACATGCACAGCAATTTGCAACACATGCAAGAAGGTATTTATGGAACATAAATGGTAGATCCAGTAATAAAATATTCAGACTTCAAGCCTGGTTCCACAACACGTTTGGGGACACATAGAAAATTGATGGATAATGGATGGGGCTATCTGTCTTTCAGATACTGGACAGGATATTTGCTAGGAACTCCTTGGCTCTGTGACAAACTGTCAATAATCTTCAATATCTTACTAGCAGCATTTTTCAGTCTCCTGCCACAGATGCTCTATGCAACTTTGTACTAACTGAAGAGTAATCTTGGGAAAAGTTCTTGCTAAAATAAGCTCAAGCATGTAAAGCTTGTCAGGGAAGGAGGCTGGGGGAAGCAGGGAGGAGCTGATTAGCTGAGGCCAAAGGTGAGTATTAGCTGCATGGGGGAGGATGCCTACTGACTGATCCTTGCACAGCAGCAGATGCAGTGGATGCAGTAGAGAGAAAGTGTGTTCGCAGCATAACTGGAAGCGTTCACCTGGAGAAAGGCCTCACGATGCTCACTGCACAAGCACTGGGAGAAAGCCTTATGGGGAATTGTGCTTTCTCCACAAGAGTGAGATACCACTGCTAATATAGAGCTAGGACATTTATTTTCATCACAGTGTTAAAAGTTTTCACAAGTTTGCACACTGATTTTCTTCTTATCACTGTGAGTAAGTTGCTTTTTCTGTTCACAGAAATTTCAGTTTAAAATTTGTTGTCAGAAAAATTACCTTTATTAGTCATTAAATAATAAACTGAGTGGAATAAAACAACTTGCAGACTTCCCAGTTGACATTTTATTTTATTTTATTTCAAGTAAGTAGGAAGAGCCAGAACAGTTTGCTAAATCATTCTTTCCACTTGATCAATAGCCTATATATAAAACTTTCCAACAGATAGAAAATCTTTTGATTATAATTCTTCAACACCGTTAATCTCCCAAATTAAACTTCACCTATGCACAGATGTCTCATCCCCTTGAGCACTATTTATCACAATAAAAATTAAATATAAGGTTGGCTTACAACAGGCCCATAAATTGAACTGCCTATTAAAAACTTTATGTCTATAATTATGAAATGCATCACTTGAAATTTTTGCTGAATTTGTTTTAAAAGATCGTGACTTATGGACATAAAGCTCTGTGAGTATTTTAACTGCATCTTAACTTGAGAGAACATGTAACAAAATGTTTCTGTTTCGAACAACACTAGAATGTATCTTCTTCCTCCCTACACCTTATACAAATACCCGTGGATCAGTTCTATGAGAAACTGGAACATCCATAAGCCCATTGCTGCCAGTCGTATACATTTTGAGCGCTATCTTATGTCTCCAGTAGACATTTTCTCTGAAAATAACATGAGGGTAATAGGCTTTTAAAAACCTTGGGCTGAAATGAAACCATCTGGTTGATATATTTATACTGTCATTTTAACTTCAGTTTGAGCTCACCCTTGAAAATGAACTCTCTAAGTAATCTCCATTCAGATATTAACCCTGCAGACACCCAACCAGTTTGCCATGTGAAGAAAGGAAAATGCATAATGCGGGCTGGCTCCAGCCCCAGCCTTGTACCCACAGGCTCTATGTACATAAGAAGGTCAGGCTGTGATGAATAGGAACATACAATCATACGTCTAAAAAAAAGCCATAAAAAATAAACCCAGTGGGACCTGTTATTGTCAGTCTGCCTAATTGGGTGACATAGATCACATATCCTTCATTGTGATAATCTTTTCCCCAATGTTTGATAAACTATCTATTGTTCTGCAAAATATTTGTCATAATGACAAATGTCAGCCCACAGATTTCCATGAACATTATGCCAATATGAACACATTTATTGTGATATTACGAGTTTACAGAGGAAAATACAACACAGTTTAAATCTGTGGGGATGGGTCCCTAAGAATCAGCAGACCATTATGGAAACTAACCCAAACTTTTACTCTGCCCTGGTGAGGCCACATCTGGAGTACCGTGTTCAGTTCTGGGCTCCTCAGTACAAGTAAGACAGGGATCTTCTGGAGACAGTCCAGCACAGGGCCACGAAGGTGATGAGGGGCCTGGAACATCTCCCGTATGAGGAAAGGCTGAGACATATTGGGGCTCTTCAGTCTGGAGAATAGAAGACTAAGAGGGGATCTAATCAATGTATACAAATATCTGAAATGTGGGAGCTGAATGGACGAGGCTGGGCTCCTTTCAGTGGTTCCCGGTAACAGGACAAGGGGCAATGGGCAAAAACTGGAACACAGAAGGTTCCATACAAATCCAAGGAAAAACTTCTTTACTGTGAGGGTGTTGGAGCACTGGAGCAAGCTGCCCAGAGAGGCTGTGGAGTCTTCTTCTCCTGAGGTATTCAAGACTCGCCTGGATGCCTTCCTGTGCAACCTGCTGTAGGGAACCCTTTAGGGGGGTTGGACTAGATGATCTCCTGAGGTCCCTTCTAACCTCTACAATTCTGTGATTCTGTGTTTCTGTGGCTTTGATACATGTAATGAACCATGGCTTTCCAAAGTGACTGTAGAGAATACAGTCTAATCTGTGACACTTGTTAGAAACCCACCAAGATACAGACTGTTCCAAGGTCTCTCTTTTTTTTTTTTTTTTTATAATTTCCACAATTTGCCT
>VXAV01006613.1:55468-75011 GCA_013399715.1 Alectura lathami
TCCAGATATTTAAGTAACTCTATGCCAAAAAGCCATTATAGATCTGTCTGAGTCACTGAAATTCAATGACATCTGTAAATCTGATTGAAGTGTGATCTACTGGATGAAGAGGCTAAGAACCAGGAGCTCACAAGTCCTCAATGCTCATTCAGTTTTACTGTAGACATATTGCATATCATTAGGCAAGCTATTTAAATACCATGCCCTGGTTTCCCATGCTGCACTAATGGGAGCAATAAGTACCATGGAACTGTGCTAATTAGAGCACTTCACAGTCCCTGTGCAGCTCAGGCTGGTGAAGATCTGCTGTACTACAGCTTGTAGTAAACATTTCAGCTATACCATGGATTTTTCCAATGAAAATAATCTTTTTGACATAAGATGAAGCAAAATTAGCAACAACTTTAAAGTGCTAGTAATAAACATATTTCTTAGGACAATCATTGCAGGTAACACAGAAGTTAGTGGTGAGAGAACTTAATTATTTACATTATTAAAATCCAGAAAAGCGAGGTGTTTCTGTGTCTATACTGCTGGGCAATTTGAAGCTTATCAAGTTAATACATTCTGTAAAGCACAATTGCATAACATTTTCTAGCCAGCAGCTTGCCTAATATTTTTATGCAAATATTGCAATTAGGAGGAGGCCCAGTGAACATGAACACTTCTAATTACTACCATATTGTCATGTGATTTAAAACTGAATTTTCTATTTGGTATTAAAACATTTTTCAAATTACAGCACAGCCTGTTTAGCTGTTTTAGCAGTTCTAATATGATTTACAAAGGAAACAGAAATTATAAAAGTGTCATATGCTGGATATTTGCAAGCCAGTTGCAATGTCATATAAGGCTATAGTAAGGAAATATAGCCCCCACTCTCCTTTTCAGCATTACTTTTTCAACCTTTATCTCTAGTAAGGTCATCCTGCAGATCCAAGACTGCTGCTGCTGCTCACAATCATGTCACCTTTACCCTTTGTTTTTCCATCCATCACAGCAGATGTTTTGTCTTCTCGTACTTAGTTTATTAGATTTATAAGGCGAAGACCACCTCTTTCATTTTGTATTCTCTAAACCCAGTGGAGGTTAATATATTTTATAAGTCGTATTCACCACTTAAACACCATTTGTATGTTGCTTCTAACTGCTTGTATGTTATAAATTTGCATCCTGGTTAAGCAATGCTATTAATCAGAGCATAATAATCTAGATTAAATCATATATAAGGAAAGGGTTGTCGCATTCTAATGTTGCGATTTCCTGCTTGAATACAAAACCTTTCCTAATTTTTCTGTACAAGAAGGGACAAAAACATTTGTTTTGCTACTGGAAAGGCTTTTCAGTAGTGAGGCCAGGGAATTAAGGAGCCCTTGGACGTGTGAGCAATGGGGCAGTGAGTTTGAAGGCAGATTGGTTGCTGCTGAGAGGATGCAAAGTGGTACCTCCTGGGCACAGCTACCAGATGCTGTCCCTCTACGTGACACTGGCAATGCTTCTGCTCCATAGCTTTCTCAAGGCTGGTGGGTGTGGACTGGACCCTTTGTTGAAAATTTTATGCCCACAGATCTGGTTTGGAGACGGAGACAGCTGGAAGGTGAGTCCTTAAGTCTCAGATGTCACTTAGTAATATATCTAAGCAAGAGGACAAAAGTGACTTTGTTCTCCAAAACAGAGATTCTTATTGTATTTACAGTATTGGAGTCCTTTTGCCACATAAAAAGAAGTGGCCTAATCTACTTTACTATCTCAGAAGGATGGCAGTCCACTTATGCCTGTTTGTGTCTTCCTGCCCATGCATGGGCAGTGCCTCCAGCTCCACCATGCTGGTACCTCCCATAACCACCTCAAGGGAAAACCAGGTGTCCTACTCTGTTTCCTTCACAAAGAGCTCAGCCAGAAAGCAGATTACAGGGTGAAGCTGGTTTAAAGCTGATCCCATAATATCTTAGTCAAATATATTCCACGGCTTCTGCTGGATGCCCCATCTCCAATGTGGCCTGATCTCCAGCATCCCCACTTGCCCCCCTCCTGAGCGCACACACATGCACTGCAGGTATAAGCAGTCTGAAATCACCGTTCATGTGGAATTCAAAGTAAACACAAGTAGAACCTCTGAGGCCAAATTCAGAACTTAAACCATATACAGTTCTGCTGAATTAATGGCATCTGAGTTTCTGAATGAAAAATAATCTAATTTTAAAGAAATCCAACAAGATAATATGTTAATTATTCAAGAATTATGGTTTTATTATGTTAATGTTATAGTTTATATGTTTTTATAAGTTTGTGCTGTCAAAATTTTTCATATTTGTGGTTTAATACGAAGTTTTTTGATGAACAGCTTACAATATGGCTAATGCTTACTGTGTGGATAAGGACACATAGTTACTAAGAGCTAATGAAAAAGTAGAGAAAATGGCAGTGCAGGGCACCTATTTTGAGACAGATTAATTTTCATACACTGTCATATTATATATGTAAACCAAACTGACCTTAATTTATATTAAGGTTTTAAATCAGATATTTGAATACAGGGAACAAAAATTAATCATGAAAAGACATTCACAGATATAAAATTAATTTTCAGAGATTTTGCACTGTGCCGACCAACAGCAGGTGAAATACTCAAAAACACTCAGCCACCTCCTTTAAAGTTAAATCGTGCCGCAGTAAAATCTGTGTTAAATTCACAAAAATACTGCACTGTAATTGCATTCAACAGGTCCTAATTAAGCTCTGCAAGGATGCTAGGATATATTTTGTTCCTCTACAGTTTATAATGAGATTTGCATAATCTTCAGCGTGTGGAACATATTGCTAACAAAACCATATATCCAGAGTTTTGGCCACTCTTTATGCATCATTTTCACCAATTCATTAAAACAGACTGGTACAAACCAGAAAAAGTGCTGGGGAACATTTTCAGGAAAGGAAGTTTGTTGTCTGCTGGTCACTGGCACAGATTTGGTGCAAGACAGCCAGTGTTTACAACAGTCCCAAGCACAGCTTAGGAAATGAAACCACTCATTCCCAACATGAAATCTGAATACGGCCATCATTTTTCAGATGACCGTATAGCATGCATGTAGGCTTTTCCTTGACTGTTGGCCTCCAAGCCAGAAAATGATATTACATACTAACATAGATGGAGCCATATGGCTCATGATGAAACACCAGGAAAAAAAAGACCTCTTAGAAATCTCATCACAAGTTCCTATGCTGTTAATTCTCACTTTATTGTAAGTACTTTGATGTTTTACTGAAAAACTTAATTTCTGGAAACAAGGTATTTAAAGTCTAGCTTCCTTTTGAAAAGCATCTTAACATTTCTTATTTTTTATTTTCATTTTCCTTTTTATTTTATAGGGGGAGGGGAGCTGCAGAGAGCAGCTCCATGTTACAACATGAAATAATTCCCCCAGTGTGTCGCCTTTGAGGGGAAAGCCAGTACTGAGGTGGAGCTGAAGATCACTTAACGTATGGACCTCTTTATCCTTTGGAAGAACTCCCATTTATTTTAAAAGCCAGATCCTCCTTTGTGATTTCTTCTTGATTCTTAAAACAAAATCTCACTTGAATTCAGTTCTTGACAAAAATAGAACTGTGATTTTACAGTAAAAATTATGAATGGATTTTGATGTTCTCGCTGACAAACATCAATATACATGACTTTCAGTGGGTGTCTACAGGCAACTACCAACTGAAAACTGTTCCCGGAACTCTCCCATGAAGTATTATATGGTGAAAACTCAGAAGTGAAAAGTCATCTTGCAGGAGGTATATTATGTTCTTTATGGATACGTAAGAATAAGCTTTAAACTGATACATTTTGAATATTGATGCTTTATGATGTGAGAAGTGTGTGAAAATAAGATTACTGTTTTAATCATATATTTTATTGGCTTTATCAAAAATTATACTAGCAATAAAGATGAATGTTGCAAATAATCAATCTTAGTCTCATGTTTTATGATGACCCTTCCTGACATCTGAGCTTCTGCAACATTGGAAGCTGACATTATTAGTTGTTCAGCTCTATCACACTGGAAATTTCACCTTATTAAAATGCAGTTGCTATGGAAACACCATAGTTCTGTGATTTTTGCTAGCAGGCGGTATAAAAAAAACCATAGCACCAATATACACGTCAGTGCACATCACTTTAAAATACCTTCCTGGTACTCTGATGCTTTTAAAATGAAAAAATACCAATAGAAAATGTAAACTGTAGCACTTTATCTTAATGTATTGTAAGCCTGAAATATGCTTTTCAACAATAATCTTGGGTATATGGAACACTGAAATAACACCTAGATAGACAGTGCTTCTGAAATTGCAGGTTTTTATGACTTAAAGCAAAGGGAAAATTTCTAAAAGCCTGGTTCTCTCTGTTTCTCTTTCTTATAATTCATATTTACTTATTCCATTTGAATATTTCTATTTTGCTAGCACTGCCCTTGGTGTTGGAAGGCCCCAGTTCTTTCTTGGTTGCTCTAAAAAACTTAACTTCCAAGTATGTACCCTGCTATTACCTTCTATGATGAGGAAAAGGGCTTTCACAGTTAATAATGAAACTCAAAATTCTGACAAGCCTGGTGCCTAGGATATACAAGTCACGAGCAGAGCAGGAATCAGACTATGAATACTAACAAAACTGCATACTAACCTTCATTCCCTTATTACTTTATTTGTTTTATAGGCTTATTTTAGTCTAGTTTTATCTTCTTATTCTACCTTCTGCCATTTAGGCCAAAAGTATTAATTCATCTTATTATATCCTGTGGAAACACACACAGACTGGAAGAAGGGAGCCCCAAGAATCCGGCAGAGTCATCGGTGATGCTACAAGACAAATGGATGAATGCTGGACAGCCAAGGTTTCATTCACAGCTCTAGCACAGATTTTCTGGTTATGTGGTAACACTATGGAACATATCCTGGGCCAGGGGAAAGGTTTCTGTGGAAAAGTCTCTTATAGAAGAGTCTCATTATACTCAGTCCTATACTCTCTTACACTTATACTCAGTAGATGTCTAAGGACAAAATGAGGGCAAATGTTACCTTTCTGATATTCTCCCACAGCCTCCAACAATCTGAACTTCAGAATCCTCCAGGATTAACTTTTCCTTCCATAATTTTGCCTAACATATGGTTTAGTCAAGCATGTTTTACAACATCTCAAGCCACTCAATTTGACTGGAGGCTGTATGAAGAATTTCACACACCTAGAATTTGCCATCTGATTGTCTCACTTGACATCATCTAGTTGCTGAATTACAGGAGTCAGTAACTGTGAGTGAGGTGACTGCCTTCTCCACATGTTCGTGATTTCATAAACCTTTAATGCATCCTTCTCTGGCTATTGGTTTCAGGCAAGAAACTGCAGTTCTTTGTTCCTCTACTTCTCACCTCGAAATGTAAATAATGAGCATACACTTTTCAGAGAATACTTCTCAATGCATATTAAAGAAACCACAACATGAAATTTAACTAGAATTATAGCAATTGATTGGCAATAAATATGACTGAGTGAAACCAGAAGAATCTCAGACCCCAGTGTACCTGGATTGAGTGTGGTAAAGCACAGCTGCTGTGGGGTAGGTATAGCCAGGAGAGCTGGGGGGTACTGGTGGCCCTGGCAGAGAGCTGATCACAGGCTTTTGATCACTGTGAATGCCTTCTACCACAAGGACAAAATGGGCCAACACTATGCCTTACACCTGAAATCTCAGGTACCATCTGTAGGCTTCACCTGCGATGTTTTGGAGATAGGAAGACATTTCTGGAGTATTCCCCTTTTCTGAGTGCCCTCTGCTCAGCCCCATGAGCAGGATGCAGATGATCTGGGGAGGTTAGGGTAAGTATTGTGCCAGGAACTCAAGGCAGTGCACAGGAACAGGCAGAGCAGCAGGGAGAGAGCCCTCTTCCCCCTGTACTTTCTCACCCATTGCTGGTGGTCCCAGCCCTCCTCTTCACAAAGCCATGCCCTCCCTTTGAAGCAAGGCTGCCTGTAGGACACAGTGCAACGAGTGAGTCTGGACAGGAGAAAAATCAGAGCAATAAGTCCAGGCCAGGCCTTTAACAATCTGCTCTGCATTTAGATACATACATGAGGACACTATTTTTTAACTTATAACTGTCAGCAGCCCAAGGCAACAAACAAGTTAAAACTAGCTATGTCAGGGCTCAGTGGAAGGAGAGGAAAGCAGCAGAGAGAACACCAGGTGTGTGAAGGTTTTGTGCAGTAAAAACAGTCTATGGGATCATCTGAACAAAAGGAAGGAATTCTGAAGAATGTGTATTCAGAATGGGGAAAGCGATTGGAAAGGACTGATTTAGTGACATAGCTAAGAAATTGAAATCTTTAATCTTTCATGTGGTCAGGGAGGAAGGTGACTAAACAAATTTTCACTCTACTGATATTTTTGCATTTTGCCAGCCAGTCAGCATTTCAGAAAGTCTGACAAGGTCCCTGTGTTATAATGTGTACAGTACAGAAATTGCTTATAGGATATATGGGCTTAGCCGTCTCTGAGAGAATCTGAAAAGGCAATCAGAGCAGCAATAATAGATTACTGCCATAAACCACTTTTGGCATGAATGGGAAGTATGTCTTGTTTCATTCAGTATCTCTAAGTTTTATCCACTGATTATGATGCAGACCTTTAGGATTATACAATATTTGAATAAATGTCCTTATCTTAGGTACTGTGCTGTTCTGAAAATTAAGATAGTCCAATGAATATTTCACAGAGAAGACTACATAATGCAACAATAATCCATTCTTTCTACGCAAGTAGTTTTAGATCCAAAAACATAAAGCATTTTTCTGGAAGTGAATAAAATAAAATACAACAAAACACAACAAAACAAAACAAAACAGTGATTGAAGAAAAATGGAAGCATTACTTATAGAAGGAACATGTAATGCAGGTAGACATCAGTCACTGAGTCAGAAGGTCTGCCTGGCTCAGTTAGTGAAGGCTGCACTCCGGGAGAAGTGGCTTGGCTGCAGGTTGGTTATGCTGGGCTGGCTATCTGTCATCTGCCTCTTGGCATATGTGGCTTCCACCAACACTTCTGTTCCCTTACATCCTGTGTGGATATGTACCATACACCCAAGTGTAAGTTGTATTTTGTTATTAGAACTCACTAACTTTAAAGACTACCAGATATAAAACAATCTGTAAGCAATTACCCTGCTTATGCTATTATCCATTTTGGGAAAGGATCAAGGTTTTATTACACAAATTGCCTAATATATCTTGGCCACGTCGATAATAATCACACAGCGCATTGTTTTCTACTATAAAGCCATGCACATTTTCCAGAACAGATCCACAATCACTGTCTTCCTAAATTACCGTGCTACATGGAGATCACTAGACTAGAGGACCCACTTCAAGTTAACAAAGGAGATCATGCGTATGATGGCATTTAATAGTGTCTTGATTATGTTAGTGAATTAAAACACATTTCTCACCATGAAGTCTAACCTTTCTATGTGAGCAACTGACAGTTCAGATAGTTTTAGTGTTGACATATTGAAGCAAGTTGCATAAAGACTTGTTAAGCTATTTATGCTCATACTCAATCCCATACTGTACTTTATTTTCATACATTGATCCAGCTCACTGCTAGCATTTCCAAATTTGAGCAGGCTGCATTAGGACCTTAGTGACAACCTCATATTCATTGCTCACAAGGGTTCTGATGAAAATGCTCATGAGAAAGTGGGATCCACCTGATCTGCTTGGCTGCTGAATATTTGCAGAGCCATAAGGAGCAAAACAATAGTACTAAAAAGTTTTCAGTAGCTAGGTGAGTAGTTACAATACTCAGTACTGTAAAAAAATTGACATGTTAATAAAGAACACTTTCTGGTTATTTTCAGACTGTCACTGTAACTTCAACTGCTGTAGTAACGCTACTTGGCATTTCAATAGGGAAAACAGTTCTGGGTTCTAGGAGAACCTATAGGACAAGTCTAACGCCATTAAACTCAGGTTGTAGAACCTTAGCAATGTTGTTCCCAAGGCTTCATTGATTAGAGGTCTATATGGTGTTTAATGTGTTTGCACTACCCATATTAGCACAATATTTCTTGCTGTTGCAGGAGTTTCGTAGATGCAGTGAAGTGAATACAGACCTATTGAAATGTATGAGCTACATATTAATAGCATACATTGGAACTTACTCGTTTCCTTCTACATTCAGCTTCACTGAAATGAATACAACAGGTGCAGGAAAATATTCTTCGCTACAGACATAAGGACTACATTTTACCAAATATATATATTTTTTGTATTTTCAGCTTGACTCAGCTTGAAGATTCTTGCTGCTTCTAAGTTCATTCTAATTAATTTAATTAAGTTTTATTTTGTGAAATGAACAACCTCACAGATATTATTTCCATTTAAATGCTAAATAATACTGTCCTTTCTTCCACAATATTTCTAAGTTTTATCAGTTTGCTTTTTCATAATATCCATTCTTCTCTAGATTGTTGAAATGCTGTATTGCNCCAAACAAAAAAAAACATAGATCTTCAGAGGAAGAATCAGAGTGACCCCTGAATTTAAGGAGATGCAGTTCCAGCCTAGGCATGGTATGCATCCAAGTGCAATACCTACAAAACCCTAATTCTCTTGGTATTTTCTAACAGTTGCATTGTCTGTTGGCTCCATAGGCTGGTTTCTGTGGGTGTTACATTATTATCCTCATGTTTTGCCTATGAAGTATAGATGCTGTTCATTTATGGATTTTAGGGAGAGGCGTGCTCATGNGGATTTTAGGGAGAGGAGTGCTCATGGTTGGACACTGTCACTGAAGCTTAGAAATGCTCAGGTTTCCTTTGTGGACTTCAAGCATCAGGCGTTACAATGGTGCTCACTTCAGCACAAAACTCCTACATATACACTTAGCACTTAATCCTTGGCTTATGCTACCTCAGGAAGATTTTAATTTTTGTTTAATATAAATATTGCTAATGCATCACAGATGGGTTAGAGTTGCCTTGTCTGACCTAGTAAATATGGATTCAAGTATTTCTACAAACAGAGAAGCCCTAATAGCAAAGTTTCCTAACTAAGCACATCTTATTGCTGTGTGCAAAGAACACCTTGGTAAGATATGGGAGACCGTTATTCAAGGTCCTTTTCCTCTTCCCTCAGAAGAGGAAAGATCCCCACATGTAAGATCAGTGTAGATCCTGGTCTGACCATCCTATCAAAGTGTCAAGTGTGGCCTAAAGCTCCAAGCACCACAACAGTATCAAGGCTTCAGATGGTTATGCATGTGACAGCCAAAAAATCAGATTTTTGACAGCTAAACAGAAACTAAGGATGTTTCAGAGGGATATAATTGTAACATGTAGCTTCCTGCCTTTTGTGTGTTTACTTTCTCAGTGACCATAGTACTATTATTGTTGTCTTTACACTGACAATTTGGATGTAGTTGAAATACAATTTTGTTCCCTTTCTTTAACTAATAAGTACTTCCCCATATAGTTCTGATTTCTAACCTTCCTTTTGTGATTCAGACCCAGCACTCTGGTGCACTCCTACAGACATTTGGTTTCTTATGGCTTTACTGGTTGTCTGTGCATTGACCTTTCACCTGTGCTAACCTCCTCTGTCTTACTGTACACTGCGTGTCTTCTCTCCTATATACTATTATCAGTGCATATGATCATCTTTTCCCTTGCCATGAACATATCCAACCACTGCAGATGCTCAGTTATCTCAAGCAGGACACTTCTCAGCTTTCTACATAATTTCCTAGCTATTCCTAATCCCTTCAATGCTTTCTTTTGCCCTGATACTTTGTAGAAGAGTTTATACACTATAAATTTCATCCTGCTTCCCTTCTGATTAAGCTACCATCTGTTATGCATTATTCCCAAATGTTATTTTCAGTCCAACAAACTTCCACTAAAAAATACGGGTAATTTCCCTTCATTTTCTTCTTCACTCTAGATTTGGCTCTCTAAAACATGTATGCAGCTGTTTGATGCTTTCTCAGAGGTTTATCTGCTACCTCAAGGCTTTATCTGCCATCTCTTTTATCTATCCCTCACTCAGTGTCTTGGATTTTCATTCTCCTTTTTCATTATAGGATGAAAGGGTAAAGAATAAGCATGCCCACAGTCTCTCTGCAAGGATCTACAACACATTTTACTCTCTAGTATTGCCATCAAGTCAGATATCAGAGCAGGCATCCTTCCCGTTTGTGCTATGAACTCACTGGCCCACTCACATACTTTGGTGAAAAGCGACAGGTTGCCAGGTGAAATATATTTCTGTATTTTAACATTCGCTTCAATAAAACACTTTCTTCCCTTGTCAGTGTGGCTTTTCAATTGATTCTGATTTGTGGTAAATGCTGACTTCCCTTTAACATTTAGGGCTTCTGTCCTGAAGCTTTTCATTCTGCCACTTCTAAGCCAGTGAGATCCATGGAGCTGTGGTTTTCCTGCAGATGAGGGGTACAGATGTGACAGTGCCCAACATTGTGTGATGGTGTCTAACATTTCCTGACTTTGTTTCTACATCCAGCCAGACCACAGGAAGGACCAGCATCATCATCCTCCCTAACTATCGTTATTCTTCTTAGTATTACATGAAAAACCACTATTTCAATCGCATAAATTTTTGTTTACAACTCATAAAACTATGAGAATCAGAGAATCCAGAATCAGTTCAGAAGATTATTCCTCAGACCAGACTATTTTCTGTGAGTTATTTGTATCCTTACATTGCAGATGGTATGCAACTTGTTCACTGATCTCACAAACTGGAATAGATTTTTTTTCTCTCTTTTAATCTATATTTGGCTTCTTCTTCTTGGCTTTTTATCAGTGTCCTGAACCTCAAAGGTTTCCTCACACATCACCTCTCCTTCATAATTTTCTGTTATATATTTTATCCCTGCTCAAGTATCAGACCCAATCACTCTTGGTATGGACATCTTTCACTAGCCAACAAGTAGACTCCCAGAGACAATGATTCAGACTTAGAGCTGTAGTGGAGACTGAGGGCACTACATCACGTAGTTTGGGCTTTTCCTATCTTCTCTGGGCTGAAGGCAGATTCGGGGAGATCTGTGAGAATTTGAGGTTGCCTTTTTTCTTCAGGGACTAGGACACTACCAGATCTGTCTATCTAAAAAAATTATCAAAAGAATACTTTTGAATTCTTCAGACTTAGTTCCCTTTAAACCTTCCTCATCATGCCCTGAACACAGGGAATGTATTTGTTTCACGTGTAAAAAAAAAAAAAAAAAAAAAAATTTCAATGTGTCCTTGCTCTGGTTCTGTTCTTGTATTGTGATTATGTGAGAAACTCATTTCTTGTCATCCTGAAGATAAGTGCATTATGGAAAATGTATACAACACCAATGATACAGATAATAAAGATTATGTGCTAAAAGAAAGTTAAACTTCCACAATTTTGACATCTTTCTAGTTATTTCTTGGCTTCTGAAGCCAAATGCTATTGAAAACATTCTAAAAATGTTAGCTGCCTTTAAGATTTTAGATTATAATTACAGTAGGAAAAAAAGAACAAAATGAATCCTTGTATGAAAGTGGCAATTCATCTAACATTAGAAAATCTTTTATTCCATCTTATTCCAGTGTTTTCAGAACATATCTGATACCCTAAGGAAGTTTAGAAATCCCAAAAAAATAAGATATGGCAAAGCAATGAATTAATATGGCTTTATATTGCAAGGTTGACTTAATAAATGGAATAGGTGGGATTCTGAGGACAGATCCCAAGCACTGTTAAGAAGATATTCCCATTGACCCCTGTGTTATCGTTTGGACAAATTAAAATCCTCATAGATATCCAAATAATCCTCTTTCTTCCCTTTACTAAATTTTTCAAAGAGTTTTATAGAAATATTCCTCCTCCCAATATTCTTTGTGGATTAAAGAAATAAGGTTTCAATAAAGTGAGAGCTTCTGTTCCTAGTGAAGTCAGTGGCAGAAATCCGGTGTTTTCAAGATATGTTGAAACGGAGTATAAGCATAACAGATTTCAGTAGCTCTGTATAAATCCAGCACTTTTATGTTTTGAAACTGATGGTCATAGGGTGTACCACAGAAAATAAAATAGAATAACATCTAGCCTTCACTGATTCTCTGTTAAATAATTTCAGAAGAACCTGGGTTGCTTCAGGTCACAGTAACTGTGTGCTGCCACGGTTTGAAGTGTTAGGTAGAATGCTGTATTGGCTACAGCTGTGAGCATGTTCACTCTGGTCCCCTACATGTTAACCACTGGAAGGCTAGAGTAAGTCCTTCAGCATGCCAAGATTTTCACCACAGCAATGTAGAGCTTAGCGTTATTTTCATGCAACACAAATGCAACAGAAATACTGAAATTGCAGCCTATATGTTTCAGGGAGCTGAACACTGGCATTACAGAGTATTTAAGTCTTCACCCCAGAGAAGTCTTCCTGCAACTGCAACAGCAGTCTACAAGTCAAAATGAAGGCTCTGTTTGTTTCATGCTTGAAGAAACATGGGTATAACTGTTGGCTATTTGTTGACTTTTTGCTTCACTGTTGTGTGAATTTATTTTTACTGGACTCATGTTTTTCACTGTTCCCAATTACCTTTATATATTAAAATGACATGTTGTGGGCAAAGTTACTTATCAGAGATAAGAAAACAGTTCTATGCAACTTCCTTGAATTAACTCTGCATTGAAAAGACGATTGGGAAAATGTCTTACTGCTAATCAGGGTAAAAATCCTTTAAAAATATTCCATAAATTATCAAAACCAAAGTAAAAAACCACTTTTGTTCTATTACAGCACTGTGTTCTAACTTGGTTTCAGTCACTTAATTTGATTTCACTGAAGTCAGCTTAAATTTCCAAAGAAAAACTAATTCCAGAGAAAAAAAGATGTCCATACAGGGCAATTCCAAAACATGCTTTTCTCATCCTCCTCCTCTTCCTCTTCATCGTTGTGATCGACAAAAAGCTGGCCATGAGCCGGCAGTGTGCTCTTGCAACCAGGAAGGCCAATGGCATCCTGGGCTGCATCAAGGGAGGGGTGGCCAGCAGGGAGAGGGAGGTGATCATTCCCCTCTGCTCTGCCCTTGGAAGGCCTCACCTGGAGTGCTGTGTCCAGGCCTGGGGCCCCCAGTACAGAGGGGATGTGGAGCTGTTGGAGAGGGTCCAGAGGAGGGCCACCAAAATGATCAGAGGGCTGGAGCACCTCTCCTGTGAGGAAAGGTTGAGGGAGTTGGGACTGTTCAGCTTGGAAAAGAGAAGGCTCCGGGGAGACCTCACTGCGGCCTTCCAATACTTGAAAGGAGCTTACAGGCAGGAGGGGGACCGACTTTTTACACGGGTGGATAATGGTAGGACAAGGGGGAATGGGCTAAAACTGAAAGAGGGGAGGTTTAGGTTGGACATCAGGAAGAAATTCTTCCCTGAGAGAGTGGTGAGGCGCTGGCACAGGCTGCCCAGAGAAGCTGTGGCTGCCCCATCCCTGGCTGTGTTCAAGGCCAGGCTGGATGGGTTCCTGGGCAGTTTGATCTGGTGAGCTAGTGGCTGGCAGCCCTGTCCACGGCAGGGGGGTTGGAACTAGATGATGTCTGAGGTCCCTTCCAACCCAAGCCATTCTATGATTCTATGATTCTATGATTCCTCTTCCCTCCCCTCCCCTCCCCTCTCCTCTCCCTTTTGAGTTTTATTAATATACTTCACTTAAATTGAAACTGCTTTCACATTGGAAAACAAGTTTTTAAAGAATTTCCAGCAAACAAAGGGCCCTTAATCTTCACTGCTTTTAAGTTGGGATCATTAAGTTGAGACTGAATGCCTACAAGTCTGTGGGGCCGGACGGGATGCACCCCAGGGTCTTGAAGGAGTTGGCTGATGTTGCTGAGCCGCTCTCCATTATATTTGAAAAGTTGTGGCTGTCAGGTGAGGTCCCCAGTGACTGGAAAAAGGGAAACATCACTCCCATTTTTAAGAAAGGGAGAAAGGAAGACCCGGGGAACTACAGGCCGGTGAGCCTCACGTCTGTGCCTGGGAAGATCATGGAGCAGATCCTCCTGGAGGAGATGCTAAGGCACATGCGAGATGAGGAGGTGATCCGAGACAGCCAGCACGGCTTCACCAAGGGCAGGTTGTGCCTGACCAATCTGGTGGCCGCCTGTGATGGAGTGACGGCATCGGAGGACCAAGGGAGGGCGATGGATGTCGTCTGTCTGTGCTTGTGCAAGGCCTTTGACATGGTCCCGCACCATATCCTTATCTCTAAACTGGAGAGATATGGATTTGATGGGTGGACTGTTTGTTGGATAAAGAACTGGCTGGATGGTTGCAGCCAAAGGGTTGTAGTCAATGGCTCTACGTCCAGGAGGAGGCCGGTCACGAGCGGTGTCCCCCAGGGGTTCATCTTGGGACCGGTGCTCTTCAACATCTTTATAAATGACTTAGACTGTGGGACTTAGACTGTTCATTGGATAGCACAGTCTTTCACTAAAGTAACGTGATTCCAGATGAAGGTTTAATAGCATTGTCCATAGTCACATGTTCCTTCCTTCATTCCTGGCGTCAGTCACTTACTCATGCCTAAGTAGTGATGTGCAACATTTTTCTACTCCAGCAGAACCTTGTTTGTATCAACAGTATATTTATCCAACTGTCCCAGCACCAGGTGACACCAAAATTATCAATTGCAATCTTCTAGCATTTGCAGCTCTCCTCGACCTATCCCAGCAGAGTGAAGACCTAGAAAGGTAGGTGGCTTACCTCTTTTCTGCAGGCAGTGGTGCTTCCACTTCCCCTCCTAACCAGAGTGTTGGAGTAGGGCACAACTGCTCTGTGGGGTAAGCAAGGCTCTACGTATGCAACAGAGAAAAGGGTGCAGCATTGTCCAGCTGTGTGTTGTCAATACATTGCTGTCAATTGCACAACACAGTCTCCTGCAGAGCTGAGTGGAATCACCCAAGGACAGGTTCTGAGATCTGACTGATGAGTCATTAGGGATGGAAAAAAAGGAGTAATGGAGAATTTCACGAGCAGTTTTACAAAATTTCTCTAACCCCATACAGCTAGATAGGCTACTTAGCTGATTAGTGGCAGCTGTGCTGTTTGCAGTACTGTGAAAGTCTCAGTGGCATCACACATCACTGACTCAGGCAGGCTGCTCTTACAAAGAGCCAGACATAAAAACAGCAGAGTTACAGTCTGAGTTCCCCGAATGAGGTCCAGCATTTCCCAGCTGAAAGGCAGCAACCCTCCACTTATAATACGAGTTTCAGCGTATGAAGCATTCCTGTGGACTGTCATTGTTTTGAAGGGTTTAACTACTTCGATTGCTTTCACAAATAAACAATTCAAAACAAAATACACATTTGAGTTCATCACCTCTGAGTCAGAAGCTCTGGAGAGCTACTCCAACTCACAGGTAGAATAAACACATTCCACCTCCTCCCTGATTGTGTGGCAAGCAACCAGCTGGTTTCATCCATTAAATCCTCTTTTCTGCTTTTCTTAGCATCATGGGGGTGTAGTGTTATTAAACAGAGTCTCTGCAGTCTCCTGAACTATAGGCCCATGTCTGCTCCATTAGGCCCACCAGATGAGGACCAAGGCTGACAAGCCTTGACTCCGCCTCCTGCAGCAATGTCCTGAACCCAAAGGCGTGCCCAGGACCTGGGATCAGGACACACACAGAGAGTTGTCGTCTGGATGTTTTGCAAGGCTGCTTACAATCTCTTTCTGACTTTATGGTAGATGATGTAATACAGATTTTTAGGAAGTCCAAGGCTCCAGCAACCTTTCTCCAGTGCAGAAGGGATAGCTGATGGTACAAGAACTGTCTTTTTTTTTCTATACTGTGTATCCCTGGATATCCATGGATATTGAGTTTGTTACTCAAAACACTGTCGTGTTTATCCAACAATTTGTATGCAGGGAATGCAAACAGGCTGTCTATTTTGTCCTCCAATACACGGCCAGGATCACTGTAAATGCAGGTGTAATGGTATTTCACTTCCACAGAAACCAGATATAACTAGGAAACCTTTGGGTCTAAATGGGAGCATTAGGCATGTGTCTGGGAATATTTCAGTAGAGGAATAAAGCACTGCCTGTTTTCTGTGTCATAAAAACATATCTTTGGCAACAGGGGGAGTTCCTGATGAGAGTATTTGGCTTTCCCAGTGGGACTGTGATGTCTTTCCCGAGGCAAATGTCCCCTGGAGGGGTCTGCTGCTCCATAACAAAGACTTAGGACAAAAGACAAGCTTTTTGATAAATATCAAAGGAGAGGTTTATTTACCGGTGGTACAGCAGAGGTTCAGACAGAAACATGCAAGTAGACTGAGAAAAAGGCTAACAGGTAAGACAAGAGAAAGCATAGTTGAGGTTGCATTGAAAAGCCCTTCCTTCTTGCTTGCTGTGCTGCACCCCGTCCTCCATTCAGTCCTTGGAGAGCCCCTGGCCAGTCTTTGTGGGGCAGCCCAGGATCCCCTCTTCTTCCTGGATAATCTATTCCCTCTCCCCATCCCACTTGCACTCCTCCAAGGTCTCCTTCAAGTGACAACTTAGAACTGAAGCTGATTCTTCTGGTGATCACATCCCCCGGGTATGTCCTTCTTCTGCTTTATGGGTGTCCCAAAAAGAAGCTATCATATTTCAGCATCTCATGTCTGCATCAGGAGCCTGATGCACATTTACAGACCTTTGGAGGTTCAAAGCTTTCCATGTATTACATGCTGTGAGAAGTACTTGGCACACTTTCATGCTACCAGGCCCCTGCCATTTTCTTGACTTTTCCCACAGAGACCACACAGCACCCTGAAGGCTTTCTGAAAACATCCTTGCCCATCTTTTGTCACTTCTGAGGATTTTTGGTCTCAGAAAAATGATTTAAAAAGATGGGTTGCAAAGAGGGAGCCTATATTTCACTTAGATTCTGCAGCTCTGAGTAAAAGAAACACATTGCCAGTTTACCCAGGCTGTACACTTCCCAGATGGCACACATTTATTATTATATCCCATTTATCTTCCAAAGACAGAAATGCACCAATAAACACTTGTATTAAATAGGATTGTTCAGAGGAAGAAAACTTGAAAAACATTTTTCATTTATATGAGATGCTAAATAGAGGCAAATACATGTAGTACAAGCCATTAAAAAGAGAAGACCCTCACAAAACAATGTCAAATTCAACCTTACAACTAAATGCATCAACCCTATTGAACTGCAGCAACAGCCCTTGCCAACAGCACAGTCTTGGTAAGGATGTGCTCGTACTCACCTCCCATGGACCATTCCCTACCATGAAAATTCACAGTATTGCAAAGATTTCCAGAAACTGAAGGCCATAGGCTTCTGGCCAGAGGATGGCCCAGTGTTGCCCTGAGTGCTACAAAGGAGGAACCCTCACCATTTCCCAAGACTCTGAAGCAACTTAAGAATTTGTAGCACTATCAGGTCACTGTTTTGCAGGGAAATTCTGGCTCTCCAGAACTCTCTGCTAGAAAAAAGTAACTCATTGCTGCCTTTAAATGTGACCTTAAGATATATATATATATATATATAAAAATTACCTCTGAAACTTCTGAGACACCATGAGTGAATAGTACATTAGAAGATATAAATGAGAGTGGAGTACATTATATTTCATGTCTATTTTACCGCTTTTTCAAAGGAAAGAAATCCAATCCCCTTTGCTGGCACTCCGTGGCTAATGTTATATAAGATGACTTTCTCCTTACATAGGAGACTGTAGTTTATGCTATGCATCATTGATTTTTTTTTATACTGTTACTGTGTAGAATGGATATCCAAAAAGCTGTCAGTGTGTTATCAAAAACAGGAAGGGGGCAAATAGGGCCTGTGCAGGATCCATAGGTCTGGATTCTCTTAGGCTTGAACTCCTCTTTCGAAAAATGTATAACAGATTTGATGTGAGGTCTTTCAGCTTACTTTGCAAGGATGTAGATTGTGCTTTGCTGCAAAGTAGCATGTCCACATTTTGCATACAGCACAAGAACACCCCAGGCACACCATCAAGCTGCATTTCTGGGCTTCTTTATGCAGTGCTGACAAGGTTCTCACAGAGCTGCAACATCCCATGCATCACTGCAGCAACGTTGTTGCAGGCACGAGTTAAACTGTCTAAGGTAGTAGCAAAAATCGTTTATTGAAATAAAATAATGTAAAAGTGGGGCTTAACAAGGTCCCATGGCAAGGTTCAACTTACTGCTCAGAAGATATAATCATGATGCAAAGCCACAAATACAGTACCTTCATGCCCTGTGGTACAAGTTACACATGATATCGATCACTTACCAAAGATGGGCAGTTTGTAAGGTGTTTCTCAGCCTCAAGGAGTATCCTTGAGAGGCTTCCTCACTCAAAGGGAGATCACCACTGTGCAGGGAGCTGGTTAGCAGTGACAACTTGAAAAAAAACCTCACTCAGGCTGTCATATTCATGGGATAAAGTGGTTGGTTCACAGATGACAAACGATGAAAAAGGTAAGCATAAGATTCTTTGTACACACTACTTCTTTTGTTCCTATATAAATTAGTCTTGGAAGAAGCTCCTGCTATTCATATGTTAATTCTGTGATGGATTTCCTAGTTTCCAAGCTCATGAACATCAAAGCACATCATATCTCCAGTTCTTGTGTGGGTTTTCAAAGAACAGCTTGAAGTTAAGGAAGTTCATGGCATGGTCAGGGTCTAGGTCTTTACTTTCTTTGGAGCCTGAACCAAACCGCCACTAATTTGGTCAATGAGTTGAATGCATCCATCACAAACATGCATGTAAGATGGACAGACAGACAGACAGGTAGGATGTATGTGTGCGTATGCTTGTGTTTGAACATGCACATAATGAACGTAGCACACTCCCCACGTATTCTGTGTTAAATGTGGGTGGAAAGAAACTTGAGCTTTGTTAGAGGTGAAGGTACTGATTTATTAAAACTGCAAATATAAAAGGAATGTCTTGACTTTAATTGGAGGTGGAGAAGCTGAAGTGTCATTTTTTTTTTTTTTTTCATCATTTTCTGTTTGAAAAACGCAATTCCTCAGTTTGAGACACATTTTAATTTAAGAATTTCACAGGAAGCTTTACTGATTTTTTTTTTTTTTTTTAAGTTGGCCAAAAAATGTTGCCTTGATGGACCTGAGCTGACTTTCCCTCCATTTTCTTTTCATTTTTCACTTTGCAAACTTCACCTCAGTACATCAGAAGAAAGTTTCTTAAGAACCCAAGCATTTGGAGAATGGATTCCTGCCTTTCTTCCCTCTTTATCCATCAGTGCATGAGATGCTCATGCAAAGCTTTAACTTAAGTTGCTCTCTTTTATAGTCTTCTAGTGAAGTAGAAATAGTTTTCCCCATCAGTAGTCTTCCTCAGAAAGGAATGATCTGACAGTTTATTGAGGAAATATTGAGGAATTTCCCTTGGATACATTTTCTAGCTAAAACAGTTGTTCTACCCATCAAACGTAACCAAGGCTTGCACTTCTCTGTTAAAAAAAAAAAAAAAA
>VXAV01006613.1:75492-104449 GCA_013399715.1 Alectura lathami
TCATCTGCTTCTTGCACAGAGGCTGCAGCAAGATAATTGGTCATCAAGAGACTTCATGCAGCATTTAAATGAGCCCATTCTTGCTTTCCCAGTATATATAGATCCTCTTCAGCACACCGTGCCTATTCTAGACACCACTACTCCACCTTTTTGCAGAATATTTTCATTTGATGTGATTTTCCTTGCTCATTGACTTATTTTCTTGTGCAAATTAGAAAATATCTGTTTACCTATTTATGCCTAGAATTAAATGTGGGTGTGGTTTAAATTGCTGAGGTTTATTGGAAAGTTTCATCTATTCCTAACCTCTTCTGAAAAGCTGCTTGAACTCCGAGATGAAAGAGACCATTTGAGGCATCAATGGTAGCTAGCCACAATGTAGAAAACCTACTGAAGAACTTTGAAATCTCAAGAGGCCACAGAACATCTAAACTTCATCTCTGAGAAAGCACAAATCACAAAGGTCTTCCTAGCACACTGCAACGAACTTTACATCTAAAGATAACAAACATTCCTAGAAAATAGAAGGGATGAATAAGAGTATTTTTAGCATACCATACTCATGTGCTGACAGGAAAAATATTGGGTGAAAATGTCCTCTGCCATGTGATTACAAAAACTGAGTCTTACCCTATATTACAAGAGAAGGCTAAAAATTACTCTGTCAACAGTTTCATCCAGTTTTTCCTGGGGGAAATTTCTGTTTGTTCCCCATCTAAGTCAATGAACAGTTTAAACCAAAATGCATAAACGAGATCCAGGATTCAGTACCAGAAGAAATAGTGCCAGTAGGAGCATTAGTGCATTTCACTTCACCTGACAAGCTTTATTTTTCTTCTGTATTTTAAAGGCAGATGAAAACATACTTCAAACATGAAATTATGTATCAAAGGGATCTAAAAACCCAGAATGCTGGAAACCATGAAACACAGGATTCATACAGATTTTGCAAAATATGGTGCAAAACCCATGAACATGGACTATCTTCTTTCAATCCCTTTTGAACACCTGCTTGAAGAAACAGTCTGGCATTACTGTTACAACACTCTACTTTGGACGCCACTTTGAGACAGTGAGAAATTAACTGACTGTTTTCCAGAAAACATGCCATGACAATATGGATATGAGGCAGACTTAAGGCAGATCTAAGAATCTTGGTTTTCGTAGGGGCACAGACTCAGCTACTAACCATTACATTTGTTCCAATCTATCCTATTTTATTACCATTTCCTACTGATCTCCCCAATGAAAAGTAGTATCTTATTAGACTTTAACATTTTTCACTATACATGCACTGCTCTTTTCCTTTAGACTAAATGAGTGTTTGGCCACAAGCCCTTTCTTCTTCTTCTTCTCCTTATTTTTTTCTTTTCCTTTTTTTTTTTTTTTTGTTTTCCATTTTGAGCCAAATCAGCATCAGTGTAATTCAGAGTGCTGCTTGAGGTAATTTCCCTAATTTCTTCCTTCTTTGGTCCAAAGTTGAAAGTCACATTTCACAGAAAATAGTCATATTTCATAGAAAAGCCTGTTACCTCAGCAGTGCTATCTGGTAATTTGCTAATGTGTTCTGGTTCATGGCTGGGATGGCCTTAAGGACCACGAAGGAATTCAAGAAAAAAACATAGAAATGATGTTAAACAGTAGTAATCTCCAAGGAAAAAGAGGAATACATTTATTCTCAATTTTTAAGCTATTTCTAGCATGCTTTCACATTATCTTGAAGACATAGTAGAAATAATTTGCATTATATTATTATATTATTTTGCAAATAATTTGCATATTAGGGAATTTTAGTTTTGTCTTTCCCAGAATAGCCCAATGGCTGATGCATGTTTGCTCTTTATTGCACTTAACTGAATAATCTGCCAAGACTCAGCGATGAAGTGGATAGTTTGATATCATGCCTATTCAGTATGAACAAAGAATGCATATCATTAATTAGAGAGGGACATTATTAACAGGTGAAAATATACCTGTCTTATAAAATGTCATGAACCTTTCAAATAAATAAATCCCTGAAAATAAAATTTAAAAAAGTATTTTGCCTATTAAAAGGAGTAATCAGATCTTAGCTTATTCATGCACTGTTGAAAAAAACTTATAACTCATTTTTAAAGAAAGTGATGCTGGGAGGTAAAAATAGTGATATGAGCTAGTCCTATTGTGTCCTGGATTCAGCTGGGATTTTCTTCATAATGTTTGGCACGAAGCTATGTTTTAGCTTTAGGAGAAAAACAGTGTTGGTACCACGGCAATGTTTTGGTTGTTGCTCAGCAGTGCTGCACAGAGCCGAGGACATTTCCTTTCTCAGCTTCACATACTGTCCTGCGATCAAGGAGGGCCAAGGGGGCACACGTTCCTGGGAGGGGACAGACCAAGGGCAGCTGACTTGAACTGACTAAAGAGATATTCCATAAGATATGACCTCATGGGAGAAAACTTTAAAAACTCTGGGGAGTTGGCCAGGGGACAGCTGCTGCTTGGGGATGGGCATCGGTTGGTGGGTGGTGGGCAACTATGTTGTGCATCACTTCTTTCACACACACACAAACACACACATATATATGCATATATATATATATATATGCATACATGTTACTGTTACTATTTTCCCTTTCCCTTCCTTTTCTGTCATGGTAAATAGCTTTTCATCCCAACCCATGAGATCTACTTTGTGTTTTTTTTTTCCTGATTCTGTCCCCTATCCCAGTGGGAGGGGAGGGTGGTGAGAAAATGACCGTGTGGTGCTTAGCTGCCTGCCAGGCTAAACCACAGCATTTTGTTACAAAACAAATGCACTGAACTTCAGTCTCACTTCATATTCGCTTGAATCAAATGGAACTGTGAACTACTGCTGTCATCTTCAGCATATGTTTTGGGACTAATATCTGAGAAGAGATTTTAGCACTACTACAGGAAGAATCAAACACTTCAGAAAAAGATAAAACTAAAATGAAGGGGTTCAAGCAGCTACCTGTAAGACAGGAAAGATGTGATATGTATGCTTCTTTGGAGACATTTTCTAGATTTAGTAATTGTGCTTGACACGATATGTGAATTAAAACTCTAACTAAGGATTTTACAAGAACAGGACTGGGTACTGAATGGAAAAAGGGCTCGGGAACCAAGATAAGAAGGGTATGTAAAGCAAGAAACAACCAGTAGTAAGTGGTACTATGTGGCAATGTAAAGTACTTCTCTGTGGTAGCACTGGTCTGAAAAGTCAAGTTTCTCCATAGACCTTCCATTTAAATCCTGTTGTGCTGAAACTGCTACTGTGTTCACATGCAGTATTTCCTATCATGTCACGGAGGTCTCATCTGTCCACAGTGAAAAATGGACTGGACGTCACTGGTGTCAGTTTAGGCCAAGCATTAGATCAATTCTGTAGGGTTTTGGTTGTTCGTTTTCTGACAAATGAGTTGCATTTCTGGCAAACATACATGCTACTTGCAAGAGCAGAGCAAACATTCAGTGTGAAAAGTGACAAAATTATCTCTCTTTTCAAAAGAAGCTGACATTCCATCTGTTTCAGTGTCTCTTGGCATATTTACTTGGCTGCCAGGAAGGGAAAAGTCTTCTCCTTGTGTTCTAGACAGCGAACGTGGCACTTGATCTCCTCACGAGTGTCACGCTTGAACCAGAAGAGCACAGCAAGGAAGGGAGGTCATGCAGATGTTACAGGAGAATACTAAATCACCTTCAACAGGTGATTGTTCAGCCAGCCTTATTAAAGTTTTTATTTATGTTACATCCAAGGATGACAGAACAGGTTCTGATATGGTAAGTAATAACTCACTGCATCACAGTGTATCTCCTCTGAGCTGGCAGTAATCCAGGTGTTGTCTGAGAATATCTGGCTTGTCCTGGTTGTGCAGGATATAAGATGACACTGGAGAACTGCCTTATCTAACGATGATTCTCATTGAATCTCTTACTGTGTTTTATAAAATTTGTATTCATAGACAGACAACAAGGCTACAGGCAGGCTTCAATTTTTATGAAAAAGAGAAATTCCCAAGTATAATTCAAAGTAAATTGGTATTTTACTCTCCAGAGTATTTAATTTTCTGCACTAGAGTTACAATTTCCACCACAGAGAAGGCATTTGTACTATCGTAGTTTTTATGAAACCATACCTCATATATCCACATTGTCCTCTTATTCTGGAAAAGCAAGATCTCATCTGTTTAGCAGTCAGTATTCTCTCGCTTTGCTATTGAAGTAAAAAAGACAAGCAAATGTGAGTACAGTTAGAGTGCTATGACATCTATGGCAGCTGTTTCCTTCTAAAACAACACAAAGGATTCTCAAGAACTCAAAGATGTACCTACGCTTCTCTAGTGTAATGGCTTGCCCTTGTGCCTTCATACACACCTGAGTTTAGTTTCATCTGTGCAATGAAGACCAAAGGGACAGAAAAAAATGGATACTATTGAGTTTCTCTGAAATAAATAGATCTTCTAATAAACATGTATTTAAATGTTTTGCTCAGGTTAGAACTGACTAATCCCATAGAAAGCAGAAGACTGTAGGTTTTATCACAATAATTTTAATGTAAGCTAAATCACCTGAGTTTGATTGTTTTAATCATTGGTTTTCCATGAAATCAATAGAAAAAATAGATTTATGATCTAAACCAGGAAACACTAACAGAATTGTATCACCGATGACCTCATTTTTTATTGTCTCAGAAGATGAGCAAGAGCCATGCTATATAAAGCCATCTTTCTATTTTATTGTGTGCTCTAGTGGCACAGCAAGAGAAATGTTACTAAGTAAGCAGTCCAGGTTTCTGAAGCCAGGAATATAACTGTATTTCAACCTGTCCTAGGAATAGTGATCTTTTAACTGAGGTAGTCTGTGGGCACTCTCAAATATTTGTATATTTCATTTTAAGAATTTGGACCAACAAAATTTATAATAAATCACTGAAAGAATATTTCAACTCCTTGTCCTTATGCATCATTTGAAATTAAGTTCCAGCATCCCTGACAAAGTATTGTAATGGTCTGTTAACATTGGCCTTCCATTTCCACAGCCAATGAGAGAAGTAAAAGTTAAGATTGGACATATAAATAAACTCTAATCCAAGATTAACTAAGTCTTAAAAGCCAATATAGCATATTAAAATTGCAAAGTCTATCTCAAATCCAGAGTGCAATTTAAATCCTACCTGCCCTTTACTGCATTGAATTATTTGGTTCTGAGCAAGTCCAGTCAGTGCTTTATGTTCTTCAGTTGAATGTGATAGAACACAAGGAAGAATGCTTTCCTGAATTATAAAAAATAGTGATATACTGTACAGCTTTCTAAAAAAGTGTGTGACCATCACAATTTAGTACCTTTTTCTGGCTTTGCAATCTTGTGTATATGGGAGATGGTAAGCACAGATCCAACCACTCAGCTTAGCGATTGAGTCAATGATACAAATTTTCACTTAACAGACAAAGAATTCTCTTATCAGGTTTCCCCCTTAAATGGCATCAGAGTGTGGAGATGAGAAGACTTCATATGCTTTAGTTTCTAGACATTGAAAACTGAAAATCTGTTACTGATTTGGGAAAGCAAGACGAGGACTGGAGAACTGCTTTTCAGGGCAATTCTTCTAAAATCAGACCGAGAACTAGAAGATTTTACTGGTCTGCAGTGCAGCAGAAGGCTTGATTTTCAAAACTAGGCATGTCCAGTAGGAGCATAACAACTCATTTTGTGTGCCAGCAAGTCAATTACTAGCATCATAATTAGGTTTGAGTTATACGAACACTAATATGTACATACAAATGGAAACTTGGGTTTGTAGTCCTCTGTGCTCCCCAGAACACTTCCAATTGCCATTAAATATATCTATTTCTACCTGACAGGAACTTCTAGGCAATGTTCTTAATTTTTACCTATATTCCCTCACAAAATAAACTGTAATCTACTTTAAGAATCCACTGCATTTCACAGGTGGTCCTTGGGAATGGAAGAATGTGACCTAGCCACTTCAGAAATGGGCCAAGAAACATATTTTGATTCACAAATTCATAGTGAAATTCACAGCCTTCCACTTTGCAGTGGCTCTGTGTTGGCTTGCATTTCTTCCCTTTCCAGGACCATTGTTATGAGCTCCACCCACCAATTCTCCTTTGCTCATTCACACAGGGGAGAATAAATATGAGCTCTTTGGCTCTGTAACATTGCAACCAAACCATTTTTCCCCACCAAGTGGAAAAGTCTGAGATGTTTCCAGCTTCAGCCATGAGGAGATCACCCAGAGATACCCCTTTAAAGAGCTGCCAGCCTCAAAAGCGGCAGAGCCTCTGGCCCAGGGATGGAAGCCACGCAAAGTTTCCCTAGGAACTACCACAGATAGCTTCAGCAAGAGGTTGCTTACTACAAGATGGTTTCTCCAAATTCTGCAGTGAATGAGTAAGCTTTGTCCAATGAATCATTTTTATCACAACTTTCACAAGAGTAAATGAAGTGCACAGACCATTGTAATATGAAGAATCACACAATAACGAGCAGAAGGTTAAAATATTTTTAAGTTCTAATCCCAGACTTCTGAGGCTAAATTTAAATTCACCTCTTTTGTTCCATCCTTACAGGGCAGACGTTTTCTAAAGATGTACTGACACATTTCTAAACATTTTCATGCCAGCAATGACATTTACTCAACTGTAAAGGGATACCTTCTCACAATTCCATTTTAACCACAGAGTTGTCTAGGAACTTCTTTCTATTAAGACTTTGTAACAATAATAAAATACATAGGAAATCTAAGTACAATGTTGCCGCATGAAACATAAATTTATTTTTAGTTTTGAATTGCACAAATTAAAAAGTTCCTCATCACTCAGGACCAGTCAAATACAAGTAGACCAAGCTAGTAGTACTAGGTTTCCCCAAGCACCTAGATTGTGTATTGCCTTTTCCCTTGGCAGCAAGGATTGCCCTGTGTTTTTTTGAGACACATTTACTATTGCCCACAAGTACATCTGTTTAAACATGCATGTAAAATATACTTACAGAACTGGAAAAGAAATACCTAAGGGTGATTTTCACTTTTGTTGCCGTTTTCAAAACAGCTACTTGACAGCAAAAGCTGCTACCCCTTGAGCTGTCTAGTGAGAAGGTGTTGGATGGCAGCAGTGACCATTTCTGACAAGTAAAGCCTCTGGCTTCATTTGGTCCAAGTGCAATCAGAGGTAAAACTAATTTTACATGCAGACAGTGTCTTCATGGATTTTTTTGGGCTTTGGCTGGAAAAGATGCTTGTCCTCCTGAAGAATATTCATTAGTGTCCTTCCAAAGTAGCCTGCCCACAGGGTAAGGCAAACAATGTGCTAATTGCATCGCATTATGAACAAACTTACCTTGAATTTGCTGTTTTCACTCCTACAGATTATGCTCTAATATATCTAGAATGTAATCAGCCACTTCTGTTTTAAATTAACTATAGAAAATGGAATAAAACCATAATAACAAAATGAATCATGCCGGTATAGTGACAAATTCCTTCCTCAAGATTTTTTCTTGATTCTTTCTTTATGTTCTTTACGTTCTTTTTGAGTATAATCAGCTCATTTTGTTTGCTGCAGTATAAACTCTATTAGAAAGGAATTCTTCTTTGCTTCACAATGTGCCATATCTCAAAAGGATGGGAACAGAGCATTATCACAGACCTAAAAACATCTAGCAATGCATTTGTTATTTAAACAAATAATTCAGAGAACACTTCTCAAAGAACCTGAATGATGCAGTTCCTGAAAAAGCCAAACCTTTGAAAAAGCAACTCCTTAGTCTTTCAGGAGACACATTTTTGTTCTTTGCTAATCAAATAAAACTTTTCTTAATATTACTTCTATTGCCTATGCTAAATTGAGAGTGTTTATTGATGAAGCCAATGTGTTCTCTCATCTCAACTTCTGCTATGCTACCATGTCACTTAGTCCTCTACTAACTAGTTTTAAATAATGTATTCTTAGTTTCTGCAGTTGTTCTTTGTTCTAATGCTGCCTTTATTAAGAGCGTGAATATTGGTACTTTTCTGGCTACATTTTAGCTCTCATAGCCATTCTAGTACCTCCAACAAAAGGTTGCTTTGGTTGATAGTTCTGGTGGCTGTTTGAAATAAACCTTACTTGAAAACATGTGCCCTATCTTCTGGGTGCTTTCAGAGATCAAGTGTTTTCTTTGGAAATGTAAGTCTTTGTCAACAGATAAGGTTCAGTGATTAAAGTGTTGTTTGTTTGTTCGTTCGTTTGTTTTTCCAAATAAGCATTCACAACTTACATTTTTAAAAAATAATACCTGATCTATCCTTCTATTTGTTTTGTTTTGTTTTTTTTTTTTTTTTAATTATCATTATTCTTCCTCTCACAAGCACTCCAATTACCCCTGTTATACATGCAGACTCCTGGATGAAAATTCCAATATTTCTATTGTACTTAGGTCACTGCCTAGGGTGAGAAGAAGGTGTCAAGATCTTTTAGGAGATTAATACATTTCTGATGCTGCATTTGTAGCAGTTTATGAATAAGAATTAGAAAAGGCACTTGCCAATTCCATGTAATTTGCATTTCAGTTTGGACCCACAATGACCATCTTTCCATGCAAATCTTCATGGCAGAACTCCAGTTAAATTCTATCTAACAGAGTGAGCAGCCTAAATTTTCTCCAGGCAAGCTAGACATAATGTTCAGCTTTTACAATTTCTCATAATAAAAAAAGCCACATAAATATTCAAAAATGTTTTGATGAACATTAGTGAAGCAATATTAATAGCAGAGACATCAGATACCTGGCTGTCTCTATTATGAAAAATAGTAAGTGACTGCAAATAGATGAAGACAAAGATTATAATCATAAATGAAGAATAATTCTCTAAACATCAGACTGAGAGTGAAGGAAAAATTCCCAACATGGACCGTGTTGGCTGTTGCTACTATTAAGATATAGTATTTTCTCAGATTTTTTTGAGCTTTTGTTTGTTTGTTTGTTTATTTGTATGTTTTCAGAAAAGAAAAACCCAGAGGACAAAATAGTATAAAATAAGAAGGCTGTCAAGAATTACATTTATAATATAGATTTGATGAAATAACCCTCAGCTGTCATTCTGCTTTTGCTTTGGCTGTCTTTTCAGGTTTTGATTTGTCTATGTAAAATTTAAAAAAGTAAATAAATCTTCAAGAGTGCATTCCCTTTATACACTCATTTGTGTCAGCTTCTCAGAATTAGATCAGAATTTTATAGCCTGATCCAACTTTTTCATTTCCCGAGTGATAGCAGTACTTCTCTCTGGAGATTTGGTTTCAATGTCCCGTTACAAATATATATGTATCAGAACAGTGGTCATTGAGCATATGGTTATCGGTTACACAAGCATCTGCTCTAAGTGTAAGCAGTCAGGCTGGTGCTGACTGCTTATTATAAGGGTTCTCTGAGACCTCTTTGAGAGTGGATATTGTCAGAATACAGTCTATCCTAGACTTGTGTCTTAATTTCCAGAAGCAGGGTTATCTTTTTTCCCATGGAAGGGCTCTTCACAACAGCCTGCTGTCCAGACACTGAAGCCCAGGTACTGCTTCAGCGGGACAGACCGCAGAATCACATGGTCCTGCTGTGCACAAATGGACTCATCCTGGATCGCATCGCAGATGTCTGCCAGGAATTGCATTTGGCGCTGTCTTCTGGCAGGTCATCCTGGTCTTTGATATCTTTGCAAATAAACCATCAAGACCAGACATGACAACTGTGGTGTGGAAGTTCATTTTAGAAATATTTTTCTGTCCTTATTTAAGAACTTCAGAAAAAAGCCTAGAGGCTTTCCAAATAAAACCTTATTTTTCTCCTTAGTGTTTAATCAATTTAGTGTTTAGCTACTTCCCACAATGCTCACACACTTCTAATAGCATAGGCAAACAACCGTTGTCGTTTGTCTCTCTCCCTCCTCCTCATTTTATGCTAGTAACTGAAGAGGAAACACAGAGAAAACAAATATAAAGCACAGCATAAAGAAAGGGGAAAGAAGTCATTACAGAAGGAAATGGTGATCTGTGAATTACTCTGACAGAAACAGCAAACATACAGATTGGGTAGAACTTTGTCCTGTTTTGGAAGGCTTAATTCAAGTCCTTACAAGTGTGGAATCTTGTTAAATTTACTAATGCCCACATAATACATGTGGAATCATTTTCCTTCTTACAAATGATAAATACCTTGTGTACATATTGTAGGCAATTTTCCCACGAGAAGATGATGTAAACACATATTCTGATAGTTTTAAAGAAGAGCACAAACAGTAGGAGGGGAGTTCAAGTTTGGATTACTGGTTGCAAAATGGGACCTGTAAAGAAGACCTTATGTATCTCTGATCCTCAGAGTTTATCCATACAGCATAATCTGATGTGGATGTGACATTGCAAACTGGTACACAGAGCATCAGACTTTTAATGCAGCACTGTTTCTTTACTGAGAATTAAAAGACAAAACCAAAATAGTAATTGCTTGTATGAGAGAATCACCCTACATATTTTTGACTACAATCAGGTTCTAGTATGATTATCGCACACATGTCAGAATTTAGAACTTGAAATGTGAAATGATGAAGAAACTGAAACTTAGAGATATAGTCTTTTATAGACTGCAAGTAGCTGGTAAAGAAAACAAAATTAAAAAGAAAAGAAAACAATTTTTTGCTTGCTCTAATTACTAAGAATTAAAAAGAGTTAAGGGCAGAATTGGGATTGCGAAATCCCAGTGTTTAGATGTTAAGTTCCAAAAGAGGTTAGAAATTATAACTGTTTAAAACATGAGTCATAAAATAAGCAACAGCACGCTTCCTTTGGCTCTAGTTAGATTCATTACAATTACATGGATCCTACATCAACAAGATACTACATAACAGTCCTTTTAGGTTATTTCTGCCTACATACAGATTAAAAAGAAAATATTATTTGGCTTGAACATCACTCCTTTCTCCTATGTAACATAATGCTATACGACGAGACCTTACATGGTGATTTATGTACATAGACTAGAAGTCACATGAGATTCCTGACATGACCCACATCATCTGAAGCTAAGGGGTTGCAGCAGAGATTTCAGTTTGTGTGAAACTGAATGCAGAACTGAGCTCTCCATATTGCATATTTTTGTTATTTTGTACAACAGAAGATATTCCAGGCTTATTGGCATACCCACTACAGAATGGGCTAAACCGGACTGACACTTCTTCCAAAGTGAGTACAGAGGTAGAAATGCCCTCATGAGGACTGCTTTTGCTCTTGATGATGTTCTTGTTCTTAATGCAGGAATCATAATTCAGATGTAGGCTCAGCTCTGCAGGAATAGCCCTGTATTCTCACATAATTCATAGCCTTTTCTTTGCCACAGGAAAAATAAGATAGCTGTGGGTCTTGTTTCTTGTGGTAATTTCACTAGAGGCAAAACTGACCAAAGAGTTTTTTATTCTTCTATCTGTTTGCTCTTTCATGCAAAGAGTGACATAAGCGTAATTAAAGAGGACTGTAAAATGACTGAGCAAAGTGAAGCAGAATGAGAGGCAGAAAGTAGGCAAAGATGAACGTTTCTTATACAGGCCTTACCACTCAGAAAATATTAAAAAGTAAACTGGAGCCTGAACATGAGATAACAGGGGTTAGCATACTCCTTGTAGGAGATAGGGAAGATGAAGATCCTTACTTTTCTCCAAGTTTTGAAGACAATGTTCTGTGTAGGAAGGGGACACCCTTTTCTGCTGAGGACTGTAAGGCATTGACCTCCTCACTGAGATAACCACTTCCATTTTTTTTTGCCCAAAGCTCAAAAGAAAAATGCCTGCCTTTGTACAAACAGTTCAGCAACTCAAATATTCATTCATAAATGGAGAAATCCAGCTTCAGGTTTCTCCTGCATTTGCTAAGGTAGCAGCTAACTAAGCCAAATCTCCTACTTGTCAGAATAAGGCACTAAGTTCTGAGGCAGGAGCGTGTCCTGTCCTGGACCTCTCTTGGTTGCTCTAATTCAAGCTCTTCTATTTGCTGTAAATTTCCACTGGAACAAGGAAAGGATCATGAGTCATATATACAACTGGCTAGCTACCAGGCTGCAAAATTCTTGACCTTCTATATTTTTGGCTCAATATTTTTGACATGACACTGTTGCAAAACATAAAAACTGACAGACATAACTTCCCACAGCCCCATAGTACAGAATTCCCATTACTTTCTACAATGCTTTTCATTATTATGATCTTAGATAAAAGGAGGAAACAAACGAAGTACAATTTTTCTCCAGAGTTTCCATCTGACATAGGGAAAACAGTGAATGCATTGGTCTTAGTACTAAGAGGACTAAGCAGACTTTTATTTGTAGTTCAAAGTTAGACTCAAGTGCACCATTTTGAAGCCTTGTAAGCTGGAGATCAGATATTTCCTAGAAGATCCAGACAAGTGTTCAGTGACTTCCTTCATGCCTTCTACTCCCATCGACTACAACGCAGGTGCTAGTGACTGTGAGGGAGTGAACACAAAGATTCAGATGGCCACTTTCAGTGCTACAGTCCTGAAGGCTTCACATTTTTTAAAAATATTTTATTGTAATATTTTCACAGCCTATTGGAAAGCAAGAATCACCTTGTCTCAGAAAGGCAGCAAAACAATGTCTGGCAGCATTAATGGATTTTATGTTGCTTGATCAAAATTTCACCTTTTTTTTTTTTTTTTTTTTTAAATTTCAGCATCTTTTATAACCTTCCTCCAACTCCTACCATAATTTAACATCAGCGAATAGTATTTCTGCCTAAGCCCAAGATTCCCTGACACTGTCCTGGAGCAAAGCTCCTCGTAAAAATCTGTCAAAGTCATGGTTCCACGTCAGTGTACCCTGGCAGAGAATTTCTCCTGCTCATTCCCATATCATGTCACCGATAATGTCTTCATCAGAGCATGCCTAGACTATACCTTCCTGCTACTGGATGCGCTTGCCTCTTCATCTATCTATTTTATTTTACTTTGCTCTTGATAGCAGGTTATGTTAGCAAGTGACTTTTTTTTCATTCATCTCCAACACCCCAATTTCTGAAGAAACAATACATGGTGCGCTAGAGCAAAAAATTAATCCCCAGTTATTACAACTATTTGTGGCTAAACAACTTTTAGAGCTCCTTTAATGATAATTACCAAGCTGTCAGTTTTGGCTCAACTTCAGCTTCTGAATAAACTCCTCAGTCTACATATCTTTTTTGTCTTGCAGCAGTTTAAATTCAAGGTGAAAAAGACATGAATAACAGAAGCAACCTGAACAAATAGCTACAGCTTTCTCATTAGCTAATGTTGAAATGTCACTTCCTGATGACTCTGCCCATGTAATTAACAGGTAATTAGTGACCAAAGCCACTTTCACTTCACACAACATAATCTCATTACAACTACAAATGCCACAGGTGTAAGACACACGATGGAAGCAAAAACAAGGACATTGTATCCAAAGATAATAATTTTCTAAAGTCATAATTGTGGACAACTCTTTGTGAACTGCAGAAAAGAACTTAGGCGTTCTCGTGGATGGAAAGCTTCACATGAGCCAGCAGTGTTCACTTGTAGCCCAGAAGGCCAACTGTATCCTGGCTGCACCAAGAGAGGGGTTGCCAGCAGGGTGAGAGAGGGAATTGTCCCTTTCTACTCTGCCCTCGTGAGGCCCCACTTAATGAGGTCCGTACTGCACCCAGGCCTAGGGGCCTAGGGCCCCCAGCACAAGAAAGATGTGGAGCTGTTGGAGCAGGTCCAGAGGAGGCCATGAGGGTGGTCAGAGGGCTGGAGCACCTCTCCTATGAAGAAAGGTTGAGGGAGCTGGGCTTGTTCAGCCTGGAGAAGAGAAGGCTCTGGGGAGACCTCATTGCAGCCTTCCTGTACTTCAAGCAGACTTATAAACAGGAGGGAGAGTAACTTTTTACAAAATCTAACAGTGATAGGACAAGGGGGAGTGGTTTTAAACTAGAAGAGGAGAGATTTAGGCTAGATATTAGGAGGAATTTTTTTTTGCTCAGAGGGTGGCAAGGCACAGGAACAGGCTGCCTAGAGAAATTGTAAATGCCCCGTCCATGAAGGTGTTCAAGGCCAGGATGGCTGGTGCCCTGGGCAGCCTGATTCCAGTGGGTGGCAACCCTGCCCATGGCATGGGTTTGGAACTAGATGAGATTTAAGTTTCCTTCCAGCCCAAGCCATTCAATGATGATAATTCTATGATGAACTGCACTGGAACTAAAATATCAAGCACCACAGGTGAGAGTCCACATTAGCTTTGTTCTAACACTTCCTCTCAAAATAGTACCAGACTTTCACTGTGAACTTCTAAGAGAAAGATCTACATCCTAAAACTTAGCTTTCATTCAACTGAGTAGGTTTATTACACCTTTTCTATTCATTTTCTGAAGAGGTACATTGTAGGATAACTCTCATCATGAATGCTTGCCTCTGATCACTAGGAAAATGAAAGCTTCACAAGGAAACTAATTAAGAGTATCCTTTACTAGGGTTAAAAGTAAACCATAAGAGTTTTACAAAGTTCATCTCGTGTTTTGTGAAAGGTGTTCTTCTCTTTTAAATTTCTTTCTTAAATATCTTTATCAACCAAAGTTGCCAAAGGAATAAAATCTCAGCCATGTAGTTTTTTAAAATACAAGTTCAATTTTCACATATACAAACAATATTTCATAGAATGACAGAACCATTAAGGTTGGAAAAGACCTCTAGGATCATCTCGTCCAACAGTCAACCTAACACTGCTATGTCCTCTAAACCATGTCCCTAAGTGCCACATCTACAAGTTTATTGAACATCACCTCCCTGAGGCTGTTCCAATGTCTGACCACTCTTTCAGAGAGTAAGTTTTTATTAATATCTAACCTGAATCTCCCCTGTCGCAGCTTGAGGCCATTTATACAGATCAAGAAAAGTGCAACTTTCATGGTAGTTGAGTCTTAAAATTCTAGAGTCCTAGGTCATATGTTTTCTAGTCCTATATATTGATATTTAGTACTTGGTACTGTTTTCTTTAATAATTTTTGAGCACTGATGGAAGACCTTTATGTAACTTTTGAGGCAATTGTTACTTTTAGGAAAGGACTAGATTCCACTTGGCTCAAGGGAGACAAATTTTGCATCAGATCTCACCTGACACTGCTTGTATTTGCCTATATGGAAAGCTAGTCAGAAGTCATTCATAAAGCAGATGCAGCACAAGAAACAAATAAAATACATACCAGGATTTTTCTTAAAACAAACAAAAAATAAATAAATAAACTTGCAGACAGAAGTCTTTAGCATGGATAGATTTTTAACTGCTGTCAAGGAAGAAGGAAGTATCAAAGAAACTGGAGAATGAATCAAAGAAAATCATGTACACCATGGCATATATACATATCGTTCCACCGGCAAAACAGGTGAATGTGTGTACAGGAGAAAGAGAACATACTAGAAATATACAGAACAACAGACAAGTAAGAGTTTCTGAAAAACTAAGTATTGCCAGAGTTCTTTCTGCATTTATTTGCAATCAGGAGATAAAAGAGAGAACAAATTGTGCACATATGTAGGAAGAGCTCTGCCGTGCAACAGATGGATCTACCACTGTGACGAATAAGGTAGAAGAAGAGAACTACAGGTATGAATTAAGAAACAGGCTCAAAAAGTGTAACAGAATGCTGGCTAGGGGGTAGTGCTTCAGAGATCCAACAAAACAGTATGTGAGGTTTCAGCATGGTACCCTTTACCTTGCTATTAGGTGCATAAATACTTTTTAAGAGGCTAGAGCTTCCACACAAGGAAATTGTGCTGATGGCCAGCCACTGTAGCCAAATGTGAAGTAATACATTCATGAACCAAATGTCATAAATCCTGCAGAAACAAATAAGTTTAAAACGTGGCCACACCACAGCTCATAAAAGATTGACCTAGTCTGAGCTGTATTTACCTGTAAAACTGGTTAGGAGGCTTTCTGTCTCGTTAAAGGGTACGGTTAGAAAGCTTTCATTGAAAGAAGAGAAACGCATGAAGTAAATTACTGTGTGTGCATGGCTGTTACGTACTGAAATAGACCACTGAATAGACCACTGATATAGACCATCCTTATGTTACTGAATCAATTGCAATGAAAGCAAGGGAGTAAGGTTAACGTATTATAATTTCCACTACCACTACCATTTAGGTGTTAAGTTTAAATAGTACCACAGTTCAGTTCAGGCTAGAGAGCAGAACCTGACAGAAAATAAATTTTTGACAGACAAAAGTGAACATAAAGCAATTATCAGGTGTTGAGTTCAGTAATAGAAAAATTCTGAAAGTTTTATTCCTGATCCTTTCTGTTTCTTTTTAGAAAAGAAACTGAACTGTTTCTGTAACTACAGAGCAGAGACTCTTGCTTTGTCTTAAGAAAATCTTATGATCATTTAAGCTCTTGTAGGCAAGAATATGTTTTAAAATTACAAGGCACTGTAACCTCTTGCTTAAGGGCTACTTTCAGTTTATCAAGAAGTCAGCAATGACAGCTTGAAGTGGGATAGGTACATGGAAAGGTCATGGCATTTCAATCAGAAAGAAGATATTTTTCTAAGGCACTGGGGCCCATGAATATGGGCTGTTGTGGGATTTTCTGCTACTTTGTGCTGCAAAATTGCAAAATGTTCTTAAATGCTGTTAATCCATATTCTGGTAAATCTGTTTTGATTGAAGCAACATTTTTATGGAAACATAATTTCAAGGAAGTCAATCACTTTAGATTAGTAGCACTTGCCCAGAAATCTTGTGTTGCAGTCCAAACTTTATCTTGTTTATTCAGCTCCATATTATTTCTGGAGCACTAGAGTTTACATTGCTACAATTCATGTGTATTTTAGTCCAGACAGAGCCTGATGACAAACAGACAAACCACTTAAGAGGCTGAAAAGCCACATATCTTGTAATATAAGGAATATGGTTATGTGCAGCATATATTAAAGGTTTTTTATTTTCATCCTCACAAGCTTTCATGTCTTCCTTTCACACTCTACATAAATATGGGAATGTGCAGAGAGAGAAAGGAAGAGAAAAACTGATGGAGATAAAGTGGGCTGCAGCCAGTTTAACCAATGGCATTAAATTTTGCAAGATATAGAGGCCACTTGTCATGAACAGTAAGGAGTGTTACAGTGTGGGATGTTCCACAGAAGAACTCCTTGAAACCCCACAGGATGTTCCTTCCCATAGAGAAAGGAGAAAAAAAAAAAAAAAAAAAAAAAGAAAGAAAAAGAAAACTCAACATTAAAAAACAATTCTTCATCACTACTGAAAAATAGGATTCCATAATGCTGCCTCTCTGTTTTAATTTCTGTGCTTCTGTGGATGTAACCATTTGTAGACCACTGGTAAGCTCATCAAAAGAGAAGCTGTTTCATTAAGGTTGGGGAAAAATGCAGTCATCTTTAATGGAGTGAAAATGTGAACACAACACATGCAAAAAACGCCTGTGCCCTGTTAATCTGTTAGACAGTAAGAGCTTGCTGCCGTATCTCATATTGAAAATAGGAGGCGGAAGGAAGCAATGCATGGTTGGGAAGCTGGGATCCACTGCTGTGTGCCATGGCAGCCTGCCTCTCGTCATTTCCTCTGGGCAGAGTAGCAGCTCCTGTCTCCAGGAGCACAATGGCACAACCAGTCTTGGCACAGAGCTGGGCCCTCGTCCTGCCCCTGCCCAAGGTGCTGGCCCATCCCAGTTTCCTCCACAAAGCCATGGGGACTCAGAGGACGCTGGAGAGGCCAATTTCATATGCCCACAGAAGAGAGAGATCTTCACGCAGAAAAGTGTTAGAAGGGAGTTTAATAAGAAGATTGGATAGATTACGCTGTACCAGCACAGGCACAAAAGTGATAATATTAACCTTTAAAATGCCAGGAAGTGTAAGAGCAAGAATTTCATGTCCACGTTATTGCAATGATTAGCAGTTCGAGCGATGTACACAGTAACTCATAAATTTAATGTAATATTCCTTAACTGGTCTTGCATGACCAAGTTACTGAGTGAGACCGATGCTATTCATTAACCTACTGACAAAGAATGGTAATTTCTGCCATCTCACAAAAAAAATGCCTACTGTTATCAACTGAACTGGAGCACAGTTCTAACAGTTCAGAATAGCTTTTCTTACAGGAGAAAAACTTATTCAATAGAGGCAGGTGGCAAGTTGAGAGAAAAAAGGTTCTATCAGGTTTCTATCAACAGTGTTGTGCTCTGTAATTACTTTTATTGATCAATGAGACCACTCGTGGTAATGTTCTTTGTGTAATGGAACAAAACTTGTTCCATGTAAATTCAGACGTGGTTAAGGTGTACAGCCTGGCTCATTTGTTTTAAAACTACAAGCCACTAGCTTTCTAAATTATTATGGAAGTATCGACAGCTGTTCTCTCCACCCAGTTATTTCACCTCGAGCCAGAATGCACACTACTCCATCAGTAATTAGAACCAACCCCTTCACAGAATATGAATGAGCAAAGAAAATCTCACTGGAAAATGTGGATAAATAAAAAGATATTTATAGGCCTAAATATCTTTACTGTATCCTGGAGAAAATAATTCATAGAAGATTCACATTAACAATCAGTACTGTGAAGAGAAAAAGAGAAAAGAAGAAGAAGAATGTTGAGGGATATTTTTTGTTTCTGCACTTGGAGTTTGGAAATCATGATAAATTTGTGAAGATGGATTCATACATTCTTCTTGCATAGCATTCCTCTTGCACAGCATTAGCATTCACATACGAAAAAAAGAGGTGAGCTACTAATATCTGAAACTCATGGTTCCTTTCTGATCCTTAGTTGTCAGGGGACCTTACAGACAGCTGAAAACAGAATATTACAAGTATGATGAAGTGAAGTCCTGCATTGTGAGTGCCATTAAATACAATCCTGCATTGCACAACATTTCACAGCAAGGACATTGCACTCTAAAAAATAACTTTACTGTACTAAAAGAAAAACTGGCACCTCTGCTATTCAGCAGTGCCTAAAAATTACCTTACAGAACTGAAGATGTTATTACATAAAAAAAAGACTTCTATGGATGTCAGCTGTGTGATCAGAGTTCTAAATATTGATTAAAAGTGTAGATAAATACCTGGCACTGTTTAGAAAACTGCTCAGGTTAAGTCTTGTGTATAATTTGTATTGACTTTCTATGGAAATTCTATTGGATATCAATGCCTGCTTTACTCCAGCCACTTCAGGTACTCCATGAGCTGTCTTACCTTAGGCTTTGGGCACCTTTGCGAGCTGTGTTTGACCTGTTGGCATTTTTACTTTCACTCTAATTAAGTTGTAAATTCAAATATCCATGAACAAGTTTAAAAGGAGCTCTTCAAGACCTTGGCATGTTAAGCATATTCGCATCCTCCTCAGATAACATCATAACTGGAAGTGCTGTAGACACACCCAAGCTCACCACATAGAAATTCCCACAAATGCACACTGAATGGCAGGACTAGTCAGCTCAAAAACGTCGCAATATAAATTCAGCTACACTGGCTTGGATTTGAGGTTTTAGTTCAACATGGTGTTACGTTGCCTGGACTTCACTCTGTGGGTCATCACCTTATCCAACATTACTACAGTGAGATCTACTTCACACTACAGACAAGTCAGAAGTCTTTCCAGGAACTGCTTGTAAGAACTTCCTTTTCTCTTTGCATTTGGTTAGATGCCCTACCAGCCTCATTAGGTTGGATGGCTTTGGGCTTTGGGCAGCCTGGTCTACTGAGAGCTGCTCCTGCCCATGGCTGAGGGGTTGGACTAGGTGATCTTTAAAGTCCCTTCCAACCCAAACTGCTCTATGATTCTTTAATTCAATGGTTGTAGCTTGTGTTTCTTCACTGTATTTTTATTGCACAAATAACATTGATCGAGAAGTGTCCATTGTGATTTCTTTTAAACAGTGTTGGTTTTGCATTTACAAGTAAACTGTATTTAAGGAGAACCATTAGTTAGAACAGATATGAGTTAAGACAGACTTGCAGTAGCCAAGTCATGCAAGTGAATTTTTCAGTTAAAAACCTACTCCATACTTAGTTGTTGTACATTTATTCTACTCCTAGACAACAAATAAATAAATAAATAAGAACTTTCTAATGAAAGTGGGTCAAATTTTAACCAATTTCTACTTAAAATGTGCTAATGCAATAAAAACTCCTAGTTCAAATTTCCATGGCTTCCAAAATCTTGTTATTCAGTATTCACAATTTATTTATGTGAGTTCTAATGAAAAAATATGTGAACCATCTACTTATTAACCAATCAGGCATCACCTGTAATATATAGTGGGTTGAGGAGCAGAAACAGTATAACAAGATTTATGATTGTATTACAAAAGGTTTCAAGTGTGTATGAAATATATCTGATAATTTTAGTTAAAATATTTCCAACCTGTTTGCAGATCACAGAATAAAAATGGAAAGTAATAGAGTACATATTTCCTATCTGAATCAAGAGGACATCCATGCACAAAATAAGGCAGATACATGTAGGCAGTTGTGCAGCATGACACAATACTGGCCAGAGGCTATGGGAAGAAGTAAACAAAAACTCTCAAGCAAGGACATCTAGGTTATGATTTAGGCAGTCCTGAGCCTGGTCTTGAAGCCAAACGTCTCTTTTTCTCCATGACAGAATCTTTAGCTGATAATGGGAGATAATGAGGGAGAAAATGTGGATCCTCATCACTCAATGCATTCATGCACATACAGTTGAGAGGGGTGAGAATGGCATTACCCAGATGCCCTTTTTATGTGGATGATGATCAACAGCCATTTGACCATGTAAATTTTTAGAGAATTACCCAGTCATGCAGACTGCCAGAGTGGTAGGATTTATGGCTGATGTGAGCTCAAGCTGCCTTTGAATAATATCAGGTTCTAAGTGCTCAGCTACAGGCATCAGAAAACTAGCAATGTGACTGCAAAGAGCTCCACTAGCAAACAAGCTGGCACTAACACAATCTGTTATCCACTATAAAAAGATGGATGTGCAGATGTGGTCCAAATTACCACTGCTTACTTTCCATCATTGCTAACAAAAGGAAGAGTGATAGGTGTTCTCTCACCTTCAGTGTTCGGAAGGATAAAGAGCTGTGGATTACTTTTTTTTTGTTGCACCCAGCTGACACAGGGCAAGATGAAATGAACCTCTCAGGCTAACCAATTCATAGGAAAACCATTTCTGACTGCAAACCATGTATGGCTGTAACTGTTCAGTGAATAGCAGTTTTTATGAAACATTTTAAATTACTGAGTAGGTTAGCAAGGTTATTTGGCCTTATGTTTCAACAGAGGAGTTTCAGCTGAATCATTGAACTGCCGGCCGGTTTATTGACTCTATCCAGCATTTCATTCCTCAAGCACAGTCATAGATAATGAATACCCAATGTTCAGAGTGAGACAAGCAAAAGCAACAATACAATGAAAACAGGAAAACGTCTAACCTAACTAGAGAAGGAGGGACTCCTTACAAACTGAGTTCTAGCTGCGGAAAAGGTAAGACCTCCAGAAGTCCTAAGATAGCCACTGCCATCATTTGTGCAGACTCAATACCTCACAACTGCCTTTCTGTGGCTGTCAGTGCCAAACTGAGGGAGGTGCTCATGCTGTTTTATAATCTGCTTAATCTGCTCTGAATTCTCTCCCTGGAACTGGATGAGTTAAAACTCTTTTTCCACAGTACAACACTGCAAAATATGGTCTTGTTCCAATGCAGAATGAAAAAAATTATCTTCAGCTTTTCATGTCAAACGAACATCCAAAAATATTGGTGAAGAAGGGACTCATTATAGAACTCTGAACATTCATTTTGACTTTTTGTATCATTTTTGGCATTTGACTGCATACCTTTCATGTATATTAAGCTTTTTATTTAAGTCAGTAAAAATGCTTAAAATATTCTATGCTTTTGTTGTTTAAAAAAGAATAAAAATCTTTTAAGATAGCTGCTATGTAACAGTGATTAAAACTTTTTCTCTACAGCAAAGTTTCTTTGTGTTAATATTAAAATAATTCACAAAAGCACAAAGAGCTTTAATGGTAAAAAGCCATTTTTAAGGAATAGATATTGGAACATAAAGCAAAAGCAAAATGATGCATAAGTTATTTGAAAATCTCAGGCCAAATTATTAACCAATGAATAGTTCAACAAAGAGTAGTGCTTCCTGGTCATCCAAATGTTTCTTCTCATCTTCTTTGAAAATTAAATCATAGTAAAATATTATGCTGTCAAAATATTTCATTCAGTGTGGCTAGATGTCAGATTAGCAGTTACAGAGTTTATAGCTGTCATGCGATAGACTAGCTATGTGGATTATAGTAAGTCAGTTGTTCCTCCCTTCATTCACTCTTTTGTGTTGAATTGACCTGACTTACATTATAAACTAATGATGAGCATTAGAGTTTATTAACAAGTGCCTCTGAAGATATCTTGTGTTTCTGTATTTCATGGAAAAAGGAGTTGCCGTAGTACCATATAATTTTATACACTGGTATTGCTAGAAACCAAATAATAATGTCAAAGGGAGAAACACATCAGAAAGTAGCACACATTCATAGCCCCACCGGGAGGGCTGCAATACTGGACCTGCTGCTCACCAACGCAAGTGAACTGACTGGTAGCATCATGGTTGGTGGCTGCCTGGGCTCTAGAAATCAGGCGATGGTGGAGTTCACAATCCTAAGGGATATGGGGTAGACAAAGAGTAAAGTTAGGGCACTAAATTTTAGGAAAGCCAATTTCCAGCTCTTCAGAGAGTGTCAGCAAAACCCCTGGGAAACTGCCCTCAAGGACAAAGGAGTGGACCAGAGCTGGCAGATCTTTAAGGAAGCCTTCTTGAGGGCACAAGAGCTCTCCATCCTCAGGTGTAGGAAGTCAGGAAAGGAAGGCAAGAGACTGGCATGGCTGCACCATGATGACCTGCTAATCAAACTGGAGAGCAAGAAGAAAATGCACAGGCAGTAGAAGCAGGAAAAGGTATTCTGGGAGGAGTAGAGGGATGGTGCTAGGCTGTGTGGAGATGGGGTCAAGAATGCCAAGGCCCAACTGGAACTGGACTTAGCAAGGTGTGCAAAGAAGAACAGAAAGGCTTCTACAGGTAGATCAACTGGAAAAGGAAAGTCCAAGAAGGCATTCCCCTTCTAGTGAACAATACAGGCAGGCTGGTAACGACAAATAAGGAGAAGGCTGAGGTATTGATATTTTTGCCTCAGTCTTCACTGACAACTGCTCTTCATGTACCCCTCGAGTGGATAGGTTGGAAGGTGGGGGCTGGGGGAGCAATGTCACTCCCACTAAAAGCAAAGATCAGACTTGCGACCACCTGAGAAGCCTGAACATCCATAAGTCTATGGGTTCTGACGAAATGCATCCCAGAGTCCTGAGGGAATTAGCTGATGCAGTCGACAAGCCACTATCAATGATATTTGAGAAGGCATGGCAGTCAGGTGAAGCCCTTGGTGACTCGAAGAAAGGCAATGTTACATATTTTTAAGAAGGACACAAAGACCTGTTAGGCTCATCTCTGCACTGGGGAAAATCATGGAAGAGATCCTCCTGGAAGCTATGCTAAGGCACATGGAAGCTGGCGAGGTGATGCGAGACAACAAGCATGGCTTCATGACACCAGATGGCACCAAACTGGGAGGAAGTGTTGATCTGCCTCAGAGAAGGAAGGCTCTACAAAGGGATCTGGATAGGCTAGATAGATAGGCTGAGGCTAACTGCATAAGATTCAACAAGACCAACTGCCGGGTCCTGTAGTTTGGTTACAATAACCCCATGCAATGCTACAGGCTTGAGGTAGCATGGCTAGAAAGATGTGCAGAGGAAAAGGACCTGGGGGTGTTAGTCGACAGCCAACTGAATATGAACCAGCAGTGTGCCCAGTGGCCAAGAAGGCCAACAGCATCCTGGCTTGCATTAGAAGTAGTGTGGCCAGCAGGACCCGGGAGGTGATCATCCCCCTGTACTCGGCACTGGTGAGGCCGCACCTTGACTGCTGTGTTCAGGTTTGGGCCCCTCACTACCAGAAGGACATTGAGGCCCTGGCGCGTGCCCAAAGAAGGGCAACAAAGCTGGTGAAGGGCCTGGAGCACAAGTCTTATGGGGAGCGGCTGAGGGAGCTGGGGCTGTTTAGTCTGGAGAAGAGGAGGCTCAGGGGTGACCTTACTGTTCTCTACAGCTGCCTGAAAGGAAGTTGTGGTGAGGTGGGAGTCGATTTCTTCTCCCAGGTAACTGTGATAGGACGAGAGGTAATGGCCTGAAGTTGCACCAGGGGAGGTTCAGGTTGGATGTTAGGAAAAAATTCTTCTCTGAGAGAGTGGTCAGGCATTGGAACAGGCTGCCCAGGGAGGTGGTGGAGTCTCCTTCTCTGGAGGTGTTCAAGAAACATGTAGATATGGCACTTAGGGACATGATTTAGTGGGCATAGTGGTATTAGGTTGACGGTTGGACTAGATGATCTTAGACGTCTTTTCCAACCTTAATATTCTATGATTCTATGATTCATCAAGGGCAAGCTCTGCCTGACCAACCTAGTTGCCTTCTATGACAATGTAACCACATCAGTGGACAAGGGAAGAGCCACTGCTGTCATCTATCTGGACTTCAGGAAGGCCTTTGACATGGTCCCCCATAACATCCTTCTCTCTAAACTGGAAAGATACGGATTTGATGGGTGGGGTTCAATGGATGAGAACCTGGTTGCTAGATCACATCCAGAGAGCGGTGGTCAATGGCTCAATGTCCAGATGAAAATCAGTGATGAGTGTTGTCCCTCAGGGGTCCATTCTGGGATCGATACTCTTCAACATCTTCATCAATGACATCGACAGTGGGATCGAGTGCACTCTCAGCAAGTTTGCAGATGACACCAAGCTGTGTGGTACTGTCAATATGTTTGAGGGACGGGATGCCATCCAGAGAGACCTAGACAGGCTGGAGCAGTGGGCCCAGGCTAATCTCCTGAGATTCAACAAAGCCAAGTGCAAGGTCTTGCACCTGGGTCATGGCAACCCCCACTATCAATACAAGCTGGGGGATGCAAGGACTGAGCAGAGCCCTGGCAAAAGGGACTTGGGGGTGCTGGTGAACAACAAGTTAGACATGAGCCATCAGCATGCCCTCACAGCCCAGAAAGCCAACCGAGCCCTGGGCTGCATCCAAAGAAGCGTGGCCAGCAGGGCAAGGGAGGTGATCCTGCCCCTCTGCTCTGCCTGGTGAGACCCCATCTGGAGTGCTGCGTCCAGATGTGGAGTCCTCAGTACAGGAGGGACATGGACCTGTTGGAGCGTGTCTAGAGGAGGGCCACAAAAATGATCCAAGGAGTGGAACACCTCCCCTATGAGGACAGGCTGAGAGAGTTGGGGCTGTTCAGCCTGGAGAAGAGAAGGCTCTGGGGAGACCTGATAGCTGCCTTTCAGTATCTAAAGTGGTGCTACAAGAAAGAAAGAGACAGACTCTTTAGCAGGGCCTGTTGTGATAGGACTAGGGGAAATGGTTTCAAATGGAGAGAGGGGAGATTTAGACTAGATATAAGGAAAAGGTTTTTTATGATAAGGGTGGTGAAGCCCTGGAACATGTTGCCCATAGATGTGGTGGATGCCCCATCCCTGGTGACCTTCAAGGTCAGGCTGGACAGGGCTCTGAGCAACCTGATCGAGCTGTAGGTGTCCCTATTCACTGCAGGGCAGTTGGACAAGATGGCCTTTAAAGGTCTCTACTGACTTCAAGAATTCCAGAATTCTATGATTTGATGCTAGTCTGTTGATTTATTTCTTTGTTTGGTTGAAAATAATGCAGCTTTTATGTCTCTCTGTCTCTCTTTATGCATGCAGACAAGAACCTAACCATACTCTTCCCATCAGTCTTCAGTTTAGCATCCTCTAATTTGATGTATTGCTGAGTTTCACAAATACGTGGCAAAATAAAAAGAAAAATAAGTTTTGTTTCTAAGCCCTTCATCACTTGCTTTGTCTCAGTCAACTGCTCACTAATTCTTCTCTGTTCCAGGCTGAGCATTGGCAATTTATTTTTATTCTGTCATTATAATACAATGGGATTTTCCCCTACATAGACCTATAATTCCTCTATTATTCATCTACAGGAGATTTGTTTTTAACCTGTGAAAGAGGAGGTATTTTTGAGGTAGTTGATATATAGTATTTGTGATTAGATGTAAAACAGATCAACAGAGAGATTACAAATGGTCACAGAATGACAGAATCACAGAATCACAGAATGTTAGAGATCGGAAGGGACCTCGAAAGATCATCTAGTCCAATCACCCTGCCAAAGCAGCAACACCGAGAGCAGATCGCACACGAACGCATCCAGGCGGGTTTTGAATGTCTCCAGAGAAGGAGACTCCACAGCCTCTCTGGGCAGCCTGTTCCAGTGCTCTGTCACCCTCACTGTGAAGAAATTTCTCTGCATATTTAAGCGGAACCTCCTATGTTCCAGCTTGCACCCATTGCCCCTTGTCCTGTCACTGGATGTCACAGCGAAGAGCCTGGCTCCATCCTCCTGACACCCACCCTTTACATATTTATAAACATTAATGATGTCACCCCTCAGTCTCCTCTTCTCTAAGCTGAAGAGACCCAGCTCCCTCAGCCTTTCCTCATAAGGGAGATACTCCACTCCCTTAATCATCTTGGTGGCTCTGCGCTGGACCCTCTCCAGCAGTTCCCTGTCCTTCTTGAACTGAGGGGCCCAGAACTGGACACAATACTCCAGATGCGGTCTCACCAGGGCAGAGTAGAGGGGGAGGAGAACCTCTCTCGACCTACTAACCACACCCCTTCTAATACACCCCAGGATGCCATTGGCCTTCTTGGCCACGAGGGCACAGTGCTGGCTCATGGTCATCCTGCTGTCCACCAGGACCCCCAGGTCCCTTTCCCCTACGCTGCTCTCCAACAGACCAGTACCCAACTTATACTGCTTCCTGGGGTTATTCCTGCCCAGATGCAAGACTCTACACTTGCCCTTGTTAAATTTCATTAAGTTTCTCCCTGCCCAACTCTCCAGCCTGTCTAGGTCTCGCTGGATGGCAGCGCACCCTTCTGGCGTGTCAGCCACTCCTGCCAGTTTTGTATCATCAGCAAACTTGCTGAGGGTGCACTCTATCCCCTCATCCAAGTCGTTGATGAACGTATTGAACAGCACCGGTCCCAGTACTGAACCCTGGGGAACCCCACTAGATACAGGCCTCCAACTAGACTCCATCCCATTCACCACAACTCTCTGGCTTCTTTCCTCCAGCCAGTTCACAATCCATCTCACTACCCGATCGTCCAGACCACACTTCCTCAGTTTAGCCGCAAGGACACTGTTGGAGACGGCGTCGAATGCTTTACGCAAAGACACATATGCTTTCGCAAAGACACATAACAGAAGTTCACTTGAAAAGCATGAAAAATTAATTAATTCCTTATTTGTTTCTTGGAATTTTTGTTTGCCTTTGAAAATAGGAAAAAAAGCCACTGGAATCTAGAGACTGAGGATGATTTGACGTCCAGCCCTGACCGTGTTGTGACTGTTCTTTAATTATTTCTTTTCCTGATGTTTTTAATGAAGTGACATGCATCTAAATCACTCAGACTTTCTAAACTAGATTGAATAGTACTATATCCTCATGGCAGTCCCAGAAATTTGGTTATTCAGTATTTGCAGAGCTCTTTGTAGACAATTGCAACATCTAATCATGCTTGCCTTGTTTGACTAACAGATACGTCTCGAGCAACACTGAATAGCCAAAAAAAGTAAGTCATCTCTACTGGGTGGAAATGCCTTTTCCACCACATAGTTTGAAAAGAAGATGACAGATGCAAGGCTGTCCAATATCCAAGCCTTGTCTAGACAAGAAGGAATCCCTTCAGGAAATGGGTCTGCTTCTCAAGCAGAAAACTGTCATGACTAGCCCAGGCAAAACATGGATTGGAGACAGGTGGACCAATTTTTAGAGTTTTTTTACACTCCAAAGAACTATGGAAATGAACGGTTTATGTGACAAAGCAATAAATCCCTTTATAGAGAGAAGAAGCTGTGGAATATGTTGACACACCACATGAACAAGATGTGTGGCTCATATCTGCCATGATTCTTTGATGTATTTCAGCAATATGTCTGAGTCATAGGTGGTAACTCTGTTGACTAACAAAGTAACAGACGGAAAAGGTCATGAGAAAGGGAAAGGAATGCATGCCCAGCTCTGTTAAGATGGTAATCTCCTCACTGCAGACAGCCTCTACTTGGCTGCACCTGAGGGTCTTTCAACCCAGTGCAAAACTCTTTGATGCAACTAGACACTGTTCTGCACAGAGCACATCTAAATGTATTTTTCTCAGCTTTTAAAATCTACTTTACTGTCTCTTGTATGTGGCTACTGACTTAAACTATTGTTTTCTAAAACTGCCAGTATATAGTGAGAAGATGGATGAACTGTTCATGACACTTAAACTTTTATTTCTTCCTGCAGAAAAGTCAGACACTGCTATGGATGCTTAGCCTGGATATACAAGCTTGTGCAACATGAGTTACAGAAATACAGTCATGGACAAGACCCAGGCTCATCTGCTTGTTCTCGCCAGTTAAATGGTATAGCAAAGGGTGTTGGAGAGGAAAAGGAATATGAGAGGGAAAATATGCTCTTATCTCAAAAATAAATAAATAAATAAATAAATTGAGACATTTCCTCAGTAAATAAGACAGAGAATGCAAAGCCAACACTGCCAAAACACAAGATCCACTTTGCCAGTTCCTTACAGAGTAGCCAGGCAGTGATACATTCATCATGTGCCTGGGGGGATCACAGCCAACAGGTTGATGGGTTGTCCAGATGTGAGATCAAGTGCTTCTATTAACACAAGGAAGTAGAAAATCTGGTGTATGATGTGTATGATGTT